>CM072512.1:95591417-95883058 GCA_036898135.1 Oncomelania hupensis
ACTGTAGCCTACTGCGATGCACAGGCTAAGAAGTTTAGGACCAAGTTTGGGATAAACACAACGCGCTCTTGCATGACATGTCAGCTTTAAACAGACCTAGGCCTGTAAGATTTCATTATCATGCAAATTTATTCTGGGTTAAAATTTTTTTTTTTTTTTGCCTTTTTACGACACTCATCGCTGCATTTTTTTCCACATTCAATTATAAGATATTTCTAACCTCAAGTGCATTACACCCCATATATGCTTTTTACTATAGTTATGTTGCTGTTGCGTAGGTCTGAAGAGCCTATATCTATATCGATAGACTGATGCGCTACGCAGGTCTACAAAACAGCTACAGTGAAAACGCGCCGTGTAAATGTACTGCGCATTTGCTCTTAATCTATTCACGCGTAGCGTAATGACTTTGTTTATTGCTAACCACACTCACTGATAAGCACATGCGTTCCGCATATATAGAAATGTTTTCCTTGTCAGTGTCTGAACAGCTAAAACTTTCCGGATGGGAAAACCCGATAGCAAATTTCCATGTATGAATCATTTAATTAATTGTAGATCTAATTTTTCTGAAACAAATGAGAATACAATTGTATTCATATTAAGTCTTCTATAGCCACAGGCTGTGAAGTCTCGTCTTTCGTAGGCCTCAATTACATAGGCTAATTTCTGTATATGTTATTGAGACAGGACCTACGAGTTTATAAAGACGAAGAAGATACTTCACAGTCTGTGATATTGCTTAATTGTGGATTTGTTTTTCTTCGCCCAGGAGGAGTATCCAGAAGAAGAAGAAGATTTAGGCCTATATAGAGATGCGTTGCACGCTTTTCATTGCCTTCTTGTTGTCTAGAAGCCTATCAATCGTTAGTCATCGATCCTCATCTTTATAATCATTTGGCTTCCATCATCACCACCACCTCTGCCATCATCACCACCACCTCTGCCATCATCATCACCATCATCATCATCATCATCATCATCATCATCGTCATCATCATCACCTCCGCCATCGACACCAACCCCACCACTCTCGTTACCCTCACCTCGTTTTCATTATCATCAACCTACAAGACTGACCTTCGCTTCATCTTTGGATCCCTTGAAGCCACCTTTGCTGAGGACCTCCACCACCTCATCCACAGACAGGGAGCCGCTCTTGTCCTTATCAGCCTCATCGAAGGAGAACTTGAATTTCTCCAGCTGTTGCTGGGCCCACTCGGCACTCATTTTCAGGCTGATGGACGCGGAGCTCACTTGTTTTACTGGGCCTAATGAGTGATGAAAATGTAGAAACTGTTATTGTTCCCAGGTAAGCATTGTCTGTAACGTAACCCACATGTAGGCTTACAGGTTATAAACAAAATCAGACAGAGGGGGTCAAAAACATATTGACAACTGAACATCCTTGTCACAATAGGCTAGTTTGGACACTGCAGTGGGGCTTCATGCCTCTAAACATCATCCTTCTTTGGCCTTTAAAAACTAAATTCGAGGCCTAGAAGACGACAAAAGTTATGATTGTTCTATGTGTAGGGAAAATTTTCGCTAGGTAGGCTGTGGCATAATCCAGCTGACCAATATCCATCAGCCCCCGTGAGGGCGCAAGGGTTTATGGGATATCGCGGGCTTTAGCTGACCACACTGTTAACCTCAGTCTTTGTTTAAGCCGCAACCGAGAGGGACAAACGCTCCGAAAGCTCTCTCCAGAAGACTATGCAGGTGACGTGTGAAATCCATTCATCGCAGTATAGCAATAGCCTGACATTGTCAAAAAGGTAAATGATCGATCTTTTGTTTAACCGCGATTTATTTATATTATTATTGGATTATGCTTGTGAAGTCTTGCCATGTTTTATAATTGTGAATATTGGTAAAACTTTGCTTGACCACGTGGCTGACCCACGCGACGGGTTTTTTGAGACCACGAGGTAGCCCCTACTGACCCACTGTTGTTTCTCCTATTGGTATTATTATATATGAATTATGTTGGAGATTCCATTGGACCACGGACTTAGAGGATTGTTCGTCTCTTATCTGTATAAGTGGAGACGATCTCGCTGAGGGCTGTTTCTGCCAACAGTGAGACGCTCTGCACCCCCTTTGTAAGCAAGGCGTTGCAGAATCTCGTCTTTTGTTTTGCAGACGAGCAGGCTTGGTCCGCGGCAGGAGATAGACCCCACTGAGAGTCAGTCCCGGACACGCGGCCTGCAATTGAGTAGCGAGCACTGAGCACCAATAGCTCAGTAGTCAACAACCGAGACGAGGAGGAAGCAGCACCTCGACGTTTCAGCTAAGTTCCATAGAACAAGTGCACGAACACTGATCTATAGGACTGTGCGATAGTCCACTCTCCCGAAAAACGAACATTAGGCCAAAAAGAACACATAGCCCAGTGATGACACAGTAGCAAGTATCGAGAACAGTAGCAGAATAGATCCATCAAAGATCTACCCATTCTCCGAACTACTCGAAGTGAAAGTTGGACTGTTAAGTTAATCCTAGTTATATTACGTTTTGGACATTTAAGTTAGTGTAGTGATTAGATAATAATAATAATAATAATAATAATAATAATAATAATACAGGATGCTATGTACGCGCCTTTCCCCAAGGCACAAAGCGCGGCGATCTATACCAACATACACGCTCACCTGTCTCATTTACCCTCTCACACACCAAATACACATACATCACTCAAACAGGTGGTGTAAAGGCAGGAAGATCGCTATTAGAAGACGGAAGAAAATCGAATTTTTATTTTTGAAATTTTTATATTTACTGCATCCTGTACCATTATTGAAGGGAGGGAGGAAACCGGAGTGCCCTGAGAAAACCCTCGGTGACCTCAATAGTCTCGTACCTAAGTCACATACGTTCGCCCCTTGCGGGAATCGAACCCGCGACCTCCGGCATAGGAAACCGGCGACTTATCTACTGCGCCACGAGGCCACCCCACTAATTAGATATAGAGTAGAGGAAATAAGTGACATTTACTGTTAACAAGTGACTGGACTACCTAGATTCATAGCCGTGCGAGAGCTAGTGTGTCAGTGAATCTTGTACACTTTTCTCCCTATCTCTCTAACCCCATCCTCACACAGACCGGGCCAAAATATAAATGTATTAAGATTAGTCATAGGGCGATCTAAACTAGCCGATTCCCGCAGATGAACGACGAGTGGGTAATAGCATTCCATTGTGCAGAGCCCAACAACAACAGAACCCACCGTCACAATCCTTAGTAAAAAAAAACTAGCACGGCTCGATTTATAATCATCGAGTACAAAGGAACAGACTGCAACTAATTATTCCCTAAAAACTGGAAATTCCAGATTAACTCAGAAATAATAGGTATAGGTTAGGATTCCAAGCTGCAATCCTTCAAAGAGCGAAACCTGGTTCGAATCCCGGATTGGCCAATGTGTGACCGTATTATTTTCCCCTTACCATCAACTGGTTCGCTGGTGTCAGAATAATGTGACCAGTAGTCGCCTATACGCTTCGGTGTCGTGTGACTATAATCTACAGTTACACATTACACGTAAGTGTGGGTTTTATTGGAAATCCACCCATATGATCTGTTTTTGCTGTCTAATCTAACAAGCAAACACTTAACTGCAAATTAGTATTCCATTTAGAAAACACATGTATGCGTTATATAGATCTACCGTAACCGACCTTCAGATGGCGATGATGCTTGCACTGGCTGTGCCTGTTTGGCTATTAGTTTCGGTGAAGGAGGAACTGGCTGTTTCTGTTGTTGCTGCTGTTGCTGTGACGGCGCGGTTGCTGTTTTTACTGCTGTTGTTTTGCCCACAAGCGGCTCTGTGTTGACTGGATATGGTTTTGAACTCTGCTGCTGTTGCGGAGCTGTCGGTGACGATGTGGTTGGGGTGGTTGTAGGGGTGGTGGCGACTGGTAAAGCTGACCGTTTGGCGGCGGAGGGGGATGAATGCCTGGCCACTTGTGCTTTGGCAATGGCACTACCACTGTCCGTCTCTGAAATGAGGAACAGAACATTACGCTAATTTGGGACGCATGAAAAAATCATGTGTAAATTTGGCAGTAGGACAAGATTCGGCAAATCAGTTAGAAGGAATTCGTCTCTCCCCCCACCCCCACTTTTCTTCCTCGTCTTTCTGCTAGCTCCCTCCTCGTTGTTGTTGTTGTTATTGTTCTTCTTCTTCTTCGTGTATTCCCTCTCCCCCGTATTATGGATAGGGTTACCTGCCCCAAATGTAGGCCTATGTGTTGCAGACTATAGGTTAAAAGGAGTTACTACGTTGTAGACTAGGTTAGTTTCGATCTCGTGTTTACCGGTGAAAGGTTACGATGTCAAATGCTAAGGAGGAGAGGGGAAAAGGGGAGGGGGGCTAGCTGAGGATGCATCAACATTCATCCAGCCGGTTCAGTTTCACCATGCCCCCGACGCGGTGAAAAGAAGACGCCGGTAAAAGACGCTAGCTGATAGCAACTTTCAACAAAAGTTGTGCAACACACTAAGATACTTCCGTTTGCAAAATGAAAACTTAGCCTTAGCAATAATGCTCATAACACCTTTCACTAGAACGTGACCGTTAAACAAAAATTAAAGCCCGTATTCCATTTATTGTAATAAATCTATAGTTTGCCGTGCGCTCTCAAACCACTAAATAGAATAGATCTGTAACAAAGTTTTTCCAGATAGGAAATTTTTTTAAAATTTTAACTTACCTGCAGAAATTGGCGAGTTGTGGTGGGCTGTGGTAGTTGTTTCTGCTGCGGCTGCGGCTGCTGCTGCGTTGGCACCGGTGTTGATCTGAATGTAAGGTTTGAGAGCCCAGCCTAGGAACCACGGCACCGACAGCATCTTGACTGACTCACTATGAGAATAGCTAAGGGTATAACAATATTTGAACTTGTTTTTTTCTTTGTTTTCTTCCCTCTTTTCTTCCGTGTACCTTGTCGGTTTTGCAGACGGACGAACTATACTGCAGGTAGAAATGCTGAAGTATTATCAATCACTGCATGTGTCCTTGTTAGCGTTCTTATCGTGTATTGCTATGCACTATAATTGATTTTTTTAATGTATGGGTTTATTACTTTCTATCTCATCTCGCACTTAGTTCTCGAGGAATCTTGCAGCGCAACTTGATTTGTCCTTTCGCTTATTATTCCAGTCACACTGAATTCTTTTACAAAAATTACCCACACGTACACGAGAAACAGGAATATAGGCTAACCAGCTATCTACAAGTTCTAGTGCATGTCAAACACTTAGTCACTACACAAACAATAGAGACCTATCACCGGTATCACAGAAACCAAGACCAAATTCGTTTAATTCGCCATTAAGCTTTTACTCAAGAATTGAAAATATTCGCACCCGGTTAATCTTGATACTTATTTATCACATTGAGGAAGTGTATATCGTTTCAACAACCACTTAAGTTCGCGCTCTCTACCACAATTAATTCTTTCATAATTATATTCACTCGCGCTCTGACAATCCGGCGAATAGGCCTTGCAGTGTACATCTACTTGGATCACTACTACCAAGCCGGTGGTATGTCTTTCTATCACCTTGAACTATATAGGCTTATATATTCTTCCTACCACTGTTTGTTCTAACACATGAAACTACTTCCTGCTTCCACTGAACCTTCTTGACTTCCTCCTCCCCCTCTACCAGCACCCTCTCTCTTCTTTCTCTCTTTCTCTCTCCCTCTTAAGTTCTCTCTCTATATCTCTCTCTTCCCGTTGGATTTTCTTCATATAAAAGATCGTCCCCTATACGCTGAATGTGTCCGGGGAGGTAAATTTTACTATTTTAAAAAAAAAATTTTCTTGCCAATAATATTGCACATGCAGATAATAGGCTTATGACGAGAGATTGTTAATGTTTGTTTTTTCTTCCCTTGTTCAGATAAGGACTATAGGGCCTACCACCCACGCTTTAGCCATCAACATAGGCCTTTCTCCTTTTTTCTTGAGAACGTTACAGATTGTACAGTCAGAAGCGCATGCTTGTCTCTCTCTCTCTCTCTCTCTCTCTCTCTCTCTCTCTCTCTCTCTCTCTCTCTCTCTCTCACACACACACACACACACCTTTACTTACAGGCGCCTGGGACCTCTCCCTCCCCCGCAACAAATGTCAACCTGCTAGAAGGCGCCGAACGAGCTCGGGCTGATTTAACTAGCTGAAAGATACACACGTGGCCATAAAAAAAACGTTCAACTTTGAAACTGTGAGAAGATTAAGGTGTTAGATTATTTAAGCCTCAGGCTGTCCCGCAGGATATCTTACGAGGTTTATTCAAGGGAGAGGGTGGCGTGGGTGGGATTAGGGTACTGCTAAAAAACGTAGAGGAAAAAGAAGAAGACAAAAAAAAATGTTATAAACTACTTCATACTTAGAATCTTTTGTCAAAGAAATAGCGCTGTGTATGAAAGGTAAAACCCTACTTTAGATCACAGATACCCTCGTCGTGCGCCTGTAATGACTCGGTGTGAGTGGGTGTGAGCATGGACACTATATTATATAGTGTCCATGGTGTGTGTGTCTTAAAAGGCACTTAATACGTCGTGGGTCGTTAGCCTATTTGGCTCGTGCGCCTGTGATTTAGTGACAATATCTATCTCTGTACTGGGCGTAGGCGCACGACATGATTATGCCATTGTTTAGCCTGGATACAAGATTATTTTCTCATTGGAAGCCAGGATTGTATTTAAACCTTTTTTTTTTTTAAATATAGACAGAATTCCTTAATTTCTAAAGCTCATAATGGTGCTGGACTTGCCCAGAATATTTTGCTTAAAGTTTAAACAATGTTTCCAAGTCAAGATTACCCAAGAACTATCTCACCTTTCCCGGTCCAAGACGCAATGTTCTATGGCAGGCAGCAGTTATTTTTGGCTGTTGGCTTCTTTTGATGATGGGACGGTGCCAGATCAACTTGGTACGCACATCTTATGGCGCCCTCAATGCATTTAAACTTTTGATAGCGGCATCCTCATTTTCGCATATAGGTTTGAACTGACATATAGGTTTAAAGCAGCAATAATGTATTTAGCGTGGTAGGCCCATAATTACTATAATGCTTCACATAATTATTTTTAAATAACTGAGTAGAACAATGTTTGCTTGCTGTATGTTGGCGCAATAAAACGTTAAAAAGATTCCGATTCTGATGTTTCAAAGCAGCACTCCTGGAAACCGTCATAAACCGTAATTGACTTAACTTGCTCTGCAGTTTAGCTCTATGTAGTCGCACGCCTACGTGTGTTTAAAAAGGATGGTCACTGGACCCGACTACACTTGGTTGACAAAGATCGTCACTGGACCAGACTACACTAGGTTGAGAGAGGCAAACCAGGTAAGCATGCAGACTGACTATCGAAGACTTCTATGATTACTGCTGCCTCTGAATACGCGTGGTAGGATTATACATACACACTGAATATCATAGGCTGCTGAGCCCTTCGCTTGCATCATTATAGGCATGTGCTCATATTATCACTGATGTTAGGTGGGTTTCGTCGCTGTATCTCATGAAGGGTACCAGCACCGGCTTGTACCTTTAATAGAGAGTGAAGGAGGGAGGAAGAGAAAGAGAGAGAGAAAGAACGACAGACAGACAGACAGACAGACAGAGGCAGAGAAACAGACAGGGAAATACATAATTCCTTTTTCAGAACTCACCATATTCGAACAAAATATAATCTGCCAAAAATATAAACCTTAGATTGATTATTATTCACAAAATACACATTTAATGTATAAAAAGTGTTAAAATAGAACTTAATGATTACAGCACGATATATGCAATCTGAATTAGTTGGTTTACAATAGAATACAATACAACATATCTTTGTTACATCAAAGAAAATTTAACACAAGTGTAGACCACATTACAAAGAAAGAATGATGATCGAGTCACAACCGTAAAACAAGGAAGCAATAACATTTCAAATCCCACCAAACAATCAGAAAGAAATAATGAGCTTTCATTAATTAATTTATTGTCTTCATCAGAACAGGAGCATTTCTTCCACATTGAGTAGACGCTAAGGCCTTTATTTAGTAAATATAGAGCGTACTTTTTAAAGTCAAAATAGTAAAGCTGGCATGCCTGCAGAAAATAAATGTGAATCTTGACTGATGATGTTATTACGGAGTCTTCATAAAGCACTGACGTTTTCACAAAGTTCACGTGTAGTGCACACTGAATAAATATGACAAAATACGACCTCCAAGGTAGACATTTTGAATTGAAAATTCGAAGAGCTTAGAAATGAAAGTTAAGTAAAATTGTCACATTTATAAACATAATTCAAAGCTTCCACATAACGATATGATATGCACACAGTTCAGAAGTGTACACAAGTGATTCTTTTGAGAATATAATCATTGTACAACATTATGCAGATATTTTAAAGTCCAGATTCAATGATGTAGCTTTACTTAGTACTTATTAACATAATTAACATGATCCCATATTGTTAGCACCTCGGTTTCATTCTGTACGGTTCCGCATGGTCTTGATGGCCACCTAGGTTCTGTACTTCATCCAGACGGCGACGAACTCGTCATAGTTGATCTTCTTGTCCTGGTCCTTGTGCCAGGCAATCAGGAGATCGGACATCTTCGCGGCTCGCAGCTTCAGCTCAGGCTCCGCCGTGATGGCGTTTATGATCTCCTGCTTGGATAGAAAGCCGCTCTTATCAGTGTCCAACCTGGTAAAGATCTTCTGGAGGATGTTGCCCGTGTTCCTCAGGCCAAACACCACCAAGAACTCTTCGTAGTCTACAGTGTCATTCCTGGAAGAATAGTTGTTAGCGGTAAGAAATAGGAAAGAAGTGCTAGAAGGGTAAGGAGGTAGGTAGATTAACGTCCTCGGACACAATAACGTATAGGGGACTTGCTAGAAGGGACGGAGACGTCAGGGATATATACTGTAAGCCACAGTATGACGGCGTACTAGCGCCAAAACCTGGTAATTACAACTATAATGAGATAATTACAAATATCATGGGCCCGTCAAACTACAGGCTTAATATGAAGTTGCTTCTTAAAGACTTGTGTGAAACACTGATACGAAAACTAAACTATGTGATGACTAAACTGATTAATCTGATATGTAGATGACATTCTTGTATTGTAAATTATATGCGGAAAGTGAATATTGCAAGAAAGACATTGATGCGTGAAGCATGAAGCAAATACAGATCAACTTGTTATTATTGCATATTTTAATCTTATTCCAAACAGATTCTAATTTATGAGATTTTAGTGGAACTTGCAATATGCGTTGCTGAATAGGTACAGATCTGAAAATAATATGTTATTCGTAACAAGTTCAAACAGATCGATAATAATTAGATATGCATGTTGCTCGTTGAAGTTATTTAGTTCATTTCCTAATCTATTAAATTTTTATTTAACTTTTCTGTTAGTATAAAAAAGAATGACCTTGAAATAATTGATTGTAACCAGTCAACAACAGAAGATCGACGGAAATAAGCCTACTCTTTGTGGTAGAATGGGTACGCAACCGAGACAGAGTTTCTATTGTGACGTTGCATACACAAGCTACAATGATGTAGACGTGGTAAATGACGTCAAGTGATTTTTTTTATTTTTTATTTTTTAAAGAGCTGTGCGATCTTCAACATGAAGACGGAACCGAATTCGTGAAAAATATTATTTTAATATATTTTATTTTATTGCAGAAATGTAAGTTTGGAAGTAGGAAAAGTTTTTAATCCGTGATGGTGAAATCATAATTTAGGAAATATAATTTCTGTGCGTTGACGTCATTGCGAGGCTTTTTGTCTGTGTTGTCACGGCATTTTTTACGTTGCCACGGCATTGCGAATGTTGTCATTGCGAAGTCAGGTAACTGAACTTTGTTTCTAACTTTTTGTCCACGTTTCCCATGGAATCGTATTGCTTTACTCAGTTTCTCTGGCGATGATAGGTTTTGGAATTGTTGCCAATTGCTGCTGTCACTGTTTTTGGCTGGGCGAAACCTTATACAAGCAGAGTCAGACTCGTATAAAGGACTAATTCTAATTCGATTCTCTTTCTCAGACACATTAGTATTACCTGCTGCATTACCTTTCAAGGAAAAGTTTAGTTTTCCATAGGTGACACGCTGATCAATATGCTGTGTCTTGTCTATAACCACTAAGGTTGCGCGTCATCCAATATTACATGTTTGGTCAGAGTGTCGTGGTACTAGTAGCCGGCAATTCGCTTTACTAACACGCTTCCCCGCCTTGTAAGGCAACTATTTTTTACGTCCTTTTTACGAGCGATAATGAAAAATAACAGTTCAGGTTGGGTCGTGTTCTCAAGGGCGTGGCCAAGAGTTGGGAGTCAAATACTCCGCTCGGCTACATATGTAAAGAAAGAAGATGAAGGAGGAGGAGGACGAAGAAGAACAAGAAGAAGAAGAAGAAGAAGAAGAAAAGGAAGAAAGAAAGAAAAATAAAGAAAGAAAGAAAGAAAGAAAGAAAGAAAGAAGAAGAAGAAGAAAAGGAAGAAAGAAAGAGAAAGAAAGAAAGAAAGAAAGAAAGAAAGAAAGAAAGAAAGAAAAAGCTTACGTGATATCTTTGCTAAGAACCAAAAGAAGGTCGGCGATCTTCTCAGCCTCCACATCTAGACCAGCCTGGTTCTTGGTGGCATCGATGATCTCTTTCCTGGACAACGTCCCGCTGGCGTCCTTATCCATCCGCTTGAACGTCTTCCTCAGCACCAGCTCTCTGGATGAGTACATAATGTACACCGGTTATAAGAGGCCAATAATTTTGTTTTGATTGTGCCCTGCAAATTCAGAAATGAGCAAACAACGAAGACGAAAATTTATAAAACAAAGCACACAGACCGCACATAACTACACGTGCATGCGCGGGCGCCCACACAAGCCACATTCGCGCGCCCTTCATATGATGCAAACTTGACCGCTGATGAGGTTTTAAATTAATAAAATTTCATATGAAGCCAAACAACATTAATCTGAGGTGTGACTAATTTTAAACACTAGAGCAAGGAGGACATGCGAGAGAACGTTAGAAGGTAGCATAAATTTTAAATAACGGCATCCGCACTATAACAAATTAACGAGAGAAATAATAAAGTTAATTGTAACACGCTTGCTGCTCACTTTAGTTCAACCCGAGGAATCTTTTCCATAGCGACTGAGAATTCGTCTCTGGTGATCTTCTGGTCATCGTTAATGTCCAGGTCTTTGAATAGTTTCTGAAAAAAAAAAAAGAACCACTACCAATAGTCTAATTATAGCTCCCTTGGAAAACATACATTAAACTGAGACAGTTTCTGAAGACAGATTCGCTGCTCGGTAAATACCAGTCCTGGATGCAATTAACAAGGATTGATTGATTGATTGATTTAATGTTGCTTTAGGTCCAGCGGACTCTTCTGAGCCAAATCAGGACCGGACAACCCCCGATCCGCATAAAAGATCTGCTGAAACAACCCCAGTGGGAAAATTGAATGCCCTCCACCGGCCAGTCACTTTACAATAAAGACATCCCACGCGGGGGACGGCTGAGGGTTGACCTCAACTACGCGAACACCCCGGTTACAAAAACAAAATAGAATACAAACATCATTATAATTAACAAGGATTAAGTTCAGGGGCGGATTAGTTTGTGGGTATGTATATGAGGAACAGGGAGGGGGGGGGAGTCACAGGGGTTACGTGACGCCCCACCTCCTACCCCCCAGCCCCCCCCCCATGCCCCAAAAGAGGTTGAGAAAAACATTTGTTCAGAGAATTCTATATGTAAACTCAAAAGACTAGAGTCTGATTTTCATCGATATTTGATTATTTATTAATAAAACTCATGAAAATCTTTTATTACATTTAATTGTGACACCCCCCCCCCCCCCCCCGCTCTTCCCCCTTCCTTTAACCAAACTGCATCTGCCCCTGAAGTTGTCACACTTTATTTGTGAAGTGACTTCAATAATATAGAGAACTATAATTAAAGTCGGTCTGTATGTATAAATGGTGACATTTTTGTCCCCAGCAAAAAATGTCATCCATATGCAGAAAATGTGTGTCAGTTAAATGACTTCAGCATACAACTGGATCTTCACGAACAATGCAGGTTTCATTACCTTGGCTTCAGCTTTGGATCCCTTAAAACCGTTCCTGACGAGGACATCGTAGACCTCATCAGCGGACAGGTTACCGCTCTTGTCCTTGTCCGCTTCATCAAAGGTGAACGAGAATTTCTCCAGCTGTTCCTTAATCCACGCGGCACTCATTTTGACAGAAACTGACAAGAACTTGCGCTCACCGAGAAAATGGCGATGTGCAGCACAGTTTAATATAAGCACACAATATCTTTGGTAACACAGTAGCGGTTATGTAATAGACATAAATTTGATTTTAGATTAACTATAATGGAGTGCCTACACTGAGGAGTAAGTATATTTGAGCAAACTTGCCACAGAATTAAAAAAAAATGGTGTCTACTCTACGCTGTATTTATGTTTTCCTGTTGCTGCCAAACTCTACGTAACCTCGCATTCACCTGCCTGCTGACAGTGCTATGCTGATGCTGCATACTCCGCGGAGATAGTTTTCTTCCCCTTTCCACATCCACAACCCTCTTGAAACTTCATTTGCCGTCTGTTTCCGTACCAACCATCCTTTTCTGACCCTCATTCTTTTTCTCCCAACTCCGCATCGTATTCCACAAAGTTCATTAGGCCTATAGTCTACGTACCTTAGTATTCCTCCCCTCTCGATCTCTATTATCCATTCTACCATCCCAGTTCTTTAAAAATCCTCTCGAAACTAATTATCTGCTGAATGAGGTTTGAACTATGAGTAACCCACTCTACCCTTGCTTCTAAATCACTCCGCATTCTATCTTCCTTGCATAACTCTGCTTCCTCTCCCCACCCTCTCATTCTCGACCTGCAACTTTCGCTCGTGCTCAGCCTTGTCTTTGATGCAGAGGCCAGAAACGGGTACGAATCGGACAGCTCGGTAGATTTACCCGAGTCAGAGTGTACGTTCTTATTTACTACTACAGGCGCTTGTTGTTGCTTATAATACAGCAAACTCCTGCTAAAGATTTTAAGAACTGGATGAAAATGTGTGGTGTTTTCTTTCTGCACATAAGCTTATCATTAAATTGATGGGAGATATAGAACAACTAGAGAACAAAAACTAGGCAGAACCACTACAGCTACAGGCACATTGATAGGTGTAAATTGCTTGCGTACAACGCTCGCTAAAGTTGAAGACGTGTGTTTGTATTTCCCCATAGCAATAACAGTATGTTGTACCATTAGTCATTAGCACTGACAATCCAATCTTGAGGATTGTTGAGGCACCAAGCTTAACTCTGGCGTTAATTAGATCCCAACAGGTTCTTGATACTCAGCACGCAGCACAAACGTCAGTGATGCAAATGAGACTTGCGATCATACTGAATCGTGAGTGAATGTCAGAGATTCTTCTTCAGACTATGACTGTTTAACTCTTTTTTTTTCTCCTTATAAAATATATATTTTTTACATCTGTGGTTCTCAGCACAAGTGCATTACACAAATTGGGTGCCTCTGTGCTAAAGAATCTGCCACATCTGACCATTCTGTCGGTGTATGTTTGTGTGTGTTTGTGTGCACGAGCTGTACGTGAAAATATGTAAAATAAATATAACCTAAGCAGCATCCACATGCACTAATAGTGTGTGTGTGTGTGTGTATGTGAGAGTGTGTGAGAGAGAGAGAGAGAGTATCAGTCTTACCCACTACAGAAACTATTACAGAAACCCTATGTGTAAACAGAACCAGCATTTACACACAACAAAACGTTAACGGTCAGCAGGCAACAATCCAAATTGTTGCAGTTGAACAGACAAGAATATAAGAAAGCTCTGGAATAAAACAAACAAAAACAACAACAAAAAAGACGTTAAATAGTTATTGTTAATAAAAATCTATTATTCAAATGTCCAGTTTATATAAGCCAACTTAACTGCATGTTAAGCATAACAAAATATGAATTTACTGAGAGAAACTCTTTTTTTTTTTAAATCTCAATTCATGTGAGTCACTGGCACCTAAGATATAAAAAATATAAAGTCCAAATGCAATATCTTTATAAATTAATTATATCCAAAACAATTGTAACACATTTGAACAAGGGTTAGAACAACTAAAAACGGCATTAGGCAACATGTGATACATTACAACAAAGTACCCTCTTATCACTCCTTAATGTTACAAATACACTTAAAGTTACTTCACAATCTTAGTATTGCACCTGGACATGCCACCTGCTTGCAGTATTACCTTAAAAAATAAAAAAAAAATAAATTAAACAACCTCATCTATACAACAAAATGCCATGATGGAAGTAAATTTATATGAAATCCAAATCTTCTTGTTGTTGCAGACTACCGCCTTCATTATTGTTCCTTCCAATGAGAGTATAAACAGAGGTCTAGCCTGTGCACTCACGCATTCCATTGCACGGACTTTAAAGATCCTAATGCTCATGTCCTAAAGAGGTGAGTGCCAGCTATAAATACCCTCAGCAAGCGCCTGTTCTCCCTCATCCCTGGTTGCCCAGGATTGTGCTCAGTTGTCTGAGACATCAGACGATGCGCCCAGGGCAGCAAGTGAGTGCCTCAGGCGGCTTGAGTTAGATCCTGTATTAGCTAGTGCCTTGAGCCGCTCTTGAACGCTGGTGGAAAAGCACTATAAAAGTGCAATATGAAAAAAAAAATTTAAACGCATTTTTGTGAAGATTCTGTAGGCTTAAAATCTGATAGGCAAGTCATTCATTACAGGGGGTCCTCGAGTTACGACGTTGATCCGTTCGTTGGATGCGTCGTAACCCGATTCATCGTAAGTCGGAACATAAAGAAAAATACCTGTACTGTACGTACAGTGCTATATACTGTATTGTAACTATTAATGACATAAAAAAGTATTAAAAAGAAGAGAAAACAATTCCTTACCACATGAATTAAACTAGCTCCTGTTTGTGTACGTCGCTTATGACGCTAAACCGCGTAAGACGGAACGACGCGTAATATTATATTTTTATGGGGAGGAGCGTCGTAGCCACGAAACAACGTAAGTCGAGACTGGCATAACCCGAGGACTTACTGTATTCAAAAAGAACAAATGTACACACAGGAGAAAAAAAGCCATGATCTACACAAATTGGTTTCATGGTAAACAAAAATATAATAAATATTCATAAAGTCAAGCCAATTAGTCATAAGAAACCATACAAGAACATAATGCAATGTGCTCATGATTCACAACCTTAATATTTTGATGTGTGTGTGTGTATATATATAAATTATATATATATTATAAAAAATTTTATTTTTTTTTTTGCATAAAAATAAACAATTAAAATTGGAAAATATTAAGAAAGTAGAACATACATAATAATGACAATATGTAATGTTTCAATTTCAATAGGTTATATTTACTAAATTTACTGCACACATACAACAATTACTCCAATGTGTAAATGTACACACTCACCTGACATTCATTAATTAAGCACAAAAGAGAATAATCTCAAATGGCAAATTTAAAACTTGATATGATTGTCATGCTACTCTCTATACCTGAGATGTTAAGTATTGAATTTAGATAATGCATATGATGGAAGTTGCATGCGTTCCATTGCTTCTGCCAACCTGGGGCACATCTTGAGTACATTTCATAAACATTGCATCACATACTGAGATGCAAACATACGTTCAAAATTTACTCTAACATCACTCTCAAAAACGCATGCATAAACACAATTTTAATTTTTAGACCAAAAAAATTGGAAAGTGTTCAGAAAAAAAATTAACTTAAAATATATATCTTATCACATTTAAAATGTGGCCAAAAAATAAATTAATTAAAAAGAAAAAAGAATACACCTATTGCACTAGTTACAAATTGACTTTTACCACCAAATATAATAATAACAGAGTGATTTCCAGTGTCAAATATTTTCTATAGATTTTAATTTTTTTCTTAAACACAATACCTCCAAAACTATTGCAGATAAACATTTTACATTTTGTAAGCTCAAAAATCAAATTTATGTATTCTTTTTTTTGTTTATTGTTGCTATTTTATCTGCACCCAACACCATTTTGTTTTTCCTCTATTCCACACGTACGATAAAAAAACAAAACTAAATAATTGTGTAGAAATAATACCCTGTTTCACTACCATCTAAATTCAAAAACACGAAACTAATTTTCTTTCTGTCACTTAACACCAATCTGCCTCCCTGAGTTAAAGCAGTATCCCCCCCCCCCACCCTCCCTCCTCCCAGACAGAGGTATAGCAAATGAAGGAATGAAACTATCCCTGACAACTCACACATTCCAGCTATTTGTACAATACAAATTACATGCTATGTGAATTTTATTTTGCTCTAATATCCACAAGAATATATTCAATGATATACACCCAGTAAATTTTCACTATTATCAGAAGTCACAACAATAAAAAGAACTAAATATTCTGGTAGCAAAATTTATACCATTCATGTTCAGCACAAGAATAAACAGTAATCATCATACATAAACCCCCAAAAGTCATGTTTTATTTGTGCATTCTGATGCTTTATTACTTGTGCTGTTTGAGTCATGTTTTACGATTGTAATTTTCAATAAGCTGTACAGCTGGCAAGCAAATTTATATATAAAGTAATTGTAGACACAAATGTCTCAGCCATTGATTCAGCAATTAAACATTTAGAAAAAAATCTTTGCAATTGTACTTCATCTGCATTTGAATAACTGGAAACACTACTTTTTTTACGTTGTGCAAGTAGCATACATTTGGTTCTCAGGCACAGGTCTGTGCTATTATTGCACTAATATTAAGCTTTCATCACTTCCTTCAACTAGTTCAAGACAATTACTTGTAAGTCACCAGCCGATGGATAGTCCTGATCAGCATTGGAAGGGAATAGCCATCTTCATGCCATCTGCAGATCACAAAACAGAACACCAATATAATATGATGTAAGAGATTCACTGGGTGTCTACAGATCACCCATTGTTCTATTCCACATTAAAACAAAATCCACTGTTGTTTTTTTTCCTCATTTTTTGATAATTGACATTAAAAAAATTCATTACAAAACAAAATGTCTCCCTCCCTCTTCCCACCCCTAACCTCCCTGTCCCTTCTGAAAACATTTTTAAATAAATGAAAAATTATAAAAAAAACTGTAAAATAGGTTTTGATTTCTTACTTGCCAGAGTACACTTCTTCAGATGGATTGAGAATAGTCACAGCAAAGCTGAAAAAAAGAATAAATTGCTTATAATTGTGGAATTGTGAAAATATTGAAATGTTGTTTCAAAACTTACTATACCCAACCTTTACAATATTTATTTTATTTTAAAACAACTTTTTTTTTAACTGCATCAAAATATATAATAATATAACAAAAAAAATGAATGAACTAATAGACACAGGCAATATTAAAACCCGAATTAAAATTGAAACAATTTTTTTTCTTATCAAAAAGATCAAAGTTCAAGTCTCATAAATAGATGTGTTGAAACTTTGCATTGTAAATATTTTATATACACAATTTACAAAAAGTAACTTCTCTTGACTTTAGTTTAGTTGCATGAAAGCTGTAAGAATGTATGCGAGTAGTTGAGTATATGAATGAGAGTGTATTGTATCAGACATGCCTACCCTCAATTTGAAGTTTCTGTATTAGCTTTTTCAAATTTCAGTATTACTATTACGATTTCCGTATTTACTTTTACTACCTATTGTTTTTGCCCTCATCCTTTTTGATATTATGCGAAGAATCCAGTGATAGATTGATTTGCTGCCACAATGTTCTTTTTCTTCTCCAAAGCCTCATAATTCTTCATATACTGTGGGCCTTCCGCGTGCCGCTTGATGTCGTTCATATCACCGGCGGAGATGCAAAACTGGTTGGCACAAATCGTACTTTTGAGTCAGTGCTGCCGCGAATAACGAAAGGACACTTTTCCGAATACGAGGCAAGAAATGTCTGCCCCTGGCGCGTTTTTTTTTGAAGATTCAGATTCACAATCACTTTGCTTAGCCATTCGTTAGAACGCCATGTTTTAAATTCTGTCTCACGAGCACCGATCTTTACTGCGACTGTGCAAAAACGGGTTCGGCAAACTTCGGTGCCTCTCCCGGAAACTTCGATGTCACAGGTCTCCACTGCGACTGCGCATTGCGGCATTAAACCTTCGAAAAAAGGTCATGCGGTGCATTACCACAGGCCATGGATTTCGATTTTTTTCTTTATCATTTTTTAAAATTTCCGTACGGTAAAACAAATATCCATATTTTTTGTAGCGCTTGCCGAGTTTTCCAAATTTTTGGAAAAAATACGGAAATTCCGTACGGGTAGGCATGTCTGTTGTATCTGTTAGCATGTTTGTATCCTAACATGAAGTGGCGAAAGTTACAGTTTAATCTGGAGTCAAATAATGCTCCTGCAAAATGGTGCTGGTACATTTTCATCACAAGCTCCATAAAACACCACAATGAAATACATTATTAAACAACTTAATAAATAAAACACACAAAATCTATATTTACTAACCTGGGTTTCTTGAGGAGGTTAACCTGTTCTTGGGCACAAGCAACAATAGCTTCCTGTGCCACAGGGTCCTGTGTCAAGGCATAGTGCTGTTTGGCCACTTTGGTAAGGCACAGCATGGCGCGGGGGATCAGGTCTTGCCTTCTGGTTGACAGCTGCAACATGTATGACAGTAAAGGCAATAACTGT
This sequence comes from Oncomelania hupensis, assembly GCA_036898135.1. Taxonomy (NCBI): domain Eukaryota; kingdom Metazoa; phylum Mollusca; class Gastropoda; order Littorinimorpha; family Pomatiopsidae; genus Oncomelania; species Oncomelania hupensis. The sequence goes on from CM072512.1 coordinate 95,610,215, forward strand.
AAATGGAATGAATGAATGAATGAATGTCAACTTACACAGTCCATAAACTTCCACACCCAAAGGCATGCTCACAGGTAAACTTGACCTATGCCACATCTTTAAAAAAAAGTTATTAAGTAAATTATGTATACAATTAATTGTGACTGCCTGACAGAGTGTTACTGGTGCTTGAAAAGTTAAATCTCAAGATTTTACACTATTTTATTGATCTGCATTACATCTTTTAAAGCAATTTAAAAAGTTATCTCCAAATAATATTGGATTTGAAAAAAAAATGTAAAACCGACTATACTACATGGGCAAAAAACTAACCTTTGCCATGGCAGACATAAGCAAAGTGAAGATCTTGGGATGTATTGGAAAATCTTCTTCTTCTGCTACAGCAGCACTGCAAAGTTCATACATCACAACCTCCAAGATGTCGAAAAACTGAGCAATGATCTCTGGTGTGTAACCAGGGCAATGGTCAGCTGAACAATATTCACCTATGCAGTAAATCTGAAACAGTATGGGAATAGTTTTATTTATTGTCTGAATACCATCGTGTGTGTGTGTGCATGTGTATTTATGTACCTGTGTGTGCGTGATTGTCTATCGCAACTGATATCTCATTTGTTATTTTCTTTTTTTTCTCTTGCAATGTGCTTAAGCATAAACAGTACCTGTATTTTTCTGTGAACAGCTAGCTAAAACTAATTTCTTCACCAAGAATTGTCCAGTAAAGGTTTTCGCAAGGGATATTCATGTTAACAAGGACTAAACCCTTACTCAAATCTCAAAACAACAATACTACAGTACTCAGAAGTATTCAGGAGGAATATAGCTTTCGGAAAACAAGATACTTGTATCTGCTATACTATAGTATGTTTAATACTGAAAAATATCTGATTTTTGATATCAGGTATACAAAGATTTCTGTTATAGTCTGGGCATGCAAGACTGACAATAAAACTTCAATCTGATTCAAGAATTTGTATTTTTGGATTTTCGGTGATATTTATCACCCATACAGGTGAAATTCAGGTTGCCTTCTCAATGAACATATGGCATCCGCAGAGTGGTGCCACCCTGGACTAAGGGGGAAAAGACCAAAGTGCTGGAAGGGTGCTCTTGTATTTGGCACTCACCCATCAGGCTCTATAAAGTCTAAGTGTTGGAATGTGTGCTTACACATGCTAGAACTTAGTTTATACTCTTATCCGAAAGATTAGAGGCACTGTGCTTCAAGCAGACCGATTCCTATTTAAGTTATCAGACGTACACAATATTTGTTACACTCACAGCTAATATTGCTGGTGATTATAAATGAGGCTCACACTCTGACCCACTACACATGCAGCAAACAACCTTGACACATAATCAGGTTTAAACTCATGGTCCAATAACATAGGTAATTAACAGGACTAACAGTAATAATATTTGATGCCATATATGCATTGATGGCAAAATAATACTAAAAAACACTTAAGGCTTTGAACAGAAAACACTTCAGGATTACCAGATTGCCATAGAAGTCCTGTCTGCCTCGCAGATTGCTGCTCATTTGTACAAACTCAGTCACATCAGTCCTATACTCCACTAATACAGCTGGATACCGCTCAACTAGCTGCACAATTTGCTCTCCCAAAATCCTACAACAAGACATTAGCAAAATTAATAATGATTTCTTGATAGTAAACATTAACATCACAGCAAATCTGAATTATACTTTCTTGCATTTCAATCAGTTCAAAAATAATAACAAATAACAAACATAATACACATTTTCAGGATATCAAGCATTTTGTATATCCCATTATTCCATCTCATCAATGAAACGAAAAGTATACAGCAAACTAGACCACCTGATATAGATTACATCAAATGACACAAAACTTAATCAAATTCTACTTCTTCTATTAATCACAGGCTTACACTAAAATTGAACAGCACAGAGTCAGAGGAAACTTAACTGAACAATGCATCATTAGCATTATTTTGAAGATCTAACGTACATTAAGTATAAAGAAGACAAGCCTGTTACAACCAAGAAACCAGATGTTCAAAATAAACTGATTCCTTCATGGAAAGTCTCCGCTCTCCTAAAAAAAAAAAACACAAAAAAAAACAAAACAAACAAAGACACACACTCACACAAACAAAACTGAAATAGATTGCATAGATTGCACTTTACATGACAACATCGTGTTTGTAGTCAGGAAGGTCAAAGAGCAGGCCAGAACGTTCCAGCATAGCAGGCAAAATCTGTACAGCATATTCTTCATCAGCTTCTGTCATGATGATGTTGAACCACTGCCTGCAAGAATAAACAATGCATTCCTATTTTATACTTTATTCCATCATTCAAAATAAACTTAAAATATGAAGTCTTGATCAAGAAAAAGTAACCAGTTATCATATGCACACATGCATACTTCTATCATGATGATGTTGAAACTAGCTTTTCGGAAATACTGGGCAAACAAATGTACCTTTAATTTAGATTATTACTGACCAAGCATGTTTCAATGATTTAATCGGGCTGTGACTGAAAGAATTCCAACAAAAGAACATTGCATATATTGAATCAGCATGAAACATCATGTTGAATTTGCTGTTCCCTAGTGAAGTGTGAGCCAGATTCAGTAGGTAGAACTCTTTAATAAAAAAGAGAAATAGAGAATAGAATGAAAACTTGCCTCAAAAGCACAGGGGTACACTGAGAGACATTGTAGACTCTGGCACTGCTCTTAGAGTCCTCCAACACTGTATGAAGGCTTGACAACCTGCAGCCAACCACATTTCATACAAGCACATCAACATACATACTGGAATAATAGTACTGTAACAATAAGACCCTCACTATTCGAATTTAAAAAAAGAACAAAGGCGACTGAATTTTTGTTTAAACCCACGAAGTCTTTTTTTTTCCTTCAGGGAAAATAAAACATCATTCTAATGGCAAATGTGTTATGAATAGATGGCATACAACAAAATCAACAATCAAACTAAACTCATCCAACCTACAACATTATGGTGCTCCCTCTGTTCTTTTACATAGTTTTGCTTTTAAACATATACATGTGAATACAATGAAGAAAGAGGGCTCACTTATACATAATTTTGTTCTCTCCATGAACAGACAATACACTTAATCAATAGAATAATAAAGATCTGTCAATTCTGGCAACGATTTTGTAATACAGTTCAGAGGTGACAGGGTTATTACATACCTATTAATAGTGTCACCCTGTCCACTTTCGGTTCTGGTGATAAAGTTGAACAGAGGCTTGAAGCGTAATGTGTGGAAAGCTTCAATAGAGTTTGTGAGTTCAACGCCAGCAGCTTGGTTAGTGAATGCAGATGGATCCAGTTTCTTCACCCTTTCCATCACTTCCAAGGCTGCTGCCATGCACGGCAAGTCTAGCACAGTGTGAAAAATCTGACCAGGAAAAGGAAAGTAATTTTTCTATTTCATATTACCTTCATAAATACACACAAGATTACTCTTCCATTATACAATTTACAAGATAATAGAAGTAAACTGAACATTAATTTTTCCCATCAAGTACAGAATATTACTATTTATTTATAGTTTTCTATATCCTTTAGACCACCTTCTTTAACAAAATGAGTGATATGACCAGAAAAAGTTAGTGTGCATGATCACGCAAGAATTAATGTTAAACAACAGGACAAGTTTATTTAATGAAAAAGCATAAAAAATATATACTAACCAATTCTTAATGAATGACATATACATACAATCATTACAATAAACATACAACACATTGCCTCTAATGAAGTAGTAGGTCCCATCATTGCTGGCATTATCGTCATGAACTCTTTTAAAAATGTTCTGGGATGCCATGCTAAAATCTGCAAATATAGAACAAAACATAAAATCCAAAGAACCATTTAATATTTATTTATTTATTGCACAGGACAGTATTCAGTATAATCGCTTGCACACATCAGAGTGGTTTCATATCAAATGTGAATTACAAATGATATTTAACATATACACTAAACTTTCACCCAAGAAGTCCGACATTATTTGCAGATTGGGTATTACACATCATATTTATTTACTTATTGCACAGGACAGTATTCAGTATAATCGCTTGCACACAGCTGAGTGGTCTCATATCAAATGTGAATTACACATGATATTTCACATATACACTTAACTTTCACCCATTATTTGCAGATTGGGTATTACACATAATATTGAACATAAGAACTATCACACCAACCCATATTTACGTATTATGACAAAGGACAAACCTTGAAAATGTTTGGGAAGAACTTGCTCAGAATGTTGGTATTGTAACATAAAGTGGTGATATTATCACAGATGAAGACGATTGTATCAAAGCCCAGGCCGGGGTCATGGAACTGCTGACTGATGATTGTGCCAAAGAAATGGTTGTATATTTCCTGAGGATCATGGACTACTTTGACACCTGTGAAACAATCAAAGTTTTGACTGCCACCTTGTACACTATACTCATGATGAATATTTATGGTATCATAACATGCCCAGTGCTCATCTAATAGGAAAATGCTTGGATTTGTGAATCAATACAACAGTTTCAAATGACAAAATAATAAACTTGTTTTATAAGTACCATCCGCTATATTTAATTTTCCTTTTGAACTCTGACCAGCTGGTTTCTCTGTAAATGGTCATGGATTTATTTGCATAAGCAACAACTACACAAACAAAAATATAATGATTGAAGCACAAACATTTATCTAGAGTACATAGGTTCAATATTAACATGGTAGCAAAAGAAAGACAAGCCAAAGTACCTAAAGTTCCATTAATTAGCAACAGGACTTACTGTGGTTTAGGAAAAACTGCAGGATTTTAAGGATTGTGGCAGAGTGGTTAGAGTCATTAGAAAGACGAATAAACAGACGCCTCATCTCCTGATGCACTCTGGGAATTTGTCCACTGTCCAGCTGGCAGACGCTGTCCAGGATCACCACAACTTCTAACAAACACTGGAAATTCCAGATAAAATTTATAGCAACAGAAACTCGGAAAAAATTAAGAAAATCAACAATAAAACCTAAAATGATTTACAAAATATTTATCCAAAAATATAAAAATTCCAAAAAAACACTTTTTCTAAATACTTTTAACATTTAAGCTTGGTGTAACCACTAAAATCGCTCTGTACAATTCGTCGGGTTCCATTTATTGTTTTCAAAACTATTCAATAAAGATCAAGACTCTGAACTTGGATTTTACAGTTTTCAAATGGCAGTTACGAGATATATACAAATAATTGACCAGGAAATCATTTAATTTCTGTAATAATGAAATAATTATAGAATGACACATAACAGTAAAGGTTAGAATAATTAACTAAAATAATTATTACAAGATCAAAAGAAAGCATGCTTACTGCCATCTGTAAATCAGCATCTGATGGCACTTTAGCCTCTGTAAAAATGAAATAAGTTCAATAGTTTGTTAGCACATTATGCTTGCTTTATTAATAACATCTTTCTGATCTTCTAAAAGAGAAGACTTTTAGAAAGAAACCACAAGTTGAAGAGAAAATCTCATAATAATTTAGATATACAGCAAAATAATTCAGATATACCTTAATACATGTGAAGACAGACAATGTACCAAAAGTAAAAATACAGAAAACAATACATATTTTCAGCAAATACTCACTTCTTTCACACTGGTCCATCAGGCGGAAGCAGTAGTCGACTGAGCGTGACAACAATGACTGCAGAACCCTAGAAACTACAGCGCTCTTTGCTACACCCACTTTGACAGGGCTCCCTTCAACACTTGGTGTGGCTGACATCCTCCTCCTTGGGTTCCCCTCCATTCCTGACTTCACTGGGCTCCCTGCAGCACCAGGACTGCCCTGAACAGACACACTCATCTTAGGACTTGAATCAGAGACTCCCATAGATGACTTCTTGAGGAAAGAGGCAGAAGTGCTGCCTGAAATTTCGCCAGGCGATTTGCTGCGATCTCCGATGTCTTTAGGTGCTGTTGAGGGATCTTGTGCCTGCTTAGAACAATGGTGCAGCCACTTGTAGAGAAGAGAGAAGCTGTAGATGTTGAGGTACTGATCATCTGTATAGCACTGACCTGCAACATTAAAGTGCATCTGAGGTCGAGATCAAAATTGTGCACAACTTATGAAACATCTAATTAACTTTAAGATGACTACTTGCTTAAATATTCATACAATTTTTGTGTCTAATATTTGTGAAAAATTTAATCTAAACTTTGTGTCCAACCATTCAAAGGATTGTCTGCTCTATTAGTTGGGTGACTTATGCCCTATGAATACCAAAAAAACCAGAAACTTTCAACTTAAAATAATTGTAAATGTATCTCAACAGAACATTCAAACACACACACAAACAACAACATGCACACACAAACCATGGAAATCTTTTACCTATATTGAGTACAGTGAAGAAATTTCTGCATGGAGAACCGTCAATCTCCGTAACTTGTGTTTCCTCATCTTTGCGGAATGGGTTCATGGAGTACGAATTGCGAGCTTGGTATACACTGGCATTCATCAACCAGCTGCACAGCTGTTCTGAAGTATCGCCAATGTGTTCTGTATGAGAATGTGAAAGACAGACATGTTAAAAAAAAAAATTTTCCTGTTAAGTTAAACATCAACAATCTTGTTAAAAATATGGAACATACACTCGCAAACTAAGAAAATATAATTACTGAGTTTTTAACACAGTTTTGTCATATGTTACAACAGTACGTGAAATTCAGAAATTGGGTTTAACTGTCTTTTAAACATGTGTCTCACAACTACAACAAAATCACAAGTCAAACCTTGGTAGTCAAACAATTGGCAATATTATGAATATAGATGAGTAATCTTCAACACCAGAAAGCATTACAGTATTTCTTAAAAATAAATAAAACAATAAATAAAAATAATTTGAAGGCAAAAAAAAGAGTGTAGGACCAAAATAAATGAAACACTGTGTTTACTACAATACTCACCCTGCTTCAACACACCATGTAAAGATGATACTGCAACAAGGAATGTCAGGGCCTGGCGCTGGCTTTCTAAATCTTTGTTACACAACCATCTGTAAGGAGAAAATAAACTGAAAGATCAAACTGTTTTCTTTATGACAAGATTTTTTATTCTTCCTCCATAAACAATCATGCATGCCCGCCGCTCTTTATGTCTTATTTACCCCTTACTGTGCCCAACCCTTCAAATTGATTTTATAGTTTCATGTACTGAATGATCTCCATCCTTTCACTTAAAGTTTTACATTTATATAAGGCGTTATGCACATTCTATGTTTATAAAATAAAACCACCAAAAGAAGTCTATTATAGATGCACTCACCTGACAGCATATGGCAAAATTTCCTGAAGGCAATTGTGTTTTGTACCCTGTTGTAACAATCAAAACATGCACAACTTAATACTGCAATTTAAAAAAGTAACATCAAAACTACATAAGTATATATATATATACACACACTACTCTTTTGCTGTCCACGGCCATCACCTATGGAATTCTCTCCCCTTTCATGTTAGACATTCTACCTCCTGTGAATTGTTCAAATCCAACCTTAAAACGTATCTTTTCTCAAAAGTCTTTCAGCAGTATCTGTAGTTGTAAAAAGGGTTTGGAGGGATGGGGGGTTAAGTAGTAATTTAGTATGTTTTTGTCATATTGATTTACACAGCAGTAGTATGTATGCGTGAAAGACGTAACTTGTCTTATAATCAAAGTATATGTATAGTGTGTATATGTGTTTGCGTAAGAAAGTGTGTGTGTATAAGCGCTTATTAGGGTAGGTGCTTTATAAATGCTAGTTATGATTATTATTATTAAATGCACATAACATACCTTGGGCAAACTTGTAAATAAAACTAATGACATAGTGTACCTGTAACATATGACAAGGCAGTTGTGACTTCTGTGGTGGTTTGGCCTTGCTGACTGTTAGGGCATCCAACAGCTGGTTTCCCCCTGCTGCCAGTTCTTTGAGAATGAGGAAGCAGAGTGTGCATTGCTTCCCTATGACTTTCAATGTCTCTACTTTTCCCACCACTTTCAACATTTGTAACAGCAGGTCCTTTGGAATGCTGGAAAATAAATATAGAATATAAAATATAACTGAATGTGCAAACCTCTTCCCCCAAAAAGAAAGGAAAAAAAGAAGAATTAAATAAGAAATGTTAGGCACAAAGTAATACAATTCTAATGAAAGATATATATTCTACGACAGTCAAAACAAAGGCTATCATTACGAACCCAGCTAACCACAATTTCCGGGCAGCCCGATGGGGCCCGGATCGGGCTACCGATCGGGGCCCGATCGGGCAAATGGAAATTGGACCCGACTCGGGCCCGATTCGGGCAAAGATCGGGCGATCGTCGGGCTACCCGAAACTTACCCGATCGTAACCCCACGTTCGCCAAACAGTAGCCCGACTTTCGATAAAGATTGGGCGATCGTCGGGGTACCCAAAACTTACCCGACCGTAACCCAACCTTTGCCGAACGGCAACCCGATTCCGGCAAAGATCGGGCAATAGTCAGGATACCCAACACCAACCCTATTGTAACCCAACTTAAACCAGAAACAACCCCGATAATGCCCCATCTCTGGCCAATGCTGATTTACCCTAAAATCATATCCCACATATTGTTTATGATATGTGATTGCATGAAGAAAGAATTGAGATGTCTGGTGTTAATAGGGACTGTCGGCACAGGCGTTTTTGTTTTCGGAAGTCCTTGGTGTGTCCCCACTTAAGTATTTACACACCATTTCGATAACGATATAGCCTATATTAACGTGATCTTCGTCGCTATCGAAATCGTGTGTAAATACATAAACGAAAGGCAAAGCACCCAAAAAACAACCACAGTGAAAATAGAAATAGTTTTTTGCAGGCAAACACAATATCCGAGCACATGCAGCTGTAGAACTTAGAAGAAAACTGTAGAAAATTGGCGCCTAAGTACAACCGGTAAAGACCAGCAGTAATGGGCACGGAAATTTACCCTTGACTTATAATGTATAAATAAATACAATAGTTAAAAGAACCACTGTAACAATATTTTACATATTGTATGATAAAAATTAAGAATTATAAGCACAATTAAATAATTATATCTTGCTGAATTGATTTTGTATAAATATTTTTCACATACATACGCCGCAGCATATGTGAAGCAGACGAAACATTCCAGACAGTTTAGCCAATTAGAAGCGAGAGTAGGCCTATGTTAGCGTGTGCGCAGTGTGGCTTTGTGGTGGGGCAGAATCGGGCTGCAGACGGGAGGGCGAATCGTTACATTTCTAGACTCCGCTACGCATCGGGTTTTTGTAGGGCTATGTGGGTCCCTACTAAAACCCGACAAAAGTCGGGATGCCCAATGCGGCCCCAGTGGGGCCCCGATCGGGCTGGTTTGCTGGGAATACTATAAAGTATTTCCAACAGAAAAATTCAGACATACTTTGAGAACAGAAACTTTGAGAACATAAATTCTTACATGTGTTGAGATAAGAGAAAGAAGTTAATGCAGAGGAAATGATAAGCAACTGATACAAATTTACCATGGTTCTGTATCCGATGACTGCAGCAGAAGAAACAGTTGACGCAGCAGTGCGCTACATTCTGCGGCCTTATCCGGAAAGTTCAAAAGCTCTGTTATATTACGACACAGCTGGTCTACATCTTCTTGGGTGGCATTTCTGTGAAAAGAAGACAATGTAATTCATCAATGAGAACAGTATAACACTCACCAACATGAATTACATGATTAAATTAATTTTATTTGTAAAGGCTAAAGCTATCACATGATCTCACAATCATGAAACAACGACCTGTACGCAGGAACGCACTCACCCCACAACCATGGGAATTGTGTTACACAAACAAATCTGGCATGAAGTTCTACCAAAGAATAAATTCATGCACTCTTTGGCTCTACCTTGCTTTGAACAAAATATTTTCGACTGCTGATAGTGCCATCTCAACCAACTTTCGCTTCTGTGCACTGCTTCAAGTTTCTTCTTTGCAACCTCTTCCGGATGAACCACATACTAGTAAAATCTACACAGAAATTAATGACGAAATAAACAAACTGTTGAATGGCCTTTTAATTGCACATTTTAAAGCTATAACTGATGTATTATAACAAAATTAAAGGTTTTATCTTTAAAATAACTGATACCTATTCATTTTAAACTACAATAAATAAACGTTTGTCTAAACGTTTTGAAACGCCGTCTCATTCTGAAAAACAATACAACGCTTCACTTCCGGTTCCTACGTAGTTGCCACTAGTAACGTTTCAAGCCAAGCTCTGCTGTAGAGTGTAGTGTGTTCAAGTAACCTTAATATTCCGGCTAAGCAGATTGTGTGATTGATTTTGGTTGGTATTAATGTCTTAGCAACTCTGCAATACTCATTTGTGTGTGAAACAGGTTTACATTTAGTATGTTTTTCCGGGCAATTTCTTTGGTATAAAAAATATACGTCGTTGTGAACTGCTAATTAATTGGTTGTCAAACCACTGGCCAGAGCCAGCGCAAACACCCAAAACGTAAAAAGCATTTCGTGCCAGATACAAAGTTATCTTGATAAACTGTATACTTTGCCAGGGGTGATTAATGCACTGGAACTTTTCCAGTTTTTAAGAATTAGGTAGTGAATTTAGAAATGAATATATTGAAATGCCTCTACCCAGTCTTGCATCTCTGACATTAAGGCATGGATGGATCTTAACAAGCTGAAGCTTAATGAAGACAAAACCGAACTCATTCTGTTCTCTCCCAAGAAATACATAAATCACACTGCCCTTCTTTCGTCTGTCGATCTGAACGGCTCTTCCATCACTCCTTCTCCCACCGTCCGTAACTTAGGCGTCACTCTTGACCAATCCCTCTCTTTTCATCAGCATGTTGCTAACGTCTGTCGTACCTGCTTCCTCGAAATCCGTCGCATTGCTTCCATTCGCCATCTCCTCACTGATGAGGCAACCCAAACTCTGCTATGCGCCTTTGTTCTTTCCCGTCTTGACTATTGTAATTCCCTTCTCTCTGGCTCTCCCAACTATATCATCGATGAGCTTCAGCGTGTTCAGAATCATGCTGCCCGCCTCATCTTTCGCTTCTCTAAATACAACCACATAACTCCTCTTCTTCAAACCCTGCACTGGCTGCCAGTACAGCACAGAATCCAGCACAAAATTTCTACACTCTGCTTCAGAAATTTTGACCTGACTTCTCCCAGCTATCTCTCCGACCTTCTCGAAACCTATTCCCCCAATCGCTCTCTTAGATCTTCTGCTGATACCCGTCTGTTTAGAATCCCAACCGTACGCACCAAAACCTATGGCCAGCGCACCTTTTCCTACCAGGCCCCATCTATTTGGAATAAACTCCCTCATTCACTCCGTCACTCCACTTCTATGCTGTCATTCAAAACCTCTTTAAAAACTCATCTCTTCCATCTTCCTCACTAAACTTTCCTCTTCATATTACACAACTGCTTTGTTTAGTCTGATTGTATTTATGTCTGAATGTGTTAATGTTTGCCATTGTAAACGCCTAGGGCTTGTAAAAGGTTAGGCGTATAAATTTACATTTCATTCATTCATTCAAATGCCTATTCCTGTACATGAATGTTAGCAACGTAAACGGTAAAGATCCAGATCCAGCATCTTGTTTTCCGTTTAGTTATTTATTGCAAGAGTAACACAGTTTGAAGAGTTCGCTTTGTGTTTACTAATTGCATAAAGTCTAAACATAGTTTATGTACTAATCCTGAATCACCCAAACAGATGAGAATGTTTTGTGGTTTTTGTTCCACAGTTTGGTTTGGAAACACATAAATCTCCAAAATGGAGATCGTCTATGTTTACACAAAGAAGCGGAGTGAATTTGGCCGTCAGTGCAACTTCTCAGACCGCCCAGCAGAGCTTCATGTAGATATTATCCCAGATCCCTCTGAGGGAGAAAATTTCATTGAACGTAACCCAGTGGACTGCGGCATACAATGTACCCAGGAAATGTCAGAACATGAGGTAACACTGTTAACATTATTTCTCATTAGTTATTTAGTTTCATTTTTGGTTATGCCCATGAATATAATATACATTTAAGCTATTTTGGCATAGTAACATTATGAAAGAATGGATATGAATGTTAATTATATAATAATACAAAGATTGTTTATTACTGAAAAAAATATGATGCATGAAGCTAAAATTTATGAAAAGCTGTGAATGCCTGTCACTAAGGACACTATTTAGCATAATTATATTTTGCTACTTAAATTTCTGTTTCTATTATTGTTTCCTGAAATTCCATGAACATGTCAATAGTAATATGATCTCCATGATCCAAAGCAAGTCTGGCATATGCCTTACACAAGAACAAGAAGTCTTGGATAGATGGACAGAGTACTGCTCTGACCTTTACAACCACATACCAAATGTAGACCAATCAGTTCTAGCATGTCCCGAGAACAGAGAAAAAGAAGAAATCCTCCAAATTCTCCGAGAAGAAGTTGAGGCAGCACCCAATCGCTGAAGAAGGGGAAGTCAGCAGGAGTAGACAACATACCCACAGAATTGATTCAAGCAGGAGTAGAAGCGATGATGGATACCCTCACCATTATCTGTAACAAGATCTGGCAGAGTGGGGAGTGACCCACATCATGGACCCAGTTGCTTGTCATCACTCGATCTTCCCCAAAAGAGTAACCTTCAGGAGTGTGAAAATTACCACATGATCAGCCTCATCAGTCATTCCAGCAAAGTCATTCTGAAAATAATACTCCACAGGTTGAAACCCCAAGCTGAACAAATCATAGCTGAAGAATAAGCAGGATTCAGGACAGGGTGAAGTACCACTGAACAGATTTTCAACCTCAGAATAATCTGCAAGAAATACTTACAGCACCAACAACATCTACATCATGTGTTTGTAGACTTCAAGAAAGCATTTGACAGAGTCTGGCATGCAGCTCTGTGGGCAACCATGAGAGTGTACAACATCAGCCCTAACATTATTAAAGTACTCAAAAGCCTGTATGACAAGGCTACCAGTGCAGTCCTCCACAACAGCGCCATCAGGAACTGGTTCAGAACAACAATCGGTATGCATCAAGGATGCCTATTCTCTCCAACTCTCTTCAACATCTTCCTGGAGTGCATAATGTCAGATGCCCTTGCAGATCACGAAGGCACAGTCAGCATAAGGGTAGAGCAATCTCCAACCTCCGTTTTGCGGATGACATTAATGGATTAACTAGAGAGGAACAAGAACTTGAATATCTGGTACAGAGACTCGACACCACCTCCAGAGCCTTTGGAATGGAAATAAGTGCAGAGAAGACCAAAATAATGACCAACAACACCAATGGAATCAACACGGACATCAAAGGCCAAGGCCAGTCCCTCAACACAGTGCATAGCTTCAAATATTTAGGAGCGATTGTATCAGACAATGGGTCCCGACAGGAAGTCCTTTCCAGGATTGCACAAACAACTGCTGCCATGACAAAGTTGAAGCCCATTTGGAAAGACAGGACCATCAGTCTACACTCCAAAATAAGGCTGCTGCGCTCTCTTGTCATCTCCATCTTCCTATACGCTTGCAAAACATGGAACCTCACAGCAGATCTACAACTAAGAATACAAAGCATGGAGATGAGATGTACAGAAGACTTCTGGGCATTTCCTAAACCCAGCACATCACCAACGACACAGCCCAAAAGACCATTATACAAGCCGTTAGACAACACGATGACCTGCTCACAGTGGGGAAGAAACGGAAACTCCGATGGTATCGCTACCAGAACATCAGGCCTGGCAAAAACCATCCTGCAAGGCCAAAAAAGAGGTGGGAGGACAACATTTGAGAATGGACTGGCTTGACACTGAACGAAGTCATGAAGGTTGCTGAGAACAGATAAAGATGGAGTTTGCTGGTTTAACGATCATCTGTGGTGCCCCAACTACCTTTGAGTTATGGGATAGGATAGGATAGTCAATAATAATATTTTGAGATTTTTTGAGGTCTTCAGATGTTAGTTTTGGTGTGTATTCAGGTCAACACTGAACGTTTTGAGTGTGGATCTCGTGGCATCAACCACACAGAGGGAGGTTGGCCCAAGGATGTCAACCCCCAGGAGTTGGAACAGGTCACACGTTTCAGGAAGAAGGTGGAGAAAGATGAAGTCTACATCCAGACCATTATGAACTTGGGTGGTGTGAGTAGAGATTTGTAATTTATGTTTATTTATAGTGTGTTGCATTAGTATAATTTAATTTTGCCGTAAAAGATAGTATGCGACCACAAAGTGTAACTGAATTTGAATTAACATAAATCCAAGAATCACTTGTCATTGTTTGTGTGGAAGTAGTTCCATCTTTCTTTCCATATCATAATAGTAGATACTAATTTTTTGGCATAGTGCTTTCTTCATACTTGATGCTTTCTACCAATAGGTGATGGAACACACCATCCGACAAAACAATGCCATTGACATTTACGAAGAATATTTTGATGACGTGAATGTGGATCAAGTGGATGAAACGCCTTCTGCCAAAACCATCAATGTATTCAGGTACAGTACAGTGTGGTTTATGCTTGTCGGATTTTGGGTGTTTGCAAGAATAACTGGTTAGGCATGCGTCCGTCAGTGTGCATTTTAGTACTGCAAATGCAATCATTAATTTATTGTTGCCTTTTTTCTGTGTTTTCCTACACAGAGATCCCAATGAGATCAAACGAACAGCCACACATATCTCATGGTTCCCTGATGGACCACGAAAACTTGCTGTGGCCTACTGCAACCTTGACTTCCAGGGCTCCAGCGCTGACACATGTATGGACTCCTATATCTGGGATGTTGGTCAGTACATTTTATTAATCATTTCATATGAGAACAAAGAATTGGTTTGTGCTGGAACTATGGGGAGAGTGGGAGGGGGTAATACATATAGGTGTTTATAATGTGAGGCATCAGTAGTGTTAATATATTTTGTGCTTTTTTCATTTTCAGAAAACCCCAACAAACCTGAAATCACACTGAAGCCCGTCTCTCCACTTGTCTGCTTGGAGTACAACCCCAAAGACTCTCATGTCTTGTTAGGAGGTTGCTACAATGGTCAAATTGGTGAGCCTTTGCAAGATGCAAGATTACATTTTCATTTTGCGGGAAAGAGGAAAATGGGAGGAGGAAGGGGAATAAAATGAAGTTGTGTATGTGTGTGTGTGTGTGTGTGTGTGTGTGTGTGTTCGTGTGGATAAGGTGTGTGTGCATGTATGTATCTTTTAAAGTGAGTTTGTTTTGCTTCAACCCTCCCATCCCCACTCCATCATCATGTACCTCTTCCACACAATAGAGTCTCCTTTCCCTTCCCCATTTATGTGTCCCTTGTCCCTTTCCTCTCCTCATAACTCTGTTATCTCCCCTAAAACGTTTTATTTGAATTTGAATTTAGTATATTTACTTATTTATTAGTTTATTTACTTATTAATTTTTTAAAAGCATATCGGTACATAATTATTTCTGTATTTTTATTGTATTTTTATAAATAAATAAATTTAGTTATTTTTTATTATTACAATATTTTTTTTAAATTATTACTATTTTATTGTAATGTTAAACTCCACTCAGGGAATTTTTCACTCTTCTTAGTTTGAATATTTTGACCTATAGGTAAAAAAAAGGTAAAGGTAGTCCAATAGCCTTGTGGCCGTAGGGGAGCGTGATGTTGGAGATCACACTTATCTTGGGCCAGCGTCATGAGGGTGATGCCCATCTCTCTCCCTTGCTGCTTTACCTTCCTCACCCTTAAGAGAGTAGGTACTCAGTAGCAGTTGAGTCAACTGGGGGCATTGTTATTTGTCGCTTCACGTTTTGCGATCACCCATCCAAGTGCTAACCGCACTGGATGGTGCTTAACTTGCGACACAGTAGCGAGTGTTCTAACCACTGCGCTATCCGACATCCTACCCGACCTATACTCGCCAATTATTATTTCCCCTATATGCGAAGTGTCCGGGGACGTTAATCTATCCAACCAATAATTATTATTGCTCTTGCTTTTTAACCAATAAACTTGCCCACTGCCATCCATCTTTAAATCCCCTGGCCATTTTTACATTTTAAAATGTTTCTATTAAGCAATTTTTCTTATAAAGTCTGCCTTTTACGGCGCCTCCACTCCCATCCGTTCATGTTGATAGAGCCAGACCTGGGGCTGGGGTTATGAGCACAACTTTCAGGCCAGCGGCGAGCAACTTTTAGTCTTGTGACAAGGTGCACAGGTTATGAACCCCGTTTACTGCAGTTGTCGGAACCGATAGCCGCTCAAACACAGTTGTGGCACCCCCCTTGATTAGCGGGCATCAAGGCACACAAACTACGCATTTGGCCTACCTTTTGTTGGGACACCATGTGCGAATGTGTGCTTGTGTGCTCTTGTTTGCTGACAGCACAGCACAGTGCCATGTATTATGTTTTGTTGAATGTGAGTGAATGTTTTTATCGTTGTATTATTCACTGACGCATAGGGCAAATTCTTGTAATATTTCAAGCGAATAAACATTTTATGTCTTATGTCTATTTCTTTTTTTCCAAGTCTAATATCAAATATATTTGAATAAGCTTTCAATAAGAACATCAATCTGATGCTGCCATAAAGCTGCACTTATATTTTGTATTCTCTCTCTTTCTCTCTCTCTTAGATAAATCTGTTTAGTTATAGGCTTTAAATTGAGCTTTTGCACTAGCAATTTTTTATGTCTTGTATTTCCAAAAATTAGGACCTCAAAGGCTTACTCATTTTGGGACACAGCCAAATGAAGGGAATTTTTCAACACTGATGAGAAAAGTTTAAAAAACCAAAATAGTACTTTAATGTAAAGAAAGAAAGAAACAATAAAATGCTATTAAAATTAATTAGCAATCAACCTAACCAAAAACAACACACATTCACACACATACACACACATATAGTTGCTTCCATATTGTGCAGCAAAATCAAAATCGAAAATAGGCGGAAGCACGGATAGTGCTAAAAAGGAACAGGTTGAGCGACTTCCAAGTTGCACGCTCATATCCCGCACCCAGTAGGCGGCACAGCTCGGTTGACTAGTAGCATTTTTCATAACTCTGGCCCCTGGTCTGACTATTTTAATCCACACTATTAAGATCCTTAGGCCTTTTTAATATTGGTGTTTTCAAATTTTACATTAGGATGAACAACTGCTGCCTTGACAAGGTTGAAGCCCATTTGGAAAGACAGGACCATCAGTCTACATTCCAAAGTAAGACTGCTGCGCTCCCTTGTCATCTCCATCTTCCTTTATGCTTGAGAAGCATGGACCCTCACAGCAGATCTCCAACAAGGAATACAAAGCATGGAGATGAGGTGCTACAGTAGACTTCTGGGCATTTCCTATACACAACACATCACCAACGACGAAGTCCGACAGACCATCACACAAGGCATTGGACAACACGATGACCTGCTTACAGTGGTGAAGAAATGGAAACTCCGATGGTATGGCCATGTCACCAGATCATCAGGCCTTGCAAAGACTATTCTGCAAGGCACAGTGCAAGGAGGTAGAAGAAGAGGGAGACCGAAAAAGAGGTGGGAGGACAACATTCGAGAATGGACTGGTTTGACACTGAGCGAAGCCATCAGGGCTGCTGAGGACAGAGAAAGATGGAGTATGCTGGTTAAACGATCATCTGTGGTGCCCCTACGACCTCCGGGTTACGGGACAGGATAGGATAGGATAGGACATTAGGATGTAAAGCTTTATTTCGTTTGTTCATTATTATTGCTTCTTTCGTTTTTTCTTGGACTTCTGTGGGGAAGTATTGTTTTGTGTTTTGTCTGCTTAGCTCCAAAATTTGCACTGTGTGGATTTGTCTTGTTTTTGTCCTAATTAGCTTTCTTTTGGCTTATGGGCATATGTGTTTTTCATTATTG
The DNA here is from genome assembly GCA_036898135.1 of Oncomelania hupensis. Taxonomy (NCBI): domain Eukaryota; kingdom Metazoa; phylum Mollusca; class Gastropoda; order Littorinimorpha; family Pomatiopsidae; genus Oncomelania; species Oncomelania hupensis. The sequence goes on from CM072512.1 coordinate 95,628,208, forward strand.
TAAATTTTGAATGCTAGCAGTCCTTGGCTTTATTCCAAAATGAAGTTGAAAAATAAATTATGTTTTGGTGTATGCACTATTTGTAAACTGTATAGCTTTATTTTTATTTCTATAAGTGAAACTATGTAGAATCACTTATCATCTTCCCCAGCCTACTGGGACACAAGAAAAGGGTCACAGCCAGTTGAGATGACCCCCATTGAACAGAGCCACAGAGACCCTGCCTACAAAACCATCTGGATCCAGTCCAAGACAGGCACAGAGTGCTTCTCCGCTTCCACAGACGGTCAGGTTTTATGGTGGGACATTCGAAAACTGGGAGAACCAACCGAAACACTGTACCTCGACAAGAAACAAGACTTTACCAAGGCGCAAGGTGCTTACAGTTTGGAGTATGAGCCAACAATGGTAAGTTTAAGCATTTTGGTGATTAATACTGAGACTAAGGGTAGGGGTGTGGGGAGGAATGGATGGAATTTCCTTATCATTAGAGATTATAATTGATATTGTTCTCTACTTTATAATCATAGCTCTTAAAGTGCATCTGAAGTTGAAATAAAAATTATGAACAACTAATTTGTTGGGATGTCTAATTCACCCTAAGAAATATTTCTAAACTTCATGTCCGACCATGCAAAAGGTCATGTGATGTAGGCACTGGGGTGACTTACCAGTTTCTGCCCTCAGAATACATATACAGGCGCAGAAAATCTGGAGTTATATTTGCATGACTAGACCCAATTACAATATTAGTGACTTTCCTGTGGTTGTTTCTAGGCAACTTTGAACTTGGCCTGTTGTATTGTTTTATGCGTAACAACTGCCTAGTAAGGGACTCGCTAGGTGATAATAATAATAATAATACAGGATGCTATGTACACGCCTTTCCCCAAATCAATCAGGCTCAAAGCGCGGCAATCTGTACCAACATACACGCTCAAGGTGATAAGGACAGAATGTCTTTTTAAGCTGCATATATGCTTACTTGAGAGCTTTCACCTCAATAATGTGGATTTATAAACTCTTCTATGTTCATGCTATCTAGTGTAGAAGTTTAAAAATATTACCTCAGGCTTACTTTAACTGAAATTGCATTTTACACTGTAGAGGCTATCATCATACGGTTAATTATTATCATTAAATCTCTTTCTACAGATCTGTCTCTTCAAATAAAATTTTAGCCCATTCCTTCAAACAGATGTAGCTGTGGCTTAGTCTTGAAGAATGAGTGCCATTGCCCTTCAAATATATGTTTCTGTGGCTTAGTCTTGAAATATGAGTTTGTTTTCATTGGTTTGTTTTTTTTCAGCAAAGCTTATGATGTTTCTTTGGTGATTTTTCAACAGCCTACAAAGTTCATGGTGGGCACAGAACAAGGAGTAATCATGTCATGTAACAGAAAGGCCAAAACACCAATGGAAAAGATAGTCGCCAACTACCATGGTCACTCTGGACCCGTCTACTCTCTGCAGCGTAACCCACACTTCCCCAAGAACTTCCTCAGTGTTGGTGACTGGTGTGCAAGGGTAAATAATGTGTTGTGGTCATTAGTAGAGCTTTCAACAAGTTGTCATATTAACAGGATTTGGCTAAATCACCTACTCTGTTTTGTCTGATTTACTTTAAAATAATTAAGCTATTTTTAGTTTCAATAGCATGACAATTTCAGTATTTACCCTGACTTTGGTTTTGGTTGAAACTTCACTTTTGAGCTGTTGTATGGTGTTTTTGGATTATTACTTTTTTGTGAATGCTTGGTTTTTACATGTTAAACTTTTTTTCTGTTTTGTGCAGATATGGTCTGAAGATATTAGGGAATCTTCTATCATGTGGACAAAGTAGGTTTTTATTTTTTATACACTTGCTTTTTAATAAGTCATGTGCAAAGATAGAAAGTGAAATTGAAGGACTTATGCATGCCACAAAAGCTTTATTTTGCTCAAGAGCATCATGATATCTTGAGCATCATAATATCTTGAGCTACTGGCTAACATTTTAATTATTTATTTATTTATTTATTTAACTTCTGATTCAAACATACAACAGCTATGACAATTGCATTTTGTGTACAGACAATACTCATCCTACCTGACAGACGGTTGCTGGAGTCCTATCAGGCCATCTGTGTTCTTCGTCACTAAAATGGATGGTACAATGGATGTCTGGGACATTATCTTCAAGCAGAACGACCCAACCCTCAGTCTACAGGTATGTTCATGGCCATAAGATCATGAAAATGTAGATATGGTGGGAAATTTGATCATTAAAATTTTCATTCAAACATAAATGTGTAATTGTTTTGCATTTGCAATAAGGATATACAATAGAATTGAACTGCATTGATTTCTGATGCTTGAAACATGTCTTTTGACATAAGATGGTGTGTTCTAGGTATGTGATGTGCCACTTCACAGCTTACGTGTGCAAGAACATGGTCGATTGGTGGCCTGCGGATCAAAGGATGGCACCACCACACTACTGGAGTTGTCTGAGGGACTCTACACTCTGCAGAGGAATGAGAAGAACTTGGTCACCAATGTGAGTCCAGGATGTATTTTCTATTTAGATAACTTGCTTTGTATTTTTCTATGTCTTTTGGTCAACTGCATTTGGTCAAATACAAAAACCTCCAGCGAAGTATTCCATATTCTAAAGAGTCAAGATTGAAGACAGATAAAACAAAATTAATGATTTTATTGTATTATTTGTTTATTGAATATGTTATAACTGCTTAGCACACCATTGTAAACATGCAACGTTCTGGATGTGGCATTGTAGCTTGTGCATTTGGTACCGGATATAATCTTTAGCAGTACCTTTCTGTAAAAATGATTAATGAATGAAAAATATTATTGACTTCATCTGAGGTTTTCATGAACATAATTGTTTTTGTTTTTTCTGGTGAATCAGAATTCACATTATTGTTATATTATTGGTAATATTTTCTTGATAGTAGAATGTTTTATCTTTGGTATTAAACAGGTTAAATTGTGCTGTTATGCAAAGAAGTGAATGGTTTTCAGATGTTTGAACGTGAGACACGTCGTGAGAAGATACTTGATGCCAGGCACAGGGAGATGAAACTGAAGGAGCGCACAAAGAGTGGCCATGACAAGGTAGGTCTCCCTTTTTGACTCACATGCATAGCAATGCGAGTCTATGTACTGTGCCCCCACAAAATGTTTTCCAGATTTTTGCAAATCTGTGTGAGATGAGTCCTGTCTGTCTGTGCAAAAACTTTATAAGTACTCAGACCTATTTCATTTACTACAACCTTATTTGGTAAGGTGGTATATACCCACGAGACCTCAAAAATGATCATTGAATGAATGATTTAACTTCAAGATCAAGGTCACAGGGTCATCAAATGTTATAAAAAATGACAACTTTTTACAAAATGTCACTTTTTTTTCTACGTTATTTATTTTGAACTTATGATTCTTTGATGCTTAATAGATATCAATGAATATACTTAAATTTGGTCAACCTCACTCCAAGGTCAAGGTCACTGGAGCTGTCCAAAGTCGGTTTGTATGGGTAATTTGAAGTGACCTTGATCCTAAACTATGAGAGATATAAAGTCCAAACTTGTTGTATTTAGAGATGATAGATTGATCTTTCATATCTGTTCCATTTTTGTGTTGATCTTAAAAGTCAAAACAATTTTAGGCCTTGCAAAAACATACAAAATATTGGTAATTTGTACAGTGGAATGGCTGTTTATTTAACCCATAGTATGCAACAACATATTGGGTTATTTGATCAGACATGCTTGAGAGATCACATGAGGGTCAAGGTCACTGAAATTCAAGGTCATACTGAGATAATTGTTTTGCCTAATACAAAGTTTGCTGTACTTTTATTTGATAGTACATGAGTGCATTTGGAGCTGGAGGTCAATGTCATATCAAGGTCAAGAGCATAGAAGGATGAAAGTCGGTATTACTTTGCATTTTAATGCCACCATTTGATTTTTGTTTTTCTGACCACTCATTGTTATGTTAAATATTGGAAATTATATAATGAGCATGTCAGTCATATGGGCTTTGCCCTTTTAGTTCAACTTTTGTTTTAATACTTGGTTGATTTGAGAATTATTGCCTTCTCTTTCTTTGAAGTCTGAGACATGGGCATTTTGTCATATGCAAACTTGAGATTTTCAGATTTTCTTCCATGCAATTCTGCATTTTTAAATGCAGATTGCTTGCTACCAAGACCATTGTTTAGAAACTAATGTACTTTTTTATGTGCAGGAAGAACATCATGAAGAAAAACAACATGAGGAGGAAGACGCAGAGCATGAAGATCTGTATGAAAAGGCGGAGAAAGAGTTCTGGGACATTATCAACACAGAAAAGAAAAAGATTCCGGACCCTAACCAGGATATCGAGAAGGCAGATGCTGGAAAGGTAGTTATTTTACAACATCTTTGATTAATTTGCTAATGCTACTGAAAGTGCATTTATTTCACCACAAGTTTTTCTGTAATTCAGATCATTACAAACTTCTAAACAGATAACAAGATGAAATCCATGGTGAAAGTATATAAATAAAGAGGTAACAACTTCAGTTTAAACCTTTTTGCATTTTCAGACTGAAGAAGGAATAGCAAAGGAAATGATAGGGGAAAAGACAGAGGAAAAGACAGAAGAAAAGACAGAAGAAAAGACAGAGGAAAAGACAGAGGAAAAGACAGAGGAAAAACTTGCTTAATTGCAAGAGTACTGTTTATATATTTTCTTCACCATTTTCAGTTTTGTTTCAGTTGCACTTGACTATTTCTTTGAGTTGACAGCACCAGCATTTCTTTCACCTTTGTCTTTCTGTTTGATGTTGCATTTACTTTTCAGTTTTGTCTGTAACCTCGGACTTTTTGTTAACTTTACTGAATCTTGCGATTGAACATAAATATTAAATAACAATATATAAGTTTCTTACTGTATGATAACAAAAATGTTTCTTCACAGAATTTTATTACAGTTCTTCTTCATTGTGTTTTATTTTGTAATGTTTATTTTAATGTTGTTGATTTATTTTATGCAATTTGTATTGATATACTCACTTTCTGTTTTTATGAATGTTCACTTTCATTTTGAAATGATGTGATTGTTTTGCTGTTTTATGAATGTTTTGAAACTTTTGTGCATGCAGAACAAGCTCATGCATGCTTTCAATGAATGACCTTTCTTCATTTCTTCTATTTCTTTCTTCTATTTTGCTTCAACGACAACATGCCAAAATGTTGCATGAATTGAATGCTGTGCTTAATAGTTTGTGGTTATCCATAAACACCAGATTTAACTTAAGAAAAGTTAAATTTCCACCCTCTATCTCTTTCTCTCTATCTCTCTCTCTCTCTCTCTCTCAAATTTCCACTCGCTCTCTCTCTCTCTCTCTCTCTCTCTCTCTCTCTCTTTCTCTATCTCTCATAGTTTCTGATCATTCCATTTTGTCCATGATCCCCAGCTATTTCATGACCTTAAAACCTCCATCCTCTCCCATGGCATGGCATCAGATAAACATATTATTATCCAGTCATAGTTAATATAGTGCTGTTAAGCACTGCATTACATCTATTTATTACCATTTTTGATTTATCATCCATTGAAAACAGAGTAGATGCCTAAAATAATAACTGGTATACTAGATTGAAATAATTCTTTAATTTTTTATTTTCAGCAATCTCCAATTCAAGAAGAAGAAGAGAAAACCAATGGTGCTCCAGAGTCAGATGATAAAAAGGACTAACTTCTGAACAACTTTGATAACAGCAACAGAACTCTTGAACAACTGAATTATATAACAAACCCGTGAGCACAGTAACAACACTTGACATTTCGAGTTAACTTTGTAATTGAAATATTCATCTGTACAATGTTATACAAGTTTACAATTCTAAACTCCAATTAAGAACATGAAAAAAACTAGCAACACAGAAAAACATTAGTGATCACACTTCTAACCAGATTTTTTTTTTACACTTTGCAGAACTTTGTATATCCAGCGATTTTAGAATGCTAACAACATTCCTCAATAATGAAGTCAAATATAGCATGTTTTGCAGTAATAAAAAAATTATTTTAACAACATACATAATAATGTTCATCATTATTTGTGAATAATATTCGATGAACTAGGAGTTTTGAAAAATAATAATCTGACATTTCAGTTTATGGGTTTTTAGTGTGAGGTTTTAGTGTTCAGTGTTTTTAATACATCATTGTTTTTGGGATGAAGCAGTGTGTTAGAAGTGATGTTAACATTCATCTGTGTAAGGACCATCTGTCAACTGTTCATTGCAAGAATATGTTGCTAAATTGAACATCAACATGCCCCATTCATTTACCATCAGTAACATTTATTTATTCTTTGTTTAATGCATGCAGAGCTATTTATATTTTACAAAGGAGGTTATAATTGCAAAACCAGTCTTGACATTTGTGAACAGTTGTGTATAGTTTGCTTCGGTGATAAAGACGATTGAGACATTTTACGACTGCCCTGTTTTTGAACAATTGTATTGTTTTTTTGATTTTGTGGAATAAAAGTGTATTCTTTCTTTTTAATTTTGTTTAATTTTAGGTCTATGGTTTTTCTATATAAATATGTGCTCGGATCTGTCGTATTCTGCTGATTGCAATTTTAGATATTGTTTTATAATGAAAAACTTATGGCAATGACAATGTAACACTTAATAGACTCATGGGAATTCAAATGCAAATAACAACGAACATTATATGTTAGTTGTTAAAACCTGGATACACACTTTGTCTTTAAACTGTCTTTCAAACTAATATAATAATAAATAATATTAGTGGATGTGATAGGTTGGCCGTGGAAAGGAAAATAAAATATTCCTTCTTTCATTTTCAGGATTAGGTCAAATCAAAACATACAATGCTTTACAACTATATGTACAATGCTTTAAACAGTCTTTTATTAGACTATATTGTTTTCAGATAGAAAATAAAGGTATATATGTTTATGGTAATATACATTTATATTAATTTTGTTTACCTAGTAAAACTTACCTATGACACCATCCGATCTTGTTTGTACATTGTCAGGACTTGGACATGTGGAAATGAAGAAATGTTTATAAATAAAGATGAACCCAATCTTTGTGGCGTGGGTGTTGCAGACATCACAAGGCATGTTGGTTACTGGAGGAACAAAGAAACTACAATGTTTTATTCTCTACTTGTTGCATGCCTTTGCATCTTTGTATGTAGTGCAAATTAAACTAGATAGTATTTAGGAGGAATGAGATAATCATCTCAGAACATTTTAGTTGTTAACACAAAGTGGGGCTGTTGTGTAGGCAGAAAGGAGGGGGCTGATGATACATATGGTATATGATTAGTGTTCATAACCTCGTTCTATTCAGTTTCATGACTATTACATGAACAGTCTGCAGATTTCCATCCAAGCAGACGAATTGCACAAATTAACTGTTCAGATATCCATAAGGTAGTGATTGAGAAAGTATTTTCACAATTATTATGACACCTAACATTTAGTCCCAAAATACTTAACATAAAACATATTAATTAAGTACTATTAATTAGTATTTAACAAAACTGAAAAATATGAACGCAAAATTGAACTATAAATATAGTGATGCTCTTGTAAAGTTGCCTCCCTTGATGCACTAAAAGTGATATTCTAATGCTTTTGTACGAGTAAATTTGGCAATAGAATATGCAATATTAAACTTACGATGTATGGAAACACATTTTCTATATGTAAATGTCTTCCTTTTATCTCATAGTGTTATATATATGGCTATGAAAAATCTGTATCGATGCCTGTCTCACCCAAAGTCAGAGTGTTCGGTTCTGGATTGTTTCCCCTGATGCGCCTTATCGGTCTACTGGTGATCAATAATGTCAATTCTTCTTGTAGCTATTAATGTTTGCCAAACACTTCTACCTCTCTCCGAGTCCCTTCCTCCCCTCAGCTTATATGTTTGTTTTTCTATCTCATTCCTTGCTTTAATATTTTCCCTCTATCCTTATAATTGATTGAGTCACGACCTACACGTAACTTCAGGTTTTTCCCGCGTTTGTTACCTGGATGATAGAAGCATCCATCATCATCCTCTTCATCAAAATCAACATCGTCGTCGTCGCCATCATCATCACCTGCTTGCAGATAGAATTATAAGGTGCAATAGCATCAGCATTTAACGTCATACCAAGAACTAGTCTAGAGGGGGAGGAGTTGCAGGAGGGGTGTTGGAGGGACAAGAAGGATTGAGAAGGAAAAGGACAGTGACTATGAAGATAGAGCACAGAGTTTTATTGAAACATTGTATCGATGACTATAGTAGAATAGAGTAACTATTAAAAACGAAAGGTAAAGAATATCGAAACAAAATAATGGCGTATATTTCTTCCGTCAAAACTAAAATTCCTTCCGTTATAGCTCGTATAATATATTGTTATAACCTATACATCCGTGCATTTATTATTTTAGTAATCTTTGAATGATTATATAGTAGGGAGATAAATTTGGAAACAAAACTAAACAAATATGCTACAATTCCTGCAACGCAACATCATGAAGTAATCGACAAAGCACTATGTACAGGCTAGTAAAATACATACGCCATGTAATAAATAGTACATGGCCATTTTACTAGAATAGTGATTTAGTCACTTCTACTACATAAACAACGCACAGACCCCCAGTTAAAAATCAATTGTGTGACGCTCTTTCGCACCCATGGAAATGTTACTTCATGTATTCCTATGTAAAAATAAATTTTAAAGAATAGTTAAAAGCACTGTTTTCATCACCCAAACCTCCATCTCCTTTGTGGGCCAACAGCCTCAAAAGAGCTATAATGAAGACTGCACTTTGAATGTCCACTTGTCTGATTGCATTCTCCTAAACTGGCACACACATCTGCACACACACACACACACACCTTTGATGTCTCTTGTCGTGCCTTTCCGTACTAAGGTGCCCACAATTACACTTGTGGATTACACTAGCACACAGACGTGCCTGTGCACTCACGCACATAATTACACACACACACATACACACCCACACACACCCACACTTGCTTGTATTACGTTTAGATGTTTTTTTCTCTTCTAGTTCTCCAAGCCAGTTGAATGACACGACTCATTCTTAATTATTCATATTTCCGCTATGCTTGCAGTTAACATGTTGAAAGAGTATTTTTAATCATAGCTTAAAAAATGTATTTCTAAATTATTTGAATCATAAAAGAAAAGTGGTGTGAAGTGTTCTAGCCCCTAAATGTGTAGAGGTTGCTTTAAGTGAGGTGAACCGAGTTTCGCGTTTCGCCCCACAACTGTTTCTGTCCCACAAATTTGGTTTTACCCAACACGATCACCTCATCGGTATGGATTAACGCCTCCCCTCTCCCTCTCCCCCCGGCGCGCACTCCCACACACAGAGGCAAAAAAACAGATTTTGTAATATAGCCTGTAGGCCTAGATATAGTGGGATATTCAGAACAATTATGTATTAGTTTCGCATTTTATCATACAAGGAAAATAATTTTAAACTTCCAAGAAAAGAGCCCTGCACAGTCATCGGATAGGTAGCCCACTACACTCGGCAGTGGTCTAAAAGCGGATCGTCTCCACGAGGCTCTCTCGCAGGAAAAAAATTGTGTCGCCTGCCAGCGCGGGTGACTTCCCGCTACAGGACAAGAGCTAAAAGGAGGGATTGGCCAAAAGTCTCAGGTACACAAACTAAACACGGAAAAGCTGCAGTTGACAGTGCGTGATTCGTTGGAAAATACCGGTGTTTTGTTTCAGTGAAGCTTCGACTGTGTTTTACTTGTGCACTTTCGATATGGATTAGCCGATCGTTAGAAAGGTAAGTGTGTTGCTGCTATGATCGAACTTAGCGGTTGTTAGATGGCCGACTCAAAGTGGTCGTCTGCTCGCAGTGGGAATGTTTTGGCACGCTTTAAAAGTTCTGCTGTATGCCGTACACAGAAGAATGTTATCGTAAAATTGTGCATAACAGGACGCGGAAGAATGTTTTCGTTGATCGGGTTACACAAAATTGTAGACGTTGCGGTGCAGCCGCGGTTGTCAAAATGTTCGCACTATGCTTATGGCAAATATGCATAATAATAAACCTGTCAGAAGCTTAAGAATAATAAGAAATGTTCGAAGTGTATGAATATTATTTTTAAAAAAAAGAAGAAAGGCCAGTTGTTATTAAAGTAGCTTTTGCTTTGAACTTGAAGTTGAAGTGTTCGAGGTAATTTTAACTTCTTTCACCTACGTTAATTACTGTGTTGTTGATGGTCCTGATTTGGCTCGGATGAGTCCGCTGGACCTAAAGCAATAATCATGTAATGTAATGTAATGTAATTACTGTGTTTGGATAAATTAAAAAACTTCGCACAATAAGCCATAAACTGGTGTAATTCTAATCTCAAGACGGCCATGCAGTCGCACTGTGCTTAGTGTGCTTCTGATTTGTCAGAACTTTTGGTCTATTTCCCACGAGAATCAAGATCTCTCATGGCTGTTGTAATGAATTTGTTATACATATTCATACTCTCACCTATTTACCTCTATTCATCTATCATCCGACCCCTATTCCTCACCGCTATCCTCTATTTCACTGGGCTACATTACATAAACCGATATATGTATGCATCCATTTTCCCCAGATTTATTCATGTATTACAAATTCAGCTCGTCCCAGGAAGAAGAACTAAGCTTTTTAGTATAGTTTAACATATAACATTTGTAGGCCTAGTATTACTAGTAATGAAGTAGTTTTCTCTTTTCATGACTTATTTAGTGCTCATTACTTTTACCTCCTGTCCTACCTTAACCCACACAGACAAACTCACAATACTGTCTCAGGTAACAGAGCAGCATGTAATGCAGACTTTTGTGGCCACATAGCCTAGGGCAGTACACACACAAGGCTGTAGTGGGTGTGTCAGCCAGGATTCCCTTCCTCTGTCCCTGCATTAAATTCTCCTTTGCGAGAGGATATAATTATTACCTTCACCATTGTTCACAGGCACCAGACGATCATTTTTTTTTTAACTTTGTGTTTGTAGATAATATTGATCACTTGTATTGTATAATGCACATGTTCAGTTCATGCCATATTAGCATGCTTGATTTACTCAAGATGCAAAGAAAAACAGACTAATCAATTTGGTTAAACAAATTATTGCACACAGAATAATATTTTGATCTGGATTCTATAGCATAGAAGTAAAATAATGGTAATATAATAAAATTATTATGTTTAAAAGTTATTATCGTTTGTTATAAAAGTTCTTATTCTTGCTTTGCCATCTTCTTGAGATCCTGAAATGAAGAACTTTTCAAACATTTCTCTTTCACTTTTCAAATCATTAGCATAAGCTATACCAGCCAAAACACTATTTCCTGAAATCCCTACACTTTTTCTGAAACACCCATTATTTTTAGTTTAGGACATTATTTAATATGCACACAACAGTCGGATGTCTGTATCGTTCAATTCTTTTCTCCCTTAGGTCAGATGAGAATATAAGAGAGAGAGAGGGGGGAGGGGAGAGAGAGAGAGAGAGAGAGAGAGAGAGAGAGAGAGAGGGAGAGAGAGAGAGAGAGAGAGCATCCACCTTTTAATTACCCCCTGTTGCCCTCTCTCTGTTCCACTCACATGCCTTCTGTTTAAACTTGCATTGCAATTTGTAATCAGAAAGTAAACAGCGACAATATAAAAAATATCTTTGGGCAACATAGCGGCTTTGAGCCTGATGTGACAATGAACAGAAGCCTGAGAAAAAAATCACAACTAATATTAGGTATATGTTGGGTTTGGGCTCGCTACAGGTTGCGACTAGGCATTTCCCGGGAAGGCAGCCCAGAATTTCCTGATAAAAAGAGACAATAAAATGTAAAAAAAACAAAAACAACACACGCACACACAAAAGAACAATTAAGGTAAAGTGTAGCAAAGTCACAATCATAACCAGTCAAATTTTACTTTTGCCTTTAAGGTGGTTGATTATTGTTAGGGGGATATTGCTGCTTTTTTATGTTCTTTTTACCATCCTGTACCAACATACCAGTGGGCATTTACCCTAACCATTTTTTTATGGTCATTGAATTTATTTTTCTAATGGTCACTGAGTTTGAGTGTTATCTGAATGACCATTAAATTGACTAACTGCCTGTTATTTGGATAGTCGATTATATACCCAATAAAAATAACTGAATGGAGGGCTTCCTGGCTAGCGGTCTGAGTAGATACAAATGAAAATTATATGTCTAGTCTCCATGCATGTAAAATATAATAATGTATAATTATATGTTGTTGTTTTTTCTCTGCTGATAAATTTATAAGAATATGGTCAAAATACGAGGAGAAGTTTCAATGTATGGAAAACTCTGAGGACACTATAGGTGAAACATTAGAATGTTCAGTTTAGTTTAATGTTTCATTTGTTTAATTTAAAATTAAAAGCAGAATAATATATATTAAAAAAATGTGTATAGCTAATTTATATGTTCTATAAATGACATTGATCTGTTATTGCGCTATTAGCTCTAGCTCTGTAGTATAATTTTAACTAAAAAAACAACTTTGCTATTGTCCATATTCTATTGTTATTAAACACTGTATAATCTTTGGAGTACCTAATGGTGTACGCCTTTCCTGTGCCTGTTGTGGAGGACTGTGTTGATTGATTTGGGTGGAATAAGTGAATCCAGCATACATTTTTAGTGTGGCTCATCTAGTGCAATGAAGCAATTAATGTCAGATTTGAAACTGAATCTTGTTTGTTTTTTGGTGGGTGTTGTAGCACACACACACTCACACACCCCCCACCCCCCCACCCACCCCACACACACACACACACACACACACAAACGAAGAAACGAAGTAAGGACATGATTAGATCTGAGTGATTTATATTTGAAAACCAAATTAATGGGGGTTGGGAGGGTGGTGTAATGTGGGGAGAGAGAGAGTGAGATCACACTGATTACATTCATGATTGAGTGTCCAGAACTGAAACAGTGAAAGTAATAGCACTAAATACTAAAATAATGTTGAGTAGGACAATTTTATAATACGACACTTGAGAGAAACAGAAAGGTGTGGTTGGGGGTAAATGAAAGGCCTCTTGTTGAATACTAATACTGTAATAGTATTAGAAATGAATTGAATGTCCAACATTTGAAGTAATTTTATAATTCATTGCATTTTTAGTAAAGTGAAATGTTGGAATTGTAATTTTGTAATTTACCTAAAAAAAATAAAATGTGTTATCTTTTACTTTTAGCATTAGTCTATTTTAATGAATTATTAGAGTGCTTGTAGTTGTAGAGGAGAATAAAAGGTTCAGTAGAAAAGCATCTCTTAGTTTTTAAAGGTACTTGTTTGTTTACTTTAAATAAAGTGCTCAGAACAGATGTTATCAACTTGTAATTTGATGAATACTATATACAGTGACCTATTAAAGTTTAAACTTTATTCAAAAGCAACTTTACAAGGATTACATTGTGCTTCCTTTGTATTGCAACATGTATTCCAGTGATGTTGCTAGAAATTTTCAGCATAGGCCATTTGGCCGATTCAGTCACAAACCTTTAGGACAGTTTGAAAATCTTTCGGCCATCATTTTGACTTCTTTCCAATACCAAACGAGAGGCCACTGATAAGTTTCGGTTTCTTTTTCGGCGGCATTTCCAAAACGAAAAGTTTTATTGCCGGAAGCACGCCGTTCACAAGGGGAGTTACTCTAACTCTCTCTGCTTATGCATGTGTCGTCTGCTTGGCGCTTCCCACATGCGATGTTCGACAATAACTCATAACACCTTTAGTTATCCGATAGGAAATTATTATGGCCAGAAACAATAACGACGAAACAGACATGAGACAAGCAAAAAAACAGACAAAGGGTGGCCGATTGAGGCGTAAAACCTTAGGACAGCGGGCCGATCAGAACATGACTCTTTCGGACATTTTGAACTTGTATCGGTGGATGGCCAATTTGCCAACAAAAACGACATCGCTGGTATTCTACATTTATAATGAGAAGTCTCTGCGCCACTGGACATGTTCACTGCATTAATTTGCATTTGTGTCATGTTGATGTAGTGATGTACACAAGTGCTTGTTATTATTTGTTGTTGTTAAACATAGAACATGCAAGTGAGCTCACTGCAAATAAACTGAAATGATTCACTTTGCATGTGTGTATGGTGTGTGTGTGTGTGAATGTGTGTGTTTGCCCGTGTTACATGTACAGGGTGTTCCAAAAGTCTTGGGCACATTTTGACATTGAATATTTCCGAAACTATTAAGGATATAAAAACGCATATTCAGAAAGCTTGTAATCTCAATTTTTACATGGAATGTTCAAAGATGTTCAATGTGAGCACCATTGGTCACACGACACACATCAAGCCGATAGTAAAATTCTTGCCAAACGCGTCCCAGCATTTTCTGGTTGAGTGAACGCCATTAATGGGTTTGAAAAGAAATTAAAAAATCAACAGCTTTACAAATAACTTAATGTAATTAGCTTTAAAATGGCACAACTGTTATCTTACTACCATTCATAGTAATTGAGATATGGGGACTTCAAATGTGCCCAAGACTTATGGAACACCCTGTATATATGCATCTGGAAGCATTAATACCCCCCAAATATTTGGAATTTTATGGATTTTATTTGTCACCAATGTGACCCAAATTTCAGATGCCTTCTCAGTAAAAGCATGGCAGCCACAAGAGCAGAGCCAGCCAGTACAGGGAGGAATATGACTTGCTGGGTGTATTTGTGTAGCTGGCACTTCCCCATCTAGGACATGAGCATCAGATCTTTAAAAGTCCATGCAATGGAATGTATGTGTGCACAAACTAGACCTCAGTTTATACTCTCATCTGAAGGAGTAGGTGACCTGATAAGCCTCATTCTTAAGTTAAATATTTGTCACGCCTCCCTCCCTTCCTCCCAGCATAGATCAAACCCATGCCCCTTCATTTGGCACTAATAACTTCAGCATTGGAGGCAAGCGCTCCATCTCGATATTAACCCTAGTAACAGACCACCATGTTTATCTTTTAACATGGCAGTATTATTAATCAAATTATGGTAGTAATGAAAAATTATGCTTGCTCTTTAACAGTGATATTTTGCATTCATTCACTGAGTCAGTTACATTAAATTAAATTAAATAGCAGTCAGACGTTTCATTTGAGTGAGCCAGTCATCTTCAACATTAATGAATGAGGTTGGATTGTATAGGGACAACAAATATTGAAATTTGCAGGTCAGTACTGGTTGACAATTACCTGAAGCAATCACATCCCTTGGCCCACTGTGTAATGGGTGCAAGCACCATAGAATTTGAACTGGCAATAAACCAATAAAAAACAAAGGCATCCTGCTGCTTTTATTTGTTTAGCAAGCTGAGAAGAAACAAGCGTCAGATTATTTAACTTTTATATAGAACTACTTAAATAATATAGTGTGAAAATAGTTTTTTGTGAACTACCAGTTTGCAGGTTTTAACAGTATAACTGCCTAGTGATTTTTCTCATTTATCTTGAGATAAAGGAAATATATAATTTATAGAACAGAATGTGAAGTGCCACATCAGTGCAGCACCAGTGAAAACAAGATTGGAATAAGATATTGTTGATCATGAACTTTTGGGAATTCTGTCAATGTGACTTTCAGCAATATAGATCTTATTTTATACCTTTTTAATTAAGCTACAAATCATATTTATTTTGAAATCAGAGTGCCATTGAGAGCAAGCTGGGGGTTCTTCGCTAGAACCTCTCATGATAGGCACGCTGAGACAAGAAGTTCAGTCAGAAAGCAATTGAGAAAACCTGAACATGGTAAGTTCCAGCCTCTGTACCCATCTATAATGCTGTCCTTGATACATGTATACATTCATTTAGGGAAGATTGATGGTTTTGTTTGTCAATCACAGGACAGCATTGAGAAATGGCTGCCTACAGGACCAGCGTCCCGCCATCTCCTAGTCCTTCTCAGCGCAGCGCTAGCAGATACCCAGCAGATGTGCAGCAGGGGAGACAAGGGAGCATCCGCCTTCAGGATGAAGGTCGGACAGGTAGCATGCGTCTCCAAGAGCAGGTTATGCAAGGAAGCTATCGGGTTCAGGAGCCAGGATGGCCTCAGGATACTCATGGCCAGGAAAGATCAGGAAGCATCCGATATCTGGATGAGGGAAGACAGGGAAGAGTTCAAGAAACCCAGCAAGTAAGGCAAGGGAGTACTCGAGCACCAGGTGAAAGACCTGGCAGTGCTCGTTCAGCTCGAAGTGGAGGGCAGAGACACAGCACAGGAAGCAGCATCTATGGATACCTTGTTGGAGGTGAGGTTTTTTTTTCTGTTACAGTGTTAGTGATATTCCACGCTCATGATGTCATGGTCTCATGTCATACACACCCTTGCCTGCATGCACACATATACAGTCGAGTATGTGTATGCACCACACACACACACAAGCACACGCACACACAATTGATATATTATTATTCATTACATTGAATAATCCTTATCATCCTCGTTGTTGTATTCCTCTTCCTCATTTTCATTCATTGTTTCCATTGGATTCCATTGTTCATTGCTTCAATTGGATTCCATTGTTTATAATTTCAGAAATATTTAGCCTGTAGGAATGTGCTGAAACCAAAACTCATTTTAAACTTATTAAATTAGTTCATAACTCACCTACTTAAGTGTATTTGATGTAACTATTTTTTTAGTTTTTGAGCAACCAAAAATATATTTATTTTATGTTGGTCTCATATAATTTTAACCAGAAGCTTTGTTTATAATGATTGCTGAATGTCTAATGATAACAGAGATATAGAAGGTTAATAAACAACCATTAAAAGAAGTATTACAGATCGGAAGATTACTGACAGGAAATCAAATCTCATTATCTAGCGACAGGTACTCAAGTTCAGCCACAGAGAACCCACGCCGGAAGCTTATGGCCCAAGTTTTTGTATTGATAACACGCACCAACAATTTATAATCTTATGGTTCATAACCAATCAGTCACAATATCACACAGGGGATCAGTTGCTAAGGGTATAAAGATAAATTGAGTTACCTTATGATCCCACATTTAACCACTCACTTTAATTGCATGCTCACGCCTTCTACAAGTTATTCACAATGCACCCACATACTTTATCAGTTCTAATATCCTCCACCCTTATTAATGCATAGCCTTCATGATAGCCTGAGAAAAGTTGTTAAACTTGTTCACTATGGGGCTGTTCAGCAAAGAGGATCTAGGTCACAAATATTTTGCTCAGCGTTCATGGTTTATGCACGCCTCAATTTTTCTTCTACAGCTAACGCTTCACCATAGATGACTACTTACAATAAATATTTTATATAACAATACAATACAGCGTTCTTTTCCTAACAGGCTGTGTTCCTGACACAAGATTTCTTGTTTGAAATGGTAGATGGTACATGTACAACTGTTGCACTGTTGACATAATAAATGTGTTTACACACCATAGGCATGAGTCGGCAAGAGTCTAGTGAAAGCAGGAGTCAAATTTGTTTGAGTGGGGAGGGATGTAGGAAGAAGTAGAATAACAGAAAACTTTGAGGTTTCGTGAACATTTCAGTATTTTAATACACTCCTCTCTAATTATTTTATACTGCTGTTGCACACAGCTTGGTAATGGTTTTCACAGGAGTGCACTTGTTAAGGATGACTGGATGGCTGCACACCAGTTGCAAGAAATCTAGATGGATGATTATGACAGATCTATGAGCTGTCCCAATTCATTCGTTTGTTCATTTTGAAAAAAAAGGGTTTAATGATTTCGCAGCATTTAACCATGAATTTTGTTCTACAAACTTATGTAAATGCTTATGTAAATGTAGATCGTACAAATGTAACGATTGGAATGAGCAGTGCAGTAAGATGGTCAGCCTTGACTACCATTGCTAGGGGTGTCTGGTAGCTCATTTGATAGTGAGCTGGTTTCCTGTGCCGAAGGTCGCGGGTTCGACTCCCGCAAGGGGCGAACTTATGTGACTTAGTAACGAAACTATTCAGGTCACTGAGCTAGTGTTTTCTCTGGGTACTCCGGTTTCTTCCCTCTCTTCAGTAATGGTATTGGATGCAGTCAGTCTAAAAATTTCAAAAAAAATTTGATTTCCTTTCCGTCTTCTAATAGCGGTCTCACTGCCTTTACACCACATGTTAGATGTGTGTTTGCTGTGTGTTTGAGAATGGATGAAACATATGAGCGTTTATTTTGGTACAAATCGCCAAGCCTGATTAGTAATTGTGTGAAAAGTGCTTATGTAACATCCATTATTATTATTATTATTATTATTATTATTATTATTATTAGTACTATTACTATTAGTATTATTAGTATTATTAGTGTTAAATTAAACCACACAATCTGAAAATCATTCAAGTATGTTTGAGGTATAATTAGACACAAATTGATACATAAACTAAAAGAATGCTAATGAGGATTAAAATAAAAATTACAAGCAAAAATATATATTTTATTATTAATTTAAAAGGGAAAATAATGCAGTGTCCAAAATCACATGTTCAAGAGAAGATAAAACAGGGGAAGGGAGCTTTTGGTGAGGGTGAAGAGACCCTTTATTTTATTGTGATATATGTTTGATCTACTACCTAAGTTGTACTCTGGCTCCAAATTTTCCTCCCCCCAACCTCCTTCCCTCTTCAGTTTTACAGCTTATTTTTGATTTTTATTTTTTTTTTTTGGGGGGGGGGGGGTAGAGGGGGAGGGAAGGGGACAGTCAAAAATCAAAACTAACTAGTTTCTATGCATTGTGCACAGTGATCTTCCTCAAAACTCCCCGACAATATAAACTGGTGTACCCATTGCATGCTATTCTTGAATGCTCTAGTAACACACAAGAGCTCTTATTGTATTCAAAAAATTATAAATGTACTCGAGCACATACTTCCTGCTCTTAATAGGAACATAGTTGAAGACCCCTTCCTTACTGGAGTGCCATAGAATATCAAAAGAGTCTCTAATACTTAGTCTGGACTTCTGATTACAGTGCAAGTTATTTATTTATTTTTTTGGTTAGCTTTGGAGCTTTGCAGCTATAATTTATTACTTTGTGATTAACTGTAGAGTTTACATTAGTCTGTGGGGTTAGAATTACACCACTTATTGTCCTCCAAGGTGGTGACTTCTTCCTTTTCCTGGCCTACTATGATTTAGGGGTCTGGCTTAGTGGAGTATTAGACAGTGGTAGGGGATGGTGGAGAGGGTACAGTGACAGCAATTAGTTATTCTACCTTTTCCTCTCATACCCTTCAATCTCTTTTGATATACCATCTTCTTCTCCTCTTCTTCTTTTGTGTTCAAAAGTAAAAAGGATTTTTGGAGTTGGTGGGTTGTGAGGGGAGAGAAGAAAAAGTAGAAGAAAGTGATAATGTAGAGAAAATTAATGTGAAACAAATGGATTACATAATTATTGCCTATTCAGTACTAGTAGAGTGGCCATTAAAAAATTATTTTGTATTTAAATTCTGGCTGCAGTTATCTGAATGCATAATGTATGGCATATACTTTATATTAATTTACCCTTTCTTGTCTTTTTTTTCTTCTCACTCTTCATCCACCTTCTCCCTGTTTCCCACGTGATTTACCTTTCTTAGTTAGGATTAAACAGCTTTTGTTGCTGAGAGAGCTAAGGGACTGATGGTAGCTGATGACAGTAAACCCTTTTTCATGTGATAGGTTAACAACCGACATTAAGATGCTTCCTTCCAGTTCCATGTTGTAATAGAGCGAGGAAAAAGTACAGAGTACACTGAATCTTTAGGAAGGGTACAAACTGATCAGCTTTGAAGAGGAAATAAATATTTACAAAAAGTATAGTACAATTTGCATTTGGTTCTACTTTAGTAGACCAAGATCATTGCGCAAGATGGTGAGTGTTTACAATTGCTCTGCTGCTCGATAAGCGAAAAAATCAGTCACATCTGTTGAAAATAACAATAACATATATCTATGTATACATGATTTATGTCTATAATTTAAACAAGAAATTTTTATTTTCTTTTAAGTGAAAATATAATTGACAAGACTCCACACCAGTTATTACAGTGCCAAAACTTCCTGAGAACGGATAATCTCTAGACAGATCTGAGGTTCAGTTATTGTTTATAATAGTCTTGAACCCAAAAAGCTTTCATTGTAGATCAAATCTGTTCTGTTTAGGCATTAGATACCATGTGGTTATTGTGCTATTCTTGTATCCAAAACTTGGTTTGAAGGCATTTCAGGTGAATGCATATCATGATTGTTCTTTCTCTCAGTGTTCAGTGTAATTTAAAGTGGACTCTCGTCCCATTATAAGGGTGCTTTTTTGGCTGGGTGTCCAGTTTCGTATACTCAATAGGCCTTTCAGGGTCAGTGCGTCCTGACCTTTAATATATCATTTACCCTAGTTTAACACATTGTGTATCCCATTCATTACATTATGATCACAAAATCCCAACTGTTACAGTGTCAGTGTGTTGTTACTTCAGGATTGCAGTTGTAATTATGTGTTTGAAACAGTTATCATTGTTATAAAGATTAGATACAATCATATCAAACTATTCTCATCCAAGTCACTAATAGTATCAGCAGCCTGTATAGCGATATTAGGGTAATTTTGTTTTATTTCATATTGTTTGTTGTTGTTTATCATAAGTTGATACATTTGCACATAAGTTGATTTTGAAACACTATTCAATCAAGTTTTCAGTAAACATTGGATGCAATTTAAGCTTGGTTTTGATGTTTTAATTTTTTTAATTGTATTGTATTTTTTATTCCTATCCTATCCCATAACTCGGAAATCGTTGGGACACCACAGATGATCTTTTAACCGGCATTTCCATCTTCAGCATCCTCAGCAACCTCATGGCTTCACTCATTGTCAAGCCAGTCCATTCTCGAATGTTGTCCTCCCACCTGTTTTTCGATCTCTCCCCTCTTCTTCTGGCTCCTTGCACCGTGTCTTGCAGGATGGTCTTTGCAAGGCCTGATGCTCTGGTGACTTGGCCATACTATCGGAGTTTCCATTTTTTCACCACTGTGAGCATGTCATTGTGTTGTCCAATGGCTTGTGTGATGGTCTGTCAGACTTTGTCATTGGAGATGTGAGGGGTATAGGAAATGCCCATAAGTCTTCTGTTGCACCTCATCTCCATGCGTTGTATTCTTCGTTATAGGTCTGCTGTGAGGATCCATGTTTTACAAGCATATAGGAAGATGGAGATGACAGGGAGCGCAGCAGCCTTACCTTGGAGTGGTGACTGATGGTCCTGTCTTTCCAAAGGGGTTTCAACCTTGTCAGGGCAGCAGGTGTTTGTGCGAACCTAAAGAGGACTTCCTGTTGGGACCCATTGTCTGCTACAATGGCTCCTAAATATTTGAAGCTATGCACTGTGTTGAGGGATTGGCCTTAGACTTTAATGTCCATGTTGATGCCATTGGTGTTGTGGTCATCATTTTGGTCTTCTCTGCATTTTTTTTTCCATTCCAAAGGCTCTGGAGGAGGTGCCAAGCCTCTGTACCAGTTGTTCAAGTTTTTGTTCCTCTCCATCCAATCCATCAATGTCATCTCCAAAATGGAGGTTGGAGATTGCTCTACCCCTTATGCTGACTGTGCCTTCATGATCTGCAAGGGCATCTGACATGATGCGCTGTAGGAAGATGTTGAAGAGTGTTGGAGAGAGTAGGCATCCTTGATGCACGCCGATTGTTGTTCTGAACTAGTCCCCTATGGCATTGTTGTGAAGTACTGCACTGGTAGCCTTGTCATACAGGCTTTTGATGACTTCAATAATGTTAGGGCTGATGTTTTACACGCTCATGGTTGCCCACAGAGCTGCCTGCCAGACTCGGTCAAACGCTTTCTTGAAGTCTACAAACACATGATATAGATGTTGTTGATGCTGTAGGTATTTTTCGTCACGCTTGAAGCAATTCTGCAGGTATGTTGTCCACTCCCGCTTATCTCCCCTTCTTCAGCGATTGCACTTCTGCCTCAACTTTTTCTTGGAGAGTTGGGAGGATTTCTTCTTTTTCTATGTTCTGGTATTTTTTATTATCACACGATTAATGTTAGTTATTTAGTTCATTTACACAGTTACAGTTATTTAGATCTCGCTTCTAGTTGTAGGCAGACAGTTTTCATCAACATACCCTCCAGTCAAAAGATTCATTCAGCATTTGTCTATCAGTGCATGATTAATTTCTTGTATTAGTGATCATATTGATGTTGTGCCTTGGGGAAAATTATTGATGCTACCTTGCTCATGTGCATCTTCACGGATAAGGGTCAGGCAGTTTTGCACTGTTGCTATAAACCTAACAACTAGCTGTGTAAAGCATCTAACGAACATGTATCTTTTTATCTTTTGAGGGGGGGGGGGGGGAGGGGGGGGGGCACATTTCCCTTCACCTCCTTCATTCTCTCAGGACCCCGGATGAAGTCTTAGTGATAATATCACTCATAATTTATTTTGGCACTTGCTTTAGTATCAGTTTCAATTAAAAACAAATTGCAATAATATTGTAATCTTGTATAAAGTGCACTGGGCTAATGACATTTTAAAGTGAGCTAAAACCTTTTTAACCAGTTGAATTACCTAGATGCATACCTGTATCACCATCATGCAGTTGCACTTAAGTGTACATTTTAGTGTAAAGTGTATAGTGTCTCTTGCAACACTATTTTCTGATGTTGTGGACCACCAGTCGGTAATGGCTGACATTTCCTGCCTTAAGTGATTAATGAACTGTCACAACTTTATGCTTGTCCAGTCAGATACATATCCGCTAGCTATCCTTCTTCTCGCATCGCCCTATTGAGGGATTTTGTTATGGCTTTGGTTTAACATTTATTTGCAAGGATATGATAAAATACCCTTCTATGTTACCTAAAATAAAATATAAAAAGAATTGTTGTATTCTGTAAAGTTGGAACTACATTTAGCCAAAGTTTTGTTGGAACTGGATCAGATTTAATTACACTGACAAGTTACGACCCATCAATAAATCACAATGTTCGTTGGTATGAGTGCAAGATGTCTTCAAACATCTTCTGTGTTTCAAACATACATCCTATCGAAATCCTATCCTATACCATAACTCGGAGGTCGTAGGGGCACCACAGATGATCTTTTAACCAGCATACTCCATCTTTCCCTGTCCTCAGCAACCCTGACGGTTTTGCTCAGTGTCAAACCAGTCCATTCTCGAATGTTGTCCTCCCACCTCTTTTTCGGTCTCCCTCTTCTTCTACCTCCTTGCACTGTGCCTTGCAGGACAGTCTTTGCAAGACCTGATGATCTGGTGACTTGACCATACCATCGGAGTTTACGTTTTTTCACCACTGAGCATGTCATTGTGATTGTCCAATGGCTTGTCTGATGGTCTGTCGGACTTCGTCGTTGGGTATAGGAAATGCCCAGAAGTCTTCTGTACACCTCATCTCCATGCTTTGTATTCTTCATTGTAGATCTCCTGTAAGGGTCCATGTTTCACAAGTGTATAGGAAGATGGAGATGACAAGGAAGCGCAGTAGCCTTACCTTGGAATGTAGGCTGATGGTCCTGTCTTTCAAAATTGGTTTCAACCTCGCCAGGGCAGCAGTTGTTTGTGCGATCCTGGAGAGGACTTCCTGTCGGGACCCATTTTTTGATAAAATGGCTCCTAAATATTTGAAGCTATGCACTGTGTTGAGGGATTGGCCTTGGACTTTGATGTCCATGTTGATGCCATTGGTGTTGTTGGTCATCATTTTGGTCTTTTCTGCACTTTTTTCATTCCATAGGCTCTGGAGGTGGTGTCAAGCCTCTGTACCAGCTGTTCAAGTTCTTGTCCCTCTCAATCCAATCCATCAATGTCATCCGCAAAACGAAGGTTGGAGATTGCTTTAGCCTTTACGCTGACTGTGCGTTCATGATCTGCAAGGGCATCTGACATGATGCGCTCTAGGAAGATGTTGAAGAGTGTTGGCGAGAGTAGGCATCCATGACACACACCAATTGTTGTTCTGAACCAGTTTCCGATGGCGCTGTTGTGGAGAACTGCACTGGTAACCTTGTCATACAGGCTTTTGATGACTTCAATAATTGTAGGGCTTATAGTGTACACTCTCATGGTTGCCCACAGAGCTGCATGCCAAACTCAGTCAAACACTTTCTTGAAGTCTACAAACACATGATATAGATGTTGTTGGTGCTGTGGGTATTTCTCGCAGTTTATTCTGAGGTTGAAAATCTGTTCAGTGGTACTTCACCCTGCCCTTAATCCTGCTTGTTTTTCAGCTATGATTTGTTCAGCTTGGGATTTCCACCTGTTGAGTATTATTTTCATGAGGCTGATGAGGCTGATAGTGCGGTAATTTTTACATTCCTGAAGCCGTGAAGGTTACTTTTTTGGGAAGAGTAATGACAAGGTACTGGGTCCATGGTGTATGCCACTCCCCACTCTGCCAGATCTTGTTACAGATAATGGTGAGTGCGTCAATCATCGCTACTCCTAGTTGAAGCAGTTTCGGTGGGTATGTTGTCCACTCCCGCTGACTTCCCTTTCTTCAGTGATTGCACTGCTGCCTCAACTTTTCTCAGAGAATTGGAGGATTTCTTCTTCTTCTCTGTACTCAGGACATACTAGAACTGGTGGGTCTTTATTTGGTGTGTGGTTGTAAAGGTCAGAGGAGTACTCTTTCCATCTGTCCAAGACTTCTTGTTCTTCTGTAAGGCATATGCCAGACTTGCTTTGGATTGTGGAGACCTTGGGCTGTTTAACACTTATCAGCCGCTTCACAGTCTGGTAAGCCTTGCTGTTGTTCTTGTTCAGACTGTTCTCTATTTCCTGGCATTGATCTTCTATCCATTTATTCTTTGCTGTGCGCATGCCTTTTTGGGTGTCATTGTTGATTTTTCAGTAGGCTTTAGCTTCCTGTGAGGTGTTCTTTTTCTTTTTCATCTCTCTTCGTTTATCACACAGGTCCAAAAGTTCAGGTGTGATCCACAGCTTCTTCTGTGGCCGGTGCTTTCCAAGGATCTCCGTGGCGGCATCTGTCACAGCTGAGATGAAGGTGGTAGTCATGGTGTTGACATCTACTTCACCAGCTCCCAAAATGAGCAGTGGTGCAAATTTCCCTCCAATTGTGGCCTGAAATATTTTTGTTACCTCCTGGTCTTGCAGTTTGTCCAGGTCGAACTTCAGTCTAGTGCACTTTGCTGTGTTTACTCTCTTCAAGTGGAGCCGGAAAGATATCATCACGAGATCATTGTCACTTTCAATGTCTGCTCCTGGAAAAGTACGTGTCCTGCCAATGCTGATGCTTGATCTGAAGCGTTTCTTGACAATGATGTAGTCGATCTGGTTGTGATGCTCCCCGCCGAGACTGTGCCATTTCCATCCTCTGGATTTTTTTTTTCCCTTTTGGTTCGGGCACTGAATAGAATAGACCAAAGTTTTCCGGCATGTTGTAAGAGGCGACTAACAGGGGTGATGTCAGCACGGCATCACTGGGCGAAAGTCTTTTACACAGAAATCACCGGCCAGGACGGAGGAACCTCATGTTACTACAGGTTCAACGACCACGTTCTCGGGGCCAAGGCGAGCCACACTGTATTCGTGGATATATCGGCTGTGGCCAACAGCCTGGAGAGGATTGGGACCTGCCAGGTCTTTCTTGCCCAAGACACACTGCATGATGAATAAAACCATTTACTCCATACCGGATCGGTCGTTGCCCGGGTCACCAAGGACCGCGCCTTCCGTTGGCCACCAGGGTGGAGGTGATAAGTGTGCTACTGATGGACAACTTAGCAAGATTCGCACCAGAAACAACATCGTCATAGGAACCTGGAATGTTAGGACCCTAACTGCGGAGAAAAAATTAGAAGAACTGGCCCATGAGCTGGACCACTATCGATGGAACGTTTTAGGTATCAGCGAACTGCCCTGGAAAGGCATAGGTGAAACAAAGGCCACAAGCTTTATTTCAGCGGGAGAGATGACAGGTACGAACACGGCGTTGGATTCTTGGTCCACAAGAACATTCTAGCCACTGTCATGGGTTGCCGCCCAGTCTCCAGTAGACTCATTACCATCCGTCTGAGAGCAGCCCCTTTCAATATCACCATCATCCAGGCCTATGCCCCAACATCAGACTATGACGACAGTGAAGTGGAGGACTTTTATAAAAATCTACAGGCTGTCCTTGACCATGTTGCCAAAGAAGGACATAGTAATAGTTGAAGGCGACTGGAATGCCAAGGTTGGCCCAGATGCGCACCACAACTGGGGAGAAACATGTGGACACCACTGCAACAAGGAGACAAATGACAAGGGTCTGAGACTCTTGGAGTTTGCCAGATACAACAGTCTTGATCTCCACAAACATAAATACATGTATTATATTCCTGTTCTTTTCTTGTTTTTTTCTCACAGAGGTCTTTGCTGTTGTCTCTAGCTTTTGTTTTTATTTACAAATGAGCATGCTTAAAGAATGTCCAGAGTAAATTAGGCATGGCTCATTTACCCCAAGGCTAAGCAGTAAGCGGTTGACCTCCTATGTACCGGTTTGACATGGATTGCTAATATAGTCCCTAATGGCTGTCTATGTACCAATTATTTTAAACCAAAGAATGTCAAACTTATGAGGCCTTTATTTGAAATAATATATCTGTTTATTCCAAAATATCACGACATACCAAAGCTATATATGCATGATGGCATTGTTTACAATGGTCCACAATGTTTGCAGTGGTCCGCAATGTTTGCAGTGGTCTGTTGTAACACATTGCAGTTTATTCCAACAGAGCTTAAACTTTGCGTTATCCGTGCACTCACCTTCTATAATATATTACTCTGTTTTAAGATACAGTCAAGCAAACAGTTACTACTTCACACTACTTACTAGCTCTATGTAATAATTCTTTTGATCATCAACAACTTTCACAAACTTATAAAATAAGAGGTATGTTTGTTAACCATCATTGATCTGTTTACTTTTGATAGCATGGTGACCCATTTCAATACTATAACAGTATAAAGGGAGCACTAGAACCTTCGTATCAGTAAACATACTTACCTTTTGGGAGAGTTTAGGAATTTGTGTGCTTGTCAGACATTCTTGAGTGCTTTTAATGCCTTTTTGGCTTGGATATGAGTGGGAGAATGTTGCTAGTTCAAACGATCTTTTACACAGTGGGTCATTTATGGTATCATGAGTGGAATTTGTATTACATTTACAATAACATTTTTGCTGCACCGAAACTACAAATGTCAAGTGTTTATGTTGTTGTATCTCATTGTCTGCTGGTGGTTAAGTTGACATTCATGATAACATTAACATAAATGCGTGTACACAACTCCCTATACTCCTACATATTTCCACCCAGAGAGGAACTAATGTTTTAACACAAAATGTGCATTAAGACATGACAGGTTGTTATAACTTTTCCCCTTATTGCATATTGCACATAGGGGAAGGGGAAGATAGGGGTGGGGGGAGCTGATCTCAAAAAGCAAATTACAAACTACAATACTTAAGATTTTATTTAACTGTTCAAATGCCCTGCAAGCATGTCAGTGATTGAAGTCTACTTGCCCAGACATTTGGGCAGCCAGTGATTTAAGTTCAACCCGGGTTATATGCTTTAATTAAAAAGCAAATAAATAAATAAATATATAATTTTAACCAAAAAAAAAGAAGAAGTAAGAGGCTTTTGCCAATAATTCCTACCCCATGGACCCTCTCTCATTCTTTGATATATATAATAGATAACATTTCATTCAAAAACAAATATTGCACTCTTTAAAAAAAACACAAAAAAAAACTTATTATTTTTGGGACCGGCGAAGACATTTATATTTCATGCAATTATTTTCCTGAAGATAATGGTTGTATGCAGTGCAGTGTGTTATTCTTATTGAAATTATTGTTTGGTAGGCATACTGTTACTTTTGTTCTATAGTGTGATTAAGACTTAAAAAATTTATTAATTTATTTTTGTCTTGCAGATTTGGGAATTGAAGCAGAACAGATTGTCAGGTCTCTTCAGAAACACTTGGCTGTACTCACAGGTAACATACATTCTGTTTTGGGAATTTTTCGGATGAATAAAATTTCTTATGTCTAATGTCTCTGCTACTATATATACTAACACCCCTTCCCAACCCAACACTATAATTCTCCATTATCTTCTTCGCCCCTATCTTCATATGTGAGAATGCTCATTATGTATACATTCTCAGCATACATTTTCATAATGGACTTTTGTTGGGAAGTATTGTTTTGTGTCTTGTCCGCATGATGGAGAGCTTAGCTTGAAAATGTGCACTGTGTTGTTTTGTCCAAATTAGCTTTGTTTTGGGTTATGTACCTAGTGGTTTCTCATTGTAATAGTACTTTTTCATTGTTCCTATAATATCAGTGTTAAGACAGTTCTTCATTTATTATTATTAACATTTAGGTATGACCTGATTGCCAAGTTGAATTTACAAGAAAAACACTAATTGAAAGTTCACCTATTACATTACAATACAAAAAGTAGTATTAGGGCCATTTTGTGGGCAGGCAGGTATGTTCAGTGAAGTTTGAAACGGATGGTAGATCTATGTTCTGTGTTTGGATAACCATGTTGATCTTGAAGACAAATAATATGTCACTGTCAGTGAAATTTGAGTGTTTAGTAGCATTTAGCACTGATACATATATGCAGTATGAATACACACACATGCACAATGTCAGTATTACTATTATGTGCACAAGCAGACAACCCTTAGGTGACAAGTGATACATTGCTATGGGCCCACATTACACTTCACCACCTTAATTAATTTTAGTCAAAAGCTTTGAAGCTGTTATGTATATTCAATGCAAATGAAATCAACAGTGTGATATATTGTACATGTCTGAATGAAGTGAATACTTGATACAACTGGAGGCAAGACACAGTGTCAAGATGCTTATACTTGTCAGCTGAGGATTGCTGACTTTATTGTAGTGCTATTAATGAGCATCATGTAAGATCGTGAGAAAATACATAGGGAGAAATCAAGTAAGATTTCAAGAGGAGGTAATTTGTTAGTTTTTTAATTAAAGAAACAAACGTGCAATCTCATACTATCATTAATGGGCATCATGTAAGATGGTAAGAAAATACGTAGGGAGAAATCTGACAAGATTTCAAGAGGAGGTAATTTGTTTTTTAAATACAGAAACAAACATGCCATCTTATGCTATCATGACGTACCAGTAATAGCCCCAAGTTGTTTTAAATGCTGTTACTGTAACATTGTTTGGAAACATATTTTTCCACGGGTCTTTGAATAAGAATATAATGCCTCATGTTGACTTACAAATGAAAGAATCAGAACAAGGGAAAGTAAAAATAATATCGGAATAGGGGACTGGGCATTCAGACTCTATTGATCAAATAAGAGTGTCCTTTATAAATGCTTCTCTTTCCTCCTGCTCTTTCTCAACTACCCACCACCCCTTCTCTCTCTCTCTCTCTCTCTCTCTCTCTCTCTCTTTCTCTCTCTCCTTCCCTCCCAGGTTATGAGAAAACCTTTACATTTTACTCTCTCTGTGCTGAACACTATGAAATCAACCTTAAGCCAGTTTTCCATTTTGTACTCTTTTTTACTCAATGTTTACATTACTAGGTCCTATCCCGTAACTCAGAGGTCGTTAGGGCACCACAGATGATCATCTTTCTGTGTTCTCAGCAACCCTCATACAATTACCATTTATGTTGATTGAGGTTTGGTATACCTGTATAATTTGTGTGCCTGCATTTATTCATCTATAAAGGGAATGTGGACTGGGTCAAGCAGAATAATGTTTGTGTTTGCTGTTAGACTGAGCTGTAGTTAGCTTAGTTGTGTAAATAGGTAATGGGGGGAATTAGGAATACAAAACTTGATTCATGGTATGTCAGGTATGGGTGTGAGGTCAGCTTGGTATGTTGTAAGTGCTGGTGTAAAACAGGGCTGGGGTTCATAGATCTATCATAAATAGGAATGTTTGTGGAAGAAAGGAGAAGGGTGGTGGTATCAGACTGAGTGTTAGAGATTTATTAAGTGGATGACTGTGCTGATACTCAGTCTTAGGTGGTATTGATAGTACTTAGTAGTGTAAATTAGGGGAAATAAAGTATACATTCTTTTATTTAATTTTAGGAGAGGGTTGGGTTGAGTTGGTATTGACAGCAGCATCAGACATTTTGAAACAAAGTAAGTACAGTATAGATTCATATTTTATACTGGAGGTATTGATGGTGGGCTAAGGGGAGGGAGGAGATTGTGGAATGTGACTTCTTTACTTTTACAATGAATTTATGGCACTAGTCTTGGAGAAGACTTTCTAACAGGGATGCGGGCCGGTGGGGAGTAAAAGATTAAAAATATTCATGTTTTTATTTGTTTTGCTTTTTATTACTTGAGAGTGAAGGTAACTCTATGCTGCAGTAATTCATAAGACACGGTCTACTTCACTGTTACACATACTGTTGCGACTCATTTTGCTTCTCACATGTAGAATTTGTACTATGTAGTGTCAAATGAACGGTTTAATTAGAGTTTATTTTGCCATTTTGCTATACTAGGTTTTCCAACTTCAGCTAATTGTGCAATGAAATCTGAAGCATGAAATGGGCTTTTAAGTAATCAATCTGGGATACACTAACTCAAGTACCTTTTCATTGTGTGTTTCTGGCATTCCATGACCCTACCCCTTCACCTTTTGTTCTGTAATGGTCTAAAGTACCTTTCCTCTTTTTATATTCTGCCCCCCTCCTTCCTCCTCTCCATCATCCTTCCCACCCCCTTTGACCCACTTGTATTTTTTCTGACCATTAACATCTTTTTGCAGATTATTTTGTCCCTGCCTTATTAGGATGTTAATTACAAATCTAAATAACTTATTATAAAGTGTTTTTTTGTTAATTTCTTCATATGTATTTATTGTATGACTTGTGTGTTTTTCGCGCTGCTTTGTCTGTCGGAATATTTATTTAGTTATTTGTTACTTGTAAACAGGTGGCCGAGACAAACAAGGGGGACCTCTCATCACATTTCCAACCAGCAGGAGTCAGGTGGACTTCACAGCTCAGGAACTCACCACCTGTCTAAGCTACCTGGCTCAAATTCCCAGGTAATGTAATTGCCACGGGGAACAGACTGAAATATAATATATGATGCTTACCATATATTCCCAAGAGAGGGAAAAGAAGTGGGTCATAATATAATTGTACCAAATATTCCCAGGGTGGAGGTAGGTCATCCATTGTAATATTAATAAGATTCACCTGCATGTCAACCAGCTGTTGTTTAGGAAGATATACCAAAGAGCTTATTACGGAAAGAGGGGGAACTTCCATTATGTCATATAAAAAAATGCGAGACGCTCTCACGGATTATTTCCCTTTGCTCGGGCTGGCTATATAATATTTCATCATCTGCTATATGAATGATCTGTGCGTGTTAACTTATTGAGCCTATGCCATTGCAAAAGAACATTTTTTTTGGCAACGTTTGCAAAAACTAAACTTGTAACCATCATTATTATTAACAATCCGCTACTGTTGTCTTTTTTTTGTTTTTTGTTTATGTTTACTTATTGACATTTATTAGGTGCTTTTATGCTGCTTATGTGTGTATGTCATAGGTTCGTTTTCTGCCCTGGAATTTATTATTTTTTAATCAACGACAGATATTTTAAAATTAAAATATGCATGACAGACTGTTTCATTTATCCGAAACTGTGTAAATCCGTAATTGTGAGAGAGAGAGAAAGAGAGAGAGAGAGAGAGAGAGAGAGAGAGAGAGAGAGAGAGAGAGAGAGAGAGAGAGAGAGAGAGAGAGAGAGAGAGAGAGAGAGAGAAGAGAGAGCTCTGTCATTCAATCAATTAATCACAATAAAGCACAAAAACAAAATGTTTCACTAATAGTGTGAATTTAATTTATATCAGGTGTCCCCCTACCCCCCAACCCTCTCACCTCCCACATCACTGGCTTAATAACATCAGTCACTTCATGGAAAATAATTAATTAATCAGACAGAACAGTCAGAATCTAGACTACAACATTCCACGCAATATAGATCTAATGCGCAGAAATTCACAGATCAGAACAAGGACTGAGTTTCTACATTACATTTTTTTTCCCGTTTACACTCAAACGAAAAGGGATTACAACAGATCGAGGACCATTTTTGTGCCTAGGTAAGGGGTTATCTTGCACAGTATTTGATCAGGAGGAGAAAACAGACTTAGTCTAATTTAACTTGTTAACATAAGCAGTTTGACGAAGCCAAACTGCGAATCTGACATCTACTTATGAAATATAAGCACAAATATAGTCAAACAACCTAGCAATAACGTAAACTGTGAGCGACCTGTTGAACGTAAACTGTCAGCAAGCAAACTGTTTTGGATTTAGCACATAGGTATAACATGAATTATTCAAGCCGCTCTCCGATTGTTTTAACACTAACAGCACTGCAGCGGTCTTAGTTTAGGCCTACATAAACACACAAAAATGAAGTTTTTCAATTGCAATTTACCTTTCTTTGTCTCTTGGAAATTTGAAAAAGGACTTGCCAACACAACTTTTCTTGTATCTGGCATTATGGCAATTGATGGCTGTGCGAAAGTCACGGTCTTGTTTCACTCGGTCGCCTTTTGACTTTCTGCCACGAGCCATTTTCAGCATGCTGACAAATGCACATAACTCGTACCTTTCGTCTCGCGGTTTTGTACTAAGTTCCCCCTCTTTCTAGCAGTAAGCTCTTTGGATATACTGATTAACGGTTAATGTTAATGAAAAAGGATACAACAGTTTTGTTTTGTAAACTAGTGTTATGAACACAAAACAGGTACTGGATTGTCATGACAAAATCAAACAGCATTTTGTGTTTAAACTATGGTATAATGTCAACACGTTTCACACATCAGAGTAATTTTCTTTATTTGTCACTTGGTTCAAAATAACCTGCTTTTGATTATCTTGAACTTATGTCCCTATCTTCCACAAATATGTGGCAGGGTGAACAAGTGGTTTTTCTGATAATTTTTGTTCTCCTCACATATTTAGTTTTATGTGATGTCTAATAGGTCACCATGTTCGCTCTGTTTGTCATCTACTTTATCCCATATTTATTTTGTCAATTAACCAACATACAAATACTCTGAACTTATTGATTTTACAGTGACAGTTTAGTCATGTGTGTTCATCTGCATTCTGTTTCTACATCTGTTGCCAGTTTGTCAATATTTGCGAAAACATGGACTCTCCAATACAACAAAGGATTACTTAAACATGAGAGAGAGAGAGAGAGAGAGAGAGAGAGAGAGAGATTGGGAAGGAGGGAGAGAGGTGCGGAGGGAGTAATAGAAACAAATGGGGTTGGGGGTAACTTTTGTTATTCTGAGAAAACCAAGGTGAAAAAAAGTGAAGTGTAAAAATGTCACCTTCACTTTAAAAAAATCCTGTCTGGGGGATTAGGTTTCTATTTTGTATGATGTGCATAGCTACAATAGCTAGAACATGTCGACTTTTTATGCTGTCAGTGTATGATAGAATGACTCACTGGGCAAATGAAAGTTTAATTTTAGCTGACAAGACAGCAGGGGCAGAGATTTGTGTTTTCCTTTAGACATTCTTTACACTTGCATTATAGTCAGTCAGTCAGTGTAATTGGATGTGTGTGTCTGTGTGTGTGTGTGTGTGTGTGTGTGTGTGTTTGTTTCTCTGTGTCTGTGACTTGGTGGAGCTGCATATTAGTTAGCATCCCCCCTCTATTTTTGTTCTCACCCTCCATGACACTTGTAACAAAAGTTACAAGGTCCACAATCACACTGTGTGCATGGTGTAATATTATCATTCAAGAATGCCCATGTTGACATTGAAAAATTAGGTCTCCAAACAACCTCCGCCCCTCCCTCCTCCTCTCCCCCGTTTGCTGCAGGCACATGATTTTAGCTTTGACTACCAAGGGCACATGAATGTGACATTAACTGACATAAAGTCATGATTTTTACATTGTAACAAAACGCATCTTTAGTTTTGTGGCATGGAAAAAGGAGTTTGACATCAAGTACCATAGGCACACAAATTTACATTAATTTCCATAGGCACATGATTTTGACATTGATTATCATAGCCACGTGTTTATTTTGTGTGTATGTGTTAGGTTGACATTTTTCAATGATTCTAAATCATTATTTCTGTTTTGCTTGTTACAGTGAAGAATCAAAGAAGAGAGGGATCACAGTTGTGGTAGACAGTCGAGAAGGATCATGGGCAAACCTCAATCCCCTCTATGGATGCTTGATGGTGAGTGCTTTACAAGTTTACAGTAACACCTTCTGCTTTGTTTAAACCATGTCATAAAAATAATTAATTTTTTAACTATGGATGATGACTGTATCTTATATGGTATCCACAAAACCCATGATGCTTGCATAGAATTGCATATATTTAGGATATTAATTTAGATTCTGTTTAGTATGTTGTGGTGATAGGATAGGATGTTGTGGTGTTGACGTTTATATTTGTACTCTGTGTATGTCTTCATATTTGTTTTTACATAATTTGGGGAACAATAAAGAAAAAAGCGTTTAAACTACACTTGGCCTGAATATTTTTTTGCTTGCAGCAATCGTTGTCAGGCTATCTGAAGCAGGTGATTGTCATTCAGTGGCAGGACGTTCGCCGTCAGAGTCTGAGACTGGAAAACCTTCCTTCTGATCTCCAGGTGAATTACAATGCACAGAAATGAATGGAAGAATAAATAAGGATGGAAGAAAGGCAAATTTAAAATTTAAAAAAAAGTCAAAATCCATTAAATCTTCAAATATAATGTATATAAAGTTACAGTTAGGTTTGGGGGTGAGTAGAGGATAAAAAAAATTATTTATATCACCCAAGCAGTTTTCTGATTACTTTTCAAAAAACTTTTTAAAATTGGTATTTCATGAGACATTTCAAGTTCAAAATGAACTCCAAGGGCAAGATATATTTTCTGGAGGCTTTCTAACATGGAAAGTTGCCTCCCTTGGATCATTTTCAATCACAAGTTTCATAGTTTTGTTGTTTCTGTCACTAGTGAATTTGGGATAGGGATATCGTCAGGATATATCCTGATTGAAATATCCCTTTTTGCATGAACACTTTCACTGCCAGGGGAGAATTGCACTGATCAGTTACAACTATTTGCCAGGCAAATCTGGCTGTGGATTGTTTTAAATATTTAAAAAAATTGACAGTATTAGAAATAACTGGGTAACACATTTATGAAAGGTAATTTAAGTTTATAAACCAATATGCTATTTGGAAAAAGTAAATTAAAATATATTGTATGCTTGTTTTTAAACAAATATTTATTTATTTATTTATTTGTAGTCCAAATGAGAGAGAGAGAGAGTGAGAAAGAGAGAGGACAGTAATCATATCATATTTGTTGTAAATTTGATGTATTGATGTGTGTTATTGCATTCCTTTCACTGTGTCCCTGTTTAACGCACGTATCAGCTTTGCAGGAATGTGGGTGGGGTAGGGTGGGAGTGGGATGCTGGCAGCCACCTGCCAATGAAAAGGGTTATCAAACCTAACTTATGAATGTTAAACAGCCAATGTTCTGAGCTTTCAGATCGATGTGTATTTGTTTTGCTGACCGTTTAACAATAGCGAGAAAAGATATCACAATGATGATGATGAGATAAGACATCATTGGCATATTTTGTCACACTATTGTATGACAACTTGTCTCGTCATAAGCAGTCAAGGGGTTAAGCCGCTTGTATTTTGGGTTAGAAGAAAACTGTGAAAGAAGTTATTATAGATCAAAGCCTGTGAAGCAATGAAATTGGATCCTGGAAGGATAGGCTACATCACAGATGTGTGAAATGGCAAGCATATGTGTATGCCAAGCAAGCATGTTCATGTGTTTGTGTGTGTGTGTGTGGTATATGCCACACTGTTGTGGATTGGTGTATTCATGTGTCCATTTGTTGTATGTATGAACGAGTGATTGTTGGAAGATTGTTTTCTTTTTTTCTTTTTGCATACATTTTTGTAGCAATAAAATGTATTGTCATTTTATAATATTGTCTGTGAATGTTTCAGCCACAGTACTTGACAGTAAGCCAACTTCACTCCTACATTGACCCTAACCAGCTGACTGAGGACCTTGGAGGTACTCTGCAATACAGCCACAGCCGATGGCTTCATAACAGGCTGGTATGTATTTTTTTCTTAAAATGGAAAGAAGAATGATATAAAATGCACAAACAAGTTTTCAACAAATATTTTAGAGTGTGCCCCCACCTTCAGTTTTATGACAGACATTAGACATGTGGGACACAGTGACTGCCAAAGATTTTTCGGGTCAAATGAGAGTTTGTACAGTTCCATTTGTTTGGGTGGCAGTGCACAATTGCAGCCATGCTTTCATTGTCTAAAATGCACCTTCAGGTTTCAACTTCCATCACCAAAGTCCGAAAGACTGAAATTCATAATAAAGAATTTTGAGAATTGATTGATTGATTGATTTTTGCTTTAGGTCCAGCGGACTCTTCCGAGCCAAATCAGGACCGGACAATCCCCGATCCGCATAAAAGATCTGCTGAAACAACCCTAGTGGGAAAACTGAATGCCCTCCACCGGCCAGTCACTTTACAATAAAGACATCCCACGCAGGGGACGGCTGAGGCTTTACCCCAACTACTCGAACCCCTGGTTACAAAAACAAAATAGAATACAAACATCATTATAAATTATCAACAAAACACATACATATAAAATGCCTATATTGCTAAATAATAACATCATAGGAAGCCCCAGTGACCACCCGGCAGAAAGCGTCCAATATTCCCTAGCTGATCCAACAGACCTCATACACAAACAAGGAGTCTTGTCCAGGAAGAGTTTTCAAGAAAAAAGGTAGGTCATTGATCTAGCGAAGAAGAAGATAGTATAGCAGAGTGATAGGACAGAGCAGGAATGGGAAAGAGCAAATGAGGAAGACAGCGACAGTGGGAATTTAAAGCACTAAATTTCCAGAAAGTGGGGATACTATTTATACTGAAACCCCCGGCACTCCAACGGGGGTACTGTTGCCGCAGTGAATCGGTCATGCTTATAAAGGAAAGACAGGTTTTCAACTGGGGCTTTCACTATTCCCTTTATAGGTTAGAACAATCTACAGTGGCAAGATTGCTCATGACCCCAAGGGGTAAGAATTTTGAGAAAAGAAAGCAGCATTATTTGTACTTCTGTGATCTATAAGAGATATGAAAAACAAGTTCTTTCTCCTTTACAGGAGACAAAGTATCTCTTCTTACAGCGGTGAAGGCAGGTACAGAATCCATTTGCTGTTTTGTATTTGTAGGGAGTGGAGAAGTTCATCAGAGATGCCCAGGTGGTTGTGCAGCAGCTTGATGAAGAGGAGGTTCGAATCCAGCAGATATATGAGTTTGGAGTGGACCCTCAAACATCCCCCATCGAGGCCTTGAGGCGTCATCGCAACTTAACAGGGTCTGTTCTCGCCCCTCCTACTTCTGTCATACAACAAGGTAAGTGTTAAACATAACTGTGAATTGAGAACTGGATTTAAGAGTGATATTAAAAATATTCAGGAAATAGATCAGGGTTCCTTTATTATTTTTTTCCTAATATTACTTCTGTTAGAAGCTTTGGGTGATAGTTATCGTTTGAAAAAGGAATGTTATGCTGCCTTTTTGGGAAAATGAAAGTGGCTGACTCAGAGCGGCAGCGTTGAGAACAAGCAAAAGCAGCTCACCAATCTGTCAAAATCAAGATGAACTTGTACTCTAACCTGTTTTTGGCTCACCCTTCAGCCTGGTTACTATATGTAGAAGATCAATCTGGTTATGGAAAACATGCAAATTGCAAGGGTGTTCAAATGATTTAATATTTTATTTAGATTAATCACTCTCTTCTAAATAATTTCAGGGCATGATTTATTGGGTCAACTTCTGCACTCTGTCCTCCCACCCCAAACTGTCAATGGGCAAGGAAGTGGGGAGGAAGAACCGGTGCCCACCCTGGATGTTCTTGAAGCCCAGAAGCAGGTGAAACGGGTGATGCACTACTTGGAGCAGAGAGTGGAGAGCTTGAGAGACTCTTTGGACATGAGAGATAAGACACTCAACCTGGCATTCCAGTTCAAGGATTGGAAACGTGATGTCAAGACAGTGAGTTTGAATTCTGGCATGGCTTAGACCTTAGTGGTGCTAGTTTAGCAAATTTTGTGTGGGACAGTTACAGATATTTTCGTAGTTGTTTCATTGATTTTTATGCCTATTATGATTGCTGTTTACAAGGACATTTGAAAAAGGTGTAAACAAATAACTGTTTTTCCTCGATTCAGTATGCAAAGCAACAACTATGTTTTATTTTCCTTTCTCTTCAGGTTGTGGACTGGGTGTTAGGTCCAGGAGAAAAGTTGATGGCATCACACATAGACATTGGAGATTCGTATGAGACTGCTGATGGGTTGCGCAAACGTCATGAAGAAACAGAGATCAAATGTACAGTAAGTAGCACATTTTCCATGATATATCAATGTCCTATCCTATCCTATTCTAAGCCGTAACTCGAAGGTCGTTGGGGCACCACAGATTATCGTTTAACCAGCGTACTCCATTTTTCTCTGTCCTCAGCAACCTTCATGGCTTCGCTCAGTGTCAAACCAGTCCATTGTGGAATGTTATCCTTCCACATTTTTTTCTGTCTCCCTCCTCGTCTGCCTCCTTGCACTGTGCCTTGCAAAATGATCTTTGCAAGACCTAATGCTCTGGTGTGGTGTCCATACCATCGGAGTTACAGTTTCTTCACCACTGTGAGCATGTCATTGTGTTGTCCAATGGCTGGTGTGATGGTCTGTCAGACTTCGTTGTTGTTGATGTGCTGGGTTTAGGAAATGCCCAGAAGTCTTCTGTAGCACCTCATCTCCATGCTTTGTATTCTTCGTTGTCTTTCCAAATGGGCTTCAACCTTGTCAGGGCAACAGTTTGTGCGATCCTGGAGAGGACTTCCTGTCAAGACCCATTGTCTGATACAATGGCTCCTAAGTATTGCCATTGGAATTGGTCATCAATTTGGTTTTCTCTGCACTTATTTCCATTCCAAAAGCTCTGGAGGTGGTGTCAAGCCTCTGTACCAGTTGTTCAAGTTCTTGTTCCACTCCAGCCAGTCCATCAATGTCATCCGCAAAACGGAGGTTGGAGATTGCTAAACCCCCGTTGCTGACTGTGCCTTCATGATTGACAAGAGCATCTGACATGTGATGCGCTCTAGAAAGATGTTGAAGAGTGTTAAAGGTCAGAGCAGTACTCTGTCCATCTATCCAAGACTTCTTGTTCTTCTGTAAGGCATATGCCAGACTTGTTTGGATCATGAAGACCTTGGGCTGTTTAACACTTGTCAGCCGCTTCACAGTCTGGTAGGCATTCTTGCTGTACGTTTTGTTTTTATTTTGTATTTCCATCACTTCTACATTATTTTCATGAATTCTAAGGTTTGGGGATGAGGGAGATAGTACAGGGTCCAAATAAGTGGACTGAAAATTTAAGATTGATGCATTGCCACATCACTCGGAATGTGGGAAAGAAGCATCCACCAGCAAGTTTTAATAGAGATTTAAATTTTAATATTCAATTATTACAATAAATTAAATAATTAAAATGATGTTTCAATTTGATTTGAAAAAGGTAACAAAATAATGCATGCAATGATGTTTCCTCAACTAACAAGCTACCCCAATGAATTTTCCCTCAAACAGGACACCTACGGGCAGTATGCAGAGCTGCGCCACACAGCAGATGAGATGCTGGAGGACCCCAGTGCTTTGAATGCAGACATCAAAGCAGAGAGAGATTATATGGACACTGTGTGTCGAAGTTTCGCCAGTCGACTGGAACGCAGACGCACACTGCTCATCACCTCAGTCCGCTTTCATCGACTGGCAGAAGATGTGAGTTTTGAAGTTATTTTAAAGGAATTATCTTCTATGTTCCCAAATGAATTTGACAGTTTAAGCCCATGCCAGTTGACCTTGATGAAAACCTGACAGCTTCAGTGCTTTGCTATGCATGACATATGAGTAAGAATTAGGTATCAATTGTTTTATGAAGTTTTATGAAGCAGATACATGATGAACGTGATGGTTTATATTTGAAACATTTGTGCATTATAACAGTATAAGATATGAGTTTGGTTGAAATATACATTATTTTCTTTACTTTATGTGTTATTTTAAATTTTTATTTGCATTTCATATTTGTTCTCAGTTGAAGAATCGCCTTGATGACCTTCTGGGGCTGGTATGCAGTGATGTGACAGGTGAAACAGTGGAAGACGTGGAAGAGGGTCTGCAGATTCTGCAAGAAAAGACAGATGCTTGTGGTATGTTACCCTCTGGAAGTTTTTCATTGTGTTCTCTATTGTTTTCAATGCTGCACTAATTATGATACAGTGCTTAAAGTGTGATAAAGTGTGAAAAAGAGAACAACTGTTGTTTAAATATCACCTGATAAATCCCAATTTAATAAGGTTTAGGACAGAGCAACGGTAGTGTAAAGATGAAGTAAATCAGATTCTGGAGCAGCATACTAGCATTCAAAAACCATAATTTTCAGAGTGGCACTCTCTTACTAGTGTGCACTGTGGTTTTGAAAATAGGTCTCACTTGTATTTGGTAGCCATCATGAGCAGACAACTGTTTCTAATCTGGCAGTGGTCACGGGGCTGATGAGACAGAAAACTTGGCTCAGGTGCCACCACAATACTATCTTGACCGCCTCTGATACGGTCGAGAAAGTTTTCCTGCCAAAGTTTCCTCTAGTTTGCTGCTACAAAGTAGAGGATGAAGAATTACCAAGCTAGAACTGGAAGATGCATAAACTAGTTAACAAATTAATCAGGTGACAAATTCTGTCAATAAGTCCAACAATTTTTAAAATGTGCATCTAGATTTTACTTCAGTGACAAGTTTGACTAACAAATCGTTCCTCTTTGCTTGCAGAGTCAGTTGCAGAGCAGACCTCAAGCGATGGTCAGAACCTTCAGGATGAAATGTCTCGGCCAATCAAGAATGCTTTCGGCAAGGACATAAGCCCAGACTACAGAGCCCAGATTGAGCGTATCAGGCGAATGCTGGAAGAGCTGCAGGATAGGAAGATGAGGTGTGATGAACTGGCTGACGTTCGACGCCTGAAGCTGCAGCAGCTTCTACAGTTGCGTACATGTGAGAGAGATTGTGACCAGGTAGGTTGCAATAAAAATGTGTGTGTGACTGTTATTGTATGACGGATTTAATGAAGAAATTTTGTTAGACATTTATCTTTAAATTCATATCTCTCTACATTTTGAAAACATAAATTGTTGAAAATGTTTTAGTCATGGAAGAAAGTAATTTTGGCAAAACTGAAAAAAAAGTCAATTGAAAATTGACTGTTTACACATCATTTTACTTATGTTCTGCATCTGTGCAATTTTATTTTGAGAAGTTTGTTTTGCATTGCTGGTTTCTCAGTATGAAAATGTTATACTTCAATTCTGCAAATTGCAATCTGAGAATAGTTCTTGTTTATCTTTAGCAATGCCAAGTATTTCCATGCATCAAATTTATTTAGATTTCGTACACGAAATGTCCATGATATGATGTATGCAGGTAGACATAGGCCACAAAAACTATCAGTATAATGTTGACTGCAGGCAATCGACTGGATTGAAGAGCTGTGTGAAGTGATGCTGCGTAACCACACTGACATGGGTGCCAGTGCTCAGGAGGCAGATGCGCTTCAAGAAGATAACCGCAAATTTGAGGCCACTGCAATGGTGTGTAGGAGAATGAATTGTTGTAATTAATTGTTTAACTATGTTGTAATTAATTGTTTAACTATAAAAGATGTGAAATGACTACATCTGGAGATTTTTGTGATGCCCAGTAGGTCTCACTCTTACATCTAGAGAAAATTCTCTGACAGGAATCTTTCTTTGGTTTTGATACCTGCTTCTTGTTGACTGTCACCCACTTCTTCCCATGCATAGTTCAATGCTGAATGAATCTGCAGTTGAAGTGGGCATCATCATTACTTTAGAATTTAAGTGAAAAAGATAGAATGAGATGTAGTTTTTTTAATGACAAATTAAAGTCCAATGCTTTTATTTTAAAGGGGGGGGGTGGGGGTGGGATGTGGCTTGGGGGCTATTTTAAAGATGTTGACCAAAAAATCAGCAATAACTGGCACATAATTACATTTCATTGATGTTGCTTCAGGGCACATATGATTATGGCAAGCAGCTTCTTCAGGCTGCAATGGTGCTGAGACGGTCACTACGGTACCCCATGGAACCCAACCACAAGCAAGCACACCGACTTGAAGAAGCCTGGAAACGATTTTCTCAGGGTGTTAGTGAGAGAGCTAACCGCCTGACAGTGTGCTCCTTGTTCCTCACAGCTTCAGACAAGGTAAACAAAAAAGTAATGTTAATGAATCATACAAAATCCAATTAGGTCTAATATAGAAAGATATAGCATGTAGCATTACAGAAATATCATGAACAACTTTCAATGCCATTCATTTTGAGGCAAAGGTGACCATAGTTTTTGCAAATATAGCTGCACATTGCTTTTCCATTTTTCACTATTTACAATTTTAGTGTGTTGATTTCTGTTATTTTTGTATCCTCTTCAAGCCTGAAAAATCACCGGGCTGAGAGTCAAACATCAAAACTGAATGTAATAATTGTTTTCTGTACCCTGTAAGGTTCTTGATGGCATTGACAACTTGGTGGGTGTCTGTGCCAAAGCACTGGCTGGGGAACTTCCCATGCAGCAGACAGCAAGAAACTATGCACTGCCCAGGGACAAACTGCACAAGGAGTTTCAGGACACATCACAAATGGGACGTGCTTTACTGGAAAGACTGGCTCTGCCTGTGCTTACTTATGATGGGTGAGTATTATTTCCTATGCTTGTGGCGCTGTGTACAATACTTAATTCAAATTTCTATATTTTTGTATGTAGGCTATTAACGCCTTGAGAGAGTCTTCTGGCGTAGAGTTGCATGCCTTTACAAGCAGACATTTAATTGGATTATGGTTGCCAATATACCTGTTTAGTGTAAATGAGAGAGAATTACCCTCTATAGGGTTGCTTAGTGGTGCTACACAATGAGTATACGTATTGATCGGAATACGGTTGATTGATCCAATCAGTGAGTTACTGTTTCTGTAACCGGGTTTGTGACAGGAATGAGAAGCGAATGAGCATGGATGAAGAAGGGGCCTCAGACACCATCAAGATCCGTCTTCGCAAAATGGACAGAAAACTGGGGGAAGCAGAACAATATTGGGAGGAACTGCACAAAGCACTGTCTGATCCCAACTATCAGCCCAAAACTCAAGCTGCCCCTTTACGCCGAACACCGTCTGAAAGGCAACAAAAACCACAACGACGATCAGGTGAAGGAGGAGAGGAGAAGGAGAAACGAAAACGCAATGACCCACTAGGGTTCTCTCGCCGCCGACCTGGAAGTCTGAGGTCATTGAATGACGAATCCATTGAGCCACCAGTGAGGCGAAAGCAAGGACGGCCAGGCTCCATTTCCAGCGATTTAGACCGCAGCTACAACACGTCATTTGAAGGCAGCAGCCCCTCATCATCTTCAGCATTTACTCCACCAGAAAATGGTGTCATTTTGAAAGAGCGTGCAGCTCTGGCTCGAACAAAGCCTGTAGACTCTGCTTCT
Source organism: Oncomelania hupensis (assembly GCA_036898135.1). Lineage (NCBI taxonomy): Eukaryota > Metazoa > Mollusca > Gastropoda > Littorinimorpha > Pomatiopsidae > Oncomelania > Oncomelania hupensis. Next base: position 95,672,049 of record CM072512.1, read on the forward strand.
GTGTATGAGAACCAGTACGTTGGATCTGGGGCTCCTGACCAATATGTCCCAAGTCAGGCTTCACAATATGCCAGTTCCCCGAATCAGTATGCTGAGTCGCCGAACAACTCATTTTCGCCAAAGGATTATGAACAGTATGCTGCTGCACTGAAAGACTCAAATCAGAATACCATAGGGAAAGAAGGAGCGAAACCCAATGCAGCCAGCCTTCTTCAGCTTGACTTCAGTTCACCCATGTACCACCCCAAAGCAAACCTCCCTCAGCAACTCGAACAGGTGAGTCATGCTTGTAGCAAAATCATCCCTGACAAAACTAACGTTACAAACAACAAGAAGTAAAGAACAAACAAACAACCAAAACAACCAACAAGTAAATCACCTATCCATCCACCACCTACGTCTTCAGTGAAAAGAATTCAGCATGCATATTTTTCAGTTGTTACAGTTTCTGCTTTGTGTCATGTCAGTGATGTGTTTTGTTGACTTGTCCTGCAATGATTGTATAAATTATGATATTGTTTTTTCGTTCCCATATCAGTTATTTTATAATTTTCACGAAGAGCATTCTACTAGTACTAATAAAAGTACTATAGACAAGTTGCTTTGGAAGAGCTTGCTTAATATGAACTGGTAATGCTGTAAAATATGATTGATTGGTAAATGTGGGCATGTTCTTGAATGGATGATTATCATAATCCAGCCAGTTCCCTTGTCAGCTCAGTCAGTGCTGACGATTACCAAAGATTATTTTGTACAAAGTATTTTAACAGATTTGTAAAGACCAAAACGTCCACTGAAAGTGATTATTTGCAAAAATGTAAAAGGTATTAATAACAGCGAGTTTATAAAAGATCTGCTGCATTCAAGCTTCTCACTGATCGACTTTCAGATGTGAAAGAGTTGGCTGAACTGTACAATAATACTCTTGCTGAATTAGTAGACAAGCGTGCCCCTTTGTCCAAAAAGAGAGTGGTGGATCACCCAGACACGCCTTGATTTTGTGAGGAAGTGAAAGTAGCAAAAGAGTGAAGATGCCAGGCAGAGATTCGCTGGTGAAAGTGTAAGCTACAGATTAACAGACAATTATATAAGAAAGTTAAAAATAACTATACTCGGACTGTAAAGAGATGCAAGTCTGTCTACATACAAGATCAGATTGCTACCACAGCTGGTGGTTATAGAAAGACTTACACCATCATTAATAATTTACTTGGAAGAAAAATGTCTTGTCCAGCACTGCCTCATATTAATGAACATTCTGCTGCAGATATATTGTTTACATATTTCGTTAACAAAATCAGCGATACCGGTGTGAATGTGGACAATGCTTCCTGTGGTATACCTGACTCTGACATAAAAGATTCAGTGACCTTTCCACGTTCTCTACTTGCACAGTTTCAGGGTACTGATGTGGAAAAACTAAAAAAAAGCTGATACAGTGACAGCCAAATCTAATAAGATATCTTGTGAAATTGTGAAACTTGTTATTCAGTTTCTTGAGGTGCTTATGCCAGTTTTAATCTAGATCCTTAATGCAAGTCTCATGTCCGCCTGTGTACCTCAGTGTTTTAAATCAGCTGTTGTAAAACCTCTGCTGAAGAAGTCTGGACTTGACTCTACAGAATCACATATTTTAGACCCGTGTCTAATCTTCATTACCTATATAAACTGCTTGAAAGAGTTGATGAACAGCTAATACAGCATTTGAATGTGCATGACTGTCTTGATAAATTTCAAATTGCCTATAGCGTATAGACCAGGTTTCAAGATTGAGACTGCACTTTTGCATGTTGTAAATAACATTTTACTGAGTTTACATTCAGGGAATTTAGTTCTCTTGGTTCTGCTTGATATCAGTTCAGCGCTTGACACTATTAACCACAAACTGTTACTAAAGAGATTGTTATTAAAAGCCGGCATTGATGGAACTGTGCTGCAGTGGTTTTCATCATATCTGAAGGACCATTCCCAGAGAGTTATTGTAGGCTCCTCTTCTTCAAGTGCAGCAGCACTAACTTGTGGTGTCCCACAGGGATCGGTGTTAGGTCCGCTTCTCTTCTCCATCTACACTTCACAGTTAGGTCGAGTAATATAGTAGTACAAAATTGATCGAACCCCTGTTTACAAAAACAAATTAGAATATAAACATCCTTATAAAATATTAACAAAACACGTACATACAAAATGCCTACATTGCTAAATAATAATAATACCCTAGAAAGCCCTGGTGACCATTTGGCAGAAAGCATCCAATATCCCCAAGCTGACCCAACAAACCCCATACCGAAATGAGGAGTTTTGGGAGAGTTTTCAAGAAAAAGGGTAGGTGACTGGTTTAGCGAAGAAGATGGTAGATTGATAGAACAGAGTAGGAATGAGAAAGAACAAAGGCAGCGACAGTGGGAATTTAAAGCATTAAATTTCCAGAAAGAGGGGATATTATTGAGACCTGCGTTTTATAAATGGACATCATCATCATCATCAATAGTGAGTGTGAGTGGTGTGGAAGGAGAGGGCCAGTGTGTATTGTATGTGCATGTGTGTGTGCGTGCGTGTGTGTTTCAGATGCAAATAATAAATAAATAAATACGGAGGCAAAAGAACAGTTTTTTTAGGATTTATTATGATGCATATGTTGTGTACCATTTGGCAGAGAAGACTGAAAATGGGAAACCAACAGAAATGTTTCTCTGTTGCTTCCCTGTTGTTGATAGCTTGCCATGAAATGTAAAGAATTTACTGAACATAAGCAAGGGTTTTGCGCACATTGCATTGAAGCACAAATTTAACTGTGTTCACTGTTTTCATGAGCGGTTTCTTAAATATTACCAGAAGCATTTGATCTTTGATGTCTAATTTATGCAATGTCATGTCTGATATAAATTAAACACATTACAGGTACTTTCAAACAAAAGTAAATTTCTTTGTTATCATTAGATTGTTATGATCAATCAAGATGATGCTCCGCAAGTATAAGTATTTCTTGATGGTCGAGACAGTCTTGTGGTGGCATATGAGCCAAGTTTTCTGTGTTTCACCAGCCACACAACCACTGAAGACACTCCCAGAGTAGAAACAGCTGTCTGGTCACGATGGCTAGCAAATACAATTGAGACATATTTTCAAACCCGTAGTGCACACTAGTGAGAGAGTGGCACTCTGAAAGTTATGGTTTTTGAATGCTGGCGTGCTGCTACAGAAAATCTTCAGCTTTACACTACAGTTGCTATATGTCCTAATTCTTATTAAAGGTTGGGACCTATCAGGGGACATTTAAACACCAGTTGTTCTCCTTTCACACAAGTATAAATATTTGTGACTTGCGCTTGGGAAGTACATTCGTAATTGCACATTTGTTTTAAGATAAATTTACCCTTACAATCAGTCGACCAGTTGATCTATATATTTTTTATTTATTTAATCGTTCTTATATAGCGCTTTTCCAGCTCAAGAGCTGCTCAAGGCGCTGGCCGACACAGGATCTAACTCAAGCCGCCCGAGACGCCCACCCGCAGCCTTTGGGCGCATGGTCTGTCGCCCGGACAACTGAGCACAATCCTGGGCAGGCAGGGATGGGGGAGAAGGACCTAGGTGCATGCTGGGTGTGTTCTTGTCACTGGCACTCACCCGTCTAGGACATGAGCGTCAGGATCTTTAAAGTCCGTTATGATGGAATGTATGCGACACAGACTAGACCTCGGTTTATACTCTCATCCAAAGGAGTAGGAAAACAGGAGTAAAGTGTCTTTCCCAGGGACACAACACAATGGCCCGGCCAGGGCTCGAACCCGGGACGTTCAGATCCGCAAGCCGAAGCACTACCATTAGACCACCGTGCCTCCCATATACACATTACTGTATCTAACCAAGTGAAAAGGGAAGAAGTGGGTTGTGTTATTTGCCGAACCAAAGCTCATAAACAAAATTAATGAGCAAATGTGAAAACGTAGAGGGTAGCAAACAAGCAAATTAATGATTGAATATAATTAATGTCTTGTGAAAAATCTGAGTTAGTTTAATGATTGGATTAGTGAAATGAACATTAATGTCCAATATAAAAAGATCACTGTTTTTAGTGCTGTTCTGATGGACTGGTGTATCTAAGGTGAGAAAAAAAAATCCACTTCCAAGTATTCGGCAGCTCTCTTGACAAGCAACAGACCAGCTTAGCTGATTAGACCAGGGAGATGGAATGTGGGTTTCAAGGCAATAAGGTTGTGATGCAGGTAGAGAGAGAGGATTCAGGAGATTTTGGGAGGGGTAAGTGTAGAGGAAGACAGAAGGGTGTGGTAGTATTTGAGAGGGCTGTGTTAAAAGGGAGGAGGGTCAGGGTAGCTGTATGGGGTATGTTTATGTAAGAGTGAGTGGACTGACGGTTGTGTGTATGTGTGTGTGTGTGTGTGTGCAGGGGTGTGCTTGCGTTGGTCTGTTTGTTGGTTATTTTAAAGAAACTCAGTCTAGTTTGATTCAGTTATGTGACCCTGTCTGTATTTATACTCCAACCTTCTATTTCTAGTTCCAGACGGTCGATAAGCTTTTTTTTTTTTTTTTTACGCCCAGAAACAGGGTTTTCAAAAAGGGATACTTTGGGAAGGGGGCGCTGAGAAGTATCTTAGACTGATGCTGTGAAGCATCGTAGACGGCCCTGAGCAATAGTCGAATCTTTCCTTTTTCACAGCTCCTTTGTGAGAACGTCGAGCCTTTCATAACGTTTCAAAGGTCACTACTTAAAATATCAGTAATCTTGGACAAAAGTGTCTATTACAGTGTTAGCACTGTCTTTTCTGCAGCATTCTGATGGTTGTGTTGACCTAAGTGCGTAAGGGTCATAGCAGTCATGTTTCCCAGTGCTGAATATTCAGGACAGACTAATAACTGTCGCAAATGCCTTTTTAAAGAATTGTGAGTTTCTGAGTTGCGTATTTTGAGAATAGCGAGTTGGAGAGGGATAATGAGATTAAATTTTTTGAAGTCAAAGATAATTCTGTGGTTGATGAGACCGGTGAGACCGTTTTGTGGTAACGTGGTTAATCAAAAGGGTTCTTAGAATTAGTTGGTCTTCTTACTTACTTTGACAACAATGATAGGATTTTAGTTAGGGTTTGAGAGTCAGGAGGGGACCATGGATCAGTATTAATCACTGTTAGCACTGGTCATTCAGTGATTGGGCTAAAATAAAGACCAGCCTTGTAAGTAAAGATAGAACAATCCTTGTAATTGAATGAGATAAATGGTTTCAGTTTTGGAAGTAAAACAGTCTTTAGCATAAATGAATGGGTACAGGGATTGAAGGATACAGGGTGGGTGTGTATGCCGTGGAGAAGGTTGATAGAGCCATGAGGATATTTTAGCCAATGCCAAGAACAGGGAGTTGGCGGTGGGGGGAGGGGGGGGGGGACCAGATTAAAATAGCTCTTGCCTCCGCTCTTTATCACCTGGGCGCTCACCTTCCGTGATGCAGAGGACGTTAGAGAAGTAGTAGGTAGCCTACCCTGCTGCACACACACAATACCAAGAGGTTTAAATCACTAAATAGTGAATGCATGATCCCTGATATTCATTGTGCACCTGTATCATATGCCCGCTGATCCCTTGATTCACTCTGAGCACCTGAATAAGCCTGAACGTGAAATACTACGTCAAGTCTGATATAGGATCAGACATTCCGTAATCCTCTAGTCTACCTTTGAGTAGGCCAGACTCGATATTTTCGTTAGCAGATACTCCCTTTAGCGAGCTTCTCGGCGGAATGTTATGTGTGAATGAATCACTTTGGCGTTGGGAATGGACGGGAAGTGAGGGTTTGCTGCGAAGAAACCGTTTTCTTATTTTGGACTGAATAATTTTTCAGAATTAATTAAAGGGAAGATCGGTAAACAAGAATGAAGTTGCTCCTAGCCTTATAAATTGTTATAATTTAAATAATTATGATCCGTTAGCAAAGTTGAAGTTCGGCGAACAAGAATTTAGTTTGCTTCATTTAGGCAGAATAATGAATATGAACCTGCATCAGAAGTAGTAAGTTTACTGATTAAGTTTTTTACGTGGAATAAAAAAAAAAAACCGGGATAGAAGTGATAGAGCGGATGACCGGGGTTGCTCATAGTTCAATTCATCCTTAAATACCCAAAGCAAGGACGTTACACATTGCTTTTCGTCTGTTAATGGTGAAAGTTGCAGGATTGTATCCCTCATCCCCAAACATCACTTGTGTGTGTGTGTGTGTGTGTGAGAGAGAGAGAGAGAGAGAGAGAGAGAGAGAGAGAGAGAGAGAGAGAGAAATGAATATTTGTAAGCAACAGTATGTTACAACATCTGAAATTATGTAATTTAATAAGCCTATTAGTATTTGTTAAATTGTCTGTTTAGCTTCAAGTAATGATTATGATTATGATTTTTGTGCCTTAAACTTCGTGATGTTTTTTTTTTCTCGGCCGTAACAGAACCAATCTGGAAAATGATTAAATCCATCCTGTTAGCGGTCATGAGCAGGTGTAGGTTAATGAACCGCACTATATATATATACATCACGTTAATAGGTCATTGGCAACAAAACCTGCGTGTTCTTGCATACAGAAAATAACCGTGAGGGCGTCGGGCGACAAAAAAGTAATGCACCGTGTCGATGGTCTGTCTTTACCGCATCTAACACCTTCCCCACCACCCTCCCCCGCCACCTCCCCTGGCTCCCAGTCTTTGATAAAAAACGGAACTCACTGAGCCAGTTTCTTGGCCCTGAAGCTTTGGACACGCTTAGACAGTCACCATGCTTCCCGCCCAGTTTTTTTCCCCTTCTCGGACCTCATCTGTTTTACAAATCATTTTCTCTTCCAGTGTCTCCACTTCAGTGCGTGATTATAAGTCGACGACTTCGAACATCGGCAGCAGCGTTTTAGTAAGATTAGGTTATGATTATGCTGCATAGCTGTGAAAGTACAAGAAAATAAAAACAAAATGTTTCCATTCTGGAGTCAGTGCTGTTTTATATTTTTCTTCGGTAATGGTTTTTTACTGTGGTGTAAAGGTTACGGGCACATTATATACACTTGAGCAAAGGGACTCCATAATCAAAGAACGTGCTTTTCTGCTTCTATGCATCTTTTGCCGAGGAATATTAACTTATTACATGTGGCATCCCGATCGCGTTGACCACCTGGAAATAGCGTTTGAAAGCATGGATTGTCATGTTAAATCTAGTGATTCCAACTCTATGAAATTGCGAAACAGATTAAAAGTGTTAAGACGCAAATCTGTAAGTCTGTAGTGTTGTTTTAAAGGGCAGCAAACTTCTTCTATTTCTCAGATATTTTGCCAAGTTGCTGGCTCACTGCTGGCAAGATTCTTTATCTGCTGTCGCTCTTTCTTCCATCCCAACCCCACCCACACACAAACACCCCCTGAGCATCTGAGACTGCTAGGGGTACTGGCTGGTAGATCTCTTGACACCAGACTCAGTATGCTCCACCCATCACCCGAACCCCCTCCTTCATTATATATAAATAAAATATATAATTATATAGCTATCTACCTCTCTATCCCTGTCTCCCAATATCATTCCTTGGCTTGAATCCTCTTCCCAAAATTCAACCGCACAGTGAAGAAAATAAAGTATCGGAGTTAAACTAGAGAAGAAACTGACTCGTCTTTTGCCAGTTTTTCACAGTTGTACCTCGCCTATTGATTTTCAGTTATATGCAAAGCACATCATTGGCTTGAGGGATCAGGAACTTCGTTTGTAATGACCAAGAACGATTTGGAACTTTGGACAGAGTCGCATTTAATTATTATAGCATATCAACTACTGTGATGACATCTAGTTTAGATTTTATATAGAAAACATAACTTTAAAAATGAATGAATGAACATGAAGTTTAACGTCTACACCCACCATTGGCAATAATTTATGGCACACGGAGGATAACCATCCCAGGGAAGAGGAGTAAGGATCTAAATCAAAACTGAACCACCAGAGCGAACTTACTGTTAAAATGGACAGCGAAAAATGACCACTTTCATTTTGCCCACCCCGGGATTTACTGTTATAAATAGGACTTATATTTGGTTGCCTGTGCTCTCTCGATTTTGTTTCTCCTCAACAACGTCCCGTGGTTCGGGTGCTGAATAGAATCATGGACTAAATATAGACTAACAGGGGTGATGTCAGCAAGGCATTATTGGGAGAAAGTCTTCTACACAGAAGTCACCGGCCCACGGCAGGCAAGTAGCCGGCCGGCCGCCAGGGCGGAGGAACCTCACGTTACTATAGGTTCAACGACCTCATGCTCGGGGCCAAGGCGAACCACATTGTACTCGTGGATTTTGGCCAACAGCCTGGAGATGATTGGGACCCGCCAGGTCTTTCTTGCCCAAGACACACCGTATTATGAAAAAAAAACCACGCTGGTCACTCCATACCGGATCGGTCGTCGCCCGGGTCACCAAGGACCGCGCCTTACGTTGGCCACCAGGACGGAGGTAAAAGTGGGTTACTGATGGACAACTTAGCAGTACGCTGGTTTAAACGATTATCTGTGGTGCCCCAACGAATTTTGAGTTACGGGGTAGGATTGGACAGGATAGGAAGCAACAATAACCAACACCAACAACAACACCACCACCAACAACAAAAACAACAACAATAGGCAATACGTTAATTTATATTAAAGTCAACTACAGATTAGCGAGGATGATCTGTACCCAGAGAGGTAAGCAAGTGGTGGAACGTCTTCAGGTAAAGACGGAGCCAGATAGTTGAACATGCAAGCAAAAAATGATGTGAACGTTGGAGAGAGAGCTACAGAGTCCGTGCTCTTCGAGAGAAATCTCTACATTTTATTCTAGGGGATAAACAACAATGCTGCTGCAGCGGCTGCGCGTGTGTGCGCCCTGCCTGTCTAGCGCCGGCGGTTTTATATTAGCGTACCTGTATACTGGCAGCTCTTGCCTTATATGGGGGAACCCCTCTTCCTCTCTGGCACTATCCCCATTACTGCAGTCTCAGACCCTCTTGGCACGGTCCGTCTGCAAGGGATGATGGGCTTCTAGGCTAAGTGTTGAGTAATTAATAGAAATTATATGAAATGATGATTGAGTAAAATTTCAACAAAGAATGACAAACTACCTTAGACAGAGTATAAATCAAACAGAATCCGAAACTTTGAGAAGTAGTTAAGTCTGTTTCTGGAAGTTACAAGATAATGTCCTGCCTTCCCCCCCTCCGCCTGATGGATGAGGCCCAAACAACGCAGTTTCTATGGTGTTTATATGCTACGTCTTGCTAGGAACCGGCGTTCAGTTAGAAGAGTTGTTTAGAGCCGTGAATTTTGTAACCTGCATGCATGCCATTCCGAACATCATCAAAACGGAAAAACCAATGGTCAAGAAATCGAACGAATCTTCAACATCCACCCACGGTTTACTGATCTTCTTTAGCGTGACTCCAAATAAGTGTTGACTGTGCTCAGCGAAAAGAGAAAACTGTGCCGTGTTTTTGTTGACGGTTTCTGAAATTCCGAGACTTGATGTACCAGACTAAATGTCATTACCTTCAATGAGAGAGGTCGAGCGAACCTAAGAAGATGGCGGGCCGATACAGCGAGTCGGGCGAACTGGTCGACTTTCCCCCCTCCACCACCACCATCAGCACCGTCGCCGTTCAGGCTGGACGGTCAAAGGTGGTCCTCGCCGTTCTCAGAGTGAGTACCGCACGTCCTCAATCTCGTCATGAATTTGCGCCGTACCATTAAGTTCATCTTTCAGTTTCACTCTTAATAATCCCTGGATGGAAATTACCGTAAACGTACATGTATTGATCTATCAGTCTATGATTCATTATTATTAAAGAACTGAGTTCTTGACGACACAATTTAGAACAGTAAGTGTTATTGTCATGTTGAAATACTTTGTTTTTGCCTGCAATTAGCATGACTCACCTGTTGGCTGCATATTCCGTTTAGAAAAATCCGGTTGGCGAAACCTTTAGGGTGGCGATGGGTGGTGGAGTGTTCTTGATTCTTCCGGTGATTCTTAAGAAATTTTTCCTGATCTCCAAGGAAATATTGACCAAGGATGTATAAGAAAATGTATCTTCAGTCATTTGCATTTACGAGAGTTTAGGTACAACTCTTGGGGCAGGTGATTAAAGGATGAGACGGCCAGCAGGGAGAAGCTGCGATGACCTGATTATGACCTGGACTCATTTATGCATCTAGGTCACTAAGTCATGCAACTTTCAAAGACCATGTTTTGCTCCGTCTTAATATTTTAATGTTTTGAAAAACATATTTTATTATTAAAAAAAAATCTCTTTGTTACATTTAAATAATCACTTTTTTTTTAAAATCGCCATTTATAATGGACTGGGGAATGGATTGAGAGAAACTCATTTGGGACGAAGGATTTTTTTATTAGTAAAATTGATTGCTTACTGTTCTAGTCATTGCAAACGCAAATCGGCTGTTATACCCTCCAATACCATTATTTTGTTTTCTATAAATCTTACCGAATGGAACAACGAAATGTATAATTTTCATATATATATACAGGTTTCTATATAAAGGTTTCGAGACTTATGATAATAAATTACTGTGCAAAAAAAAGAATGACTGCATATATTTTTTTATAACTATAAGTTATTTTAGGGTGTGCTGGAATAGGTCTCATAGAAGATAATGATAATAATAATAAGAACTTCTGGGCATTTCCTATACCCAACACATCACCAATGACGAAGTCCAACAGACCATCACACAAGCCATTGGACAACACGATAACATGCTCACAGTGGTGAAGAAAGGGAAACTCCGATGGTATGGCCACGTCACCAGATCATCAGGCCTTGCAAAGACCATTCTGCAAGGCACAGTGCAATGAGGTAGAAGAAGAGGGAGACCGAAAAAGAGGTGTGAGGACAACATCCGAGAAGGGACTGGTTTGACATTGAGCGAAGCCATCAGGGTTGCGGAGGACAGAGAAAGATGGAGTATGCTGGTTAAACGATCATCTGTGGTGCCCCTACGACCTCCGAGTTATGGGACAGGATAGGATAGGATAGGATAGATAGAAGATAATGAGATCCAAACTGGTCAACAAGTTAGTGGGAAAATGTTTTAACGTTTTGGCGACAGTCTTTGTAAATTGTGCACTGAGCTGAGAGATGATTGGTATGGTATTTTAGGGAATGGGGTAGGGGTGGGGGAGGGAGGATGACAATTTTATTGTGATATTGTGATGGTATTGTGTCGGGAGGAGGACGGTCAGAAGAACATTACAAGAGGTGGAAGTAGGGGTGCTGAAGGGAATGGGTTTTGGGTACAATACCTTCCTTTAAGCTGCAAAATAATCTTTGCTTTAACACTTGCTTTAATACTCCATTGTTTGAAAAACCGGTTACAAGTGCCAAGCTCAAGCGTCTGCTTTCAGGTGATTGCAAACTTTGACATGCCCTGCCTTGCAAATGTTGACTTTGTGTGTGTGTGTGACAGTATGCCGGCTTGGTATAGGTGGTTAGGACATGTGCGTGCATGTGTGTATGTAGATGGGTGTGGGGAGATGAATAAATGAACGAGAGAGAGAGAGAGAGAGAGAGAGAGAGAGAGAGAGGGGGGAGAGGGGGAAGAGATAGAGAAGAAGATGGGGTGGGGGAAGGGAAGGAGAAAAGGAGGCCAAAAAAAAAACCCACACAAATCTAAAATATATAAATTTGTGCTTAGAATAAGAGAACTTATACTATTGGGGTATCTTTCCTGTCTTCAACTGTGTTGCTATAAACATGTATGCTGCCTGTACTTGTTATTAATTGCTGCAACTGCTCGTAATTTGTCAGTAACGAGAGAAATGTCACTGTACCTAATCAACCCCTGTTAATTTGTATTGCTTTATTCATAGTACTCTGAAAGAATTATACATTGTGATCGTTTTATCGAGACAGAAAGATGTATAAGTATAATTTTTAGAGACTATCTAAATAGCATGGAAGATTCTGGTTTCTGAGAAGCGTAAACTTATAAAATTATGTATTGCAACACAAATAAACATACTCAGACAATAGCCCGGTAAGTCTTATTATTAAACTATTAAAAAACAACAACAAAAAAACTATATATTATACTAATAAAAAACAACAACAAAAAGCAATATGTATATAATTAGGCTCTTTATATATAATAATAAGTTAGTCATTGTTTATAGGGTCCAGCGGACTGCAAAAAGTCGAATCATAAACAACTTGGTTCAAAGAAGGCTCACCCCTGATCCGTATAAAAGTCACTTTACAACAAAGGCATCCAAGGCAGGGGACGCTGAGACTGTACTCTCATTTATCGAACCCCCCGTTTACAAAAAATAAAATAGAATATAAACATCATTATAAAATATTATAAAAACACATACATATAAAATGCCTACATTGCTAAATAATAATACCATAGAAAGCCCTAGGGACTATTTGGCAGAAAGCATCCAATATCCCCAAGCTGACCCAATAGACTCCATGCACAAATGTATGTATATATGTATGTATGGTGTAAAATAAAGAGTAATTTTGACCCTTAAATTAACCCTAGAAATAAAGTTACCAGGTCTATAGTAGTCAGCTTTGGGGGTAAAGTAAATGTCGAGATAGCTATTTCTTCTGCGTGTTTTCGTAGATTTGTTATGCATGTCCTAGCGTAAGTGCAGCCCTGATACTATATAGATTGCCTGAATAATTATGCTGTGTAAAAATTCACATTTAACTGTAATTTTTACGTCCCCTATATGCCTAGGTGTCCGGGGACACAAATTTACTTAACAAACAAACAATGCTGTGTAGTAGTCATCCATTTCCAACTGTAATATTCATGGTTGTTCCACGGAAGCTACAGTATAAATCCTTTTCTTAGTATGTTTTGGGTTATCCTGTACTTTGGTTATTCCGTCTTTCTCGCCCATCAGCTAGTCATCTTCTGAATCTTTAAGAGATTTGAGGATGAGTCATACCACCAACTTATCAGGGTTTTAAAAACCAATCAGGTGAGATTTGGCATGAGGTCTATATTTCACGCAGGCATCTCTTGTATAATATACCGTGTACCAATCTGCTGGTACTTGTATACTATCATAACCTTCTTTGTAGGCGGTCCAGCAGAGTTATTTAAACTGTACCTATTCTCGGAGAGAGAGGCTCGAATGTAGCTTCCTTGATAGTCCTGCCACGCAACTTCATGACTTTCAGTATAAATCCTGTTTGATCCTATCCTATCCTGTCCCATAACCCGAAGGTCGTAGGGGCACCACAGATGATCGCTTAACCAGCATACTCCATCTTTCTCTGTCCTCAGCAGCCCTCATGGCTTCGCTCAGTGTCAAACCAGTCCATTCTCGAATGTTGTCCTCCCACCCCTGTTTGATAAGAAGATATAAACCGCAAGGAAGGGTTTTGAGCACCTTTGTTGCCCATCCCTCCCCCCCCCTCTCTCTCTCTCTCTCCCGCTCTTTCTCTCCCTCCCCCTCCCTCTCTTCTCTCCTTCCTCCATCTCTCTCCCTCCTCCCCCAAGTTTGTTCCAGAAAAGCATCCTCTTTAACGATTGGGATTTTATTATTGAATCCTCTCGTGTTATTCAGCTTTCTACCACATTTGATGTGTAATTCCTTCTCTTGGTCACTGTTTTCTCTTCTCATCTCATCCCCGGCCCCCATCCCCACCCCACCCTGTTCTTTCTAAAAAAAAAAACTTTATTCCGCGGACGGTCCTTGAATGAACTAGAAGCAAACCGTGAGTAATCATGTACGTTTTTTGTTGGCATCGTTTAGTGGCATCCAGCTCTCAGGTAACTAAACGGTAACTGCATTGAAAGATAAGGACAGGTTGCTAGTTTTTTTTTCTGGTACCGCAGCATACAGAATCTGAGCATCCGTAGGCTTTTAGTGCTCAAATCATATTCTTTCCAACCGTAACCGGAATTATTTTTTAATTTTTTTCCCCCATATTGATTAGGGTGGAAGAAGAAGAAGAAGAAGAAGAAGAAGAAGAAGAAGAAGAAGAAGAAGAAGAAGAAGAAGAAGAAGAAGAAGAAGAAGAAGAAGAAGAAGAAATAATAATAATTTAGCACAGTGATTAGGACAGATTTTGCACAAAACAACGGGGCACAATAGAAGGCATGCACCCCATGCCATATTCAGAGTATGCATCTCGGGCTTTATCGACATCTGTGCAGAATAACAGCATCCCGATCTAGTGCTCCGAATATCCCGTTATGACTGATAGAGAAATGCGGCAAAGCATTTTGGCCTTTTCTGTGACACAAAGCGGCCTTTGTGGTCTCATCTGTCGTCATCTTCCCTTTTCTTGCTGTGGCCAAACCTTTTCTTGTAATGTTTTACAATGAGCCGATGTGTAGAGCATACTGAAAACGGATGATGTTGAGTGCTGGTTTAAATACTGTAAAAGGTGGAGAGTTGGAAGATGAGAGATGGCCATTGGAGTTGGGGGTGTTGGGGAGGGATAGGTGGATGGTAATCCCACCTCAAGAAAATAGGATCCAACATCTGCATCACCAGTAGCAGTTTTAAACATGATCAGCAGTAACACAACAAACAGTAAAGTATAAATTCCAAATATAATCTGCAAATACAACAACAACAACAACAACAACAACAACAACAACAACAGCCAGTTATAATTTAGCTGATCAAGATATGAAATACGAGCGGCTGCTCTCTGAACCACAACAACAACCCCCCAATTATAGTTTAGGTATGGATATAGAGGGTGGGGGGGAGGGGGCTCCCTCTCTACATCCCTGGTTTAGGTCATAGAGATTTTAAAACAAGAGCGTTGGCCATTTGAAAAGTGCATCTTAAAATCAGTTGTGGCTTTGTAATTTTCTTTGTAGTAAGCTCTTTAACTTGTAAAGATCACTTCTGAGATTTTCCTGATTCTGCAGTTTGCCTTCCCATTTGTTTGACCAATGTGCACTGTTGCTCTGCATACCGTTTCTCTATGGTCTTTGGAACTTGCTTCTATACCTTCCGCCATAATCTGCCTGTCTCACTATTTGGGTACAGCCAATGCAAATGTGTTACCCCCATCCTGTACACTCACATAACCTCGCCCCTCTCACAAAACATATTTTGGACATGCATCGATGCATATGTTAGAAAACTTTTACTATCTCGTGTTTAATCCAGAGAGCTAAGGTTCGCTTTCTCTAGTTTGTGGGTAGCAGCTTTTGCACAACATGCTTCTGCTGTCTATATGTCGATCGTGCTCTTTCCAGTGTGTTAAGGCGTTGCTGCGTAACGTTTTTTTTTTTTTTTGGGGTGGAGAGGGGGAGAGGGGAGTAGGCAGATGTTTTCCACCAGTTTTCTTTTGACTAGTCGGCATCTCTTGATACTCCACATTTCCTGCTCAATCAAGGCTAAGTAAAGATTTCTTGTCGATACGATAATTATGACAGATGTTTTTAAGGGGCGCTCTAGAAGGTTGTTTCTGAAGATTTTCAAATGAAGCGTTATCATTTCTTGCACTTTTCTGTGTATTCTTACTATTAGGAGTGGTGGTCCAACTTTCCGAATTCCATACTTGTTCTATTCCTCGGCCTAAACTCCAACCCTGTAGACCATTCTTCATTCACATCCATCATCAGTCCACATCCACAGATCCAAACCTTCAGGCATATATCAATATCTACACACTCTGATCCACAGATATTAATTCCACTAGCCTTCAGATTCACCAAATCACACTCACCTACATACACGTATTCGCTTTAATATATTTAAAAAAAAATTAAGAATCAAAACCAATCGCACAAACTCTCTCTCTCTCTCTCTCTCTCTCTCTCTCTCTCTCTCTCTCTCTCTCTCACTGCGCGCCCACACACAAACACACCCACCCACACACACACACACACACACACGTCCTCCCAGCCAAGTTACGCGGGTATCTGTCTTGGATTGTGGTGCATTGCGGAGGATTGTTATCAGATCACACAGATAGTCTGAGCCATATTTGCTGTTTCTTTTCACTCTCTTGTGTTTTTGAGAAGCTCTGCATCCACCGATGTTCTGTGTAGAAGGAGAAAGCTTGTCTGACGCTTTTTCAGTGTCTCGCCATTTAGTTTAGAGAATTGTCTTTAACTAAGATCACTGGACTTAGATTCTAAGCTTAGAATACATAGTTATTGCTATGGTCAATATAATCTCGTATCTTTAATGTCACTGGACTTAGATTCTAAGCATAGAATAATAGTTATAGCTATGGTCATTATAATCTCGTAGACCTTCTTCTTCTTCTTCTTCTTCCGGGACCCCTCTTTCTTTACCTTTGCTGGACTTTACCATTTCATAGACCCCTATTATTCTTTTATGATGTACAGCTCTTACATGAATATACTGCATTTTGGGGGTGCAATACTGTGTATTAAGCCTTTATAGAGATTTTTTTTTTTTAACAAAGCTTGAATATTCTGATTGCAATTATGTTTACAGATCCGAGAACTTAGAAACCCCTCTTTTTTGTGAGTCCTCTCGCATGTACATAACTCACAAGGGAAAGTTAATAGTAAAGTTACTCCTCAATATAAAATACAATGGATTATGTTCAGTTAGTGTGTAGTGTATTCTTCGAGGTGTTTCGCCGCTTGCCCAGCTAGACGTCAGCCGCTGCTCTGTGTATGTATCCTCTTCTGCCTTGGTTATCTGTTAGTGCTCGCAGCCTCTCATACCTGGCATCGTATGTTGCTATGGAAACTCCAACCATCGCCTCTCTAGCACCCTCAACCAAACCAATCTACTACAACTACATACTTTTATGCATGCTAGTTGTTTGTAATATGTTTAGATAGGTCTAGGTACTTTATTATGATTTAACGTTTTTAGGATGAGTAAGGAAATTATGATAGTTACTGCAGGTTGAGGAGTGCAGTTTGGAAACAGAAATTCAGCTAAATGGATCTTGCGACCTGTCTGGCAGACAATATATACTTTTACCTCAAGGTTAGGTTGCGCTGACATGTTGGCCGAGTGCATTAAAACAGACGAAATGTTCTGTGCAAGAAGAGTAGCAGAGCTAGGTCAAATAAAAGAAGACGATTGGGGTTTAGGTATTTTGACGTTGCTTTGCAGCTTTATCAGTTGATGTAAATTATACCTAATAATTCGATTCAGTATTGACAGTGGAACCTTTTTTTTTTCACTTCTTTCTAGCCACTCTTTCTCAGACTTTGTTTCGGTCAGTAAGAAAATAAGGACATGTTAGGATCATGATACTATAGTTCATTCTGCAGTACAATTAATTGTGTTACGAATGATAAGAATTTTAGTGAGGGTTCTGGCGAAACACTTCGTGACAGGTGGTACCGTTTTGCAGATTACGGGAGTATGCTACGTACTGCTTTGTTCGCTGTTACTTGACGTTTGGTTCACTGTGGAAATGCTTAGCGCCTCCCTCTATCCCCTCTCCCACACACACACACCTTCCTAAAGTGAAGAGGTCCTGGCCGCTTTGACCTTGGCTTCGATGGTTAAGTTAAACGCTGCAGTGTATGCTGCATAACATAAAGACGTTACACAACTTACCATTAATGTTTTGCTGTTCTGAGAATTCATGTAGAGTAGTTACTGGCTCTGTCAGTAGCGTATCCGTAGGGAGGAGATGGAAGACGCTATCTGGCACTAATGCCAGCGTTGATAAAGCTGCAACCACGCTGCCTCTGGAAACTGATTAGCCATCTTCAGAATCAGTTTTTAGCAAACTGATCAGCCATTTTGCGCATCTTATTAACAGACTCAAAACATGAATGTATGCCGAAGATCCTGTTTCCAAGCCGATCCTCTTCTATTTATAGTAAATCAATAAATAAATTCTTATTCAATTATACCTGACATAATAATCATGTTACGTTATTATTATAAGGCGCCGTGGAAACAACTAAACCTCACCACAGTAAGGATAGATGCACCAAGCCAATTAACATTTATCTAGTAATATTGACCCTTGAATGCAACTTGGAAAGAAGAGGGGATGAAAATAATGTTGACCACAGACGCTATAGAAGGTAGAAGCAGTGGAAATGCAAGCGCGAGAACACGAAATCGGTTTGTCAAGGCGGGTGGCTACAAACGTGTTGAGGTAAAAGGGTGGGTGCTGTAAGTGTGTTATGGCTCATTTCTCTATCTCGCACCTGCCTGTCTGTAAAGCTTTTTACTGGCTTAGTGCACGTTTTGTGGTCAGATAGTGCCAACCCGTAAAACCGTTTTACAGTTGAGTCGTTTCTTGAAATCTTAGCAATGAAGCTATGACGCTGTACAGCTCTCTGTTTTTGTAAAGTCACTGGCACTAGTGTCAGTGTTACCTTTTATGCCTTTATCATTTTGTGATCTCTCTCTTCTCTCTCTCTCTCTCTCTCTCTCTCTCTCTCTCCCCTCTCTCTCTCTCCCTCCCTCCTCTCCCTCCCCCTCCCTTCTTTCCCCCTCCCCTCTCCCTCCTCGGCCCCTTGTAGAGCTTTTCCTTCCAGGCCTATCGTAGAAACTATAGTCAAGCTAGCTTCTTTGGCTTTTAGCAGCGTTGGCCTGAGGTCGTATCAGTCGACCAGGTGTATGTGCGAACTCAGTATACAGTGCACCAGATAATCTGTCTTCCTGCTCCTTCCCCAATTATTGACTTATCTTAGCAAAGATACTTTTCTAGTATCTTTGTCTTAGCAAAGATAGTACTTTTCTAGTATCTTTGATCTTAGTCTTGCCTATGTATTAATTTGCGCATCTTATCTGCCCTATATGTGACTTTTTGCCGCATGTCTTTGGAACAGGCGTGCATTCGATCTCACCTTTCGAACTTTAGAGGAATCCTAGTATTAGTCATTTAGAGAGCGTCATTGCGTGCTGCTGCATGCACCATTACAAGGTGTAACTTCAGTAAATATCCAGGCAAAAAATACCCTAACTGAGTTAGTATAAGAGACGACCGAAACTTGGCATGATTATTACCTACTCACATTAAAGGTAGGATGGTTAAAGAGAGGCAGGCACAATTAATAAAAATGCTACCTTTGACCTAGACCGGTAAGACTTTTCATTTCTGAGTGTCATGGATGCAGATCTGCGAAGAATGCGGGTATGTACCGTGGCGACTGCTGCTGCTGTAACGGCTGCCCAAAATACTGTTTGGTAACGCTGGGCTGAACGTCATGGTGGCGCTTAACCTATATAACATGGTTCACTGGACCCAAGAATTAAAATCTCACATCACTTTTACGAGCCAGTATTGTTGGAGGAAGGGGTTTGTTAGTCTTTTCCCGATCTAGACTCTGACCAGTGTATCCTTCGCTTTACTATTCATTCAACTAAAGGGTTGCGTTCATACTATTTTAACAGTTTAGTAGACAATTTTGTCAGTGGTCACTCGATGTATCCAAGACGAACAGAGCAGAGTGTATCTGCGGTAAAGGCACGTATTAATTATTGTGAGGTCAGTCGAAAGAATGACTTATGAGATGCGTCTAATGTTTCTTCAGCTTTGGCCAGAAATACAATGGCTTACTTTGTATTGATAACTAGCAGCTGTATTATATTTGTTGGCATGTTTACAATAATTAGTGAGCTGGCATATGGAATTATCAAAGGTTAAATAGCTGGCGTTTTGGCCCAGACGCAGAAGTAAGGGCAAGGGTACTCGAATAGGAAATTCCTGTAGATAATCCAACGCACCCACATTGTTCTGTGAAGAAGGATGTAGAAAAGTGCAGATCAACTCTTGCTGGATTCTTCTTCATTTATGCAACACATGCAAAACAGAAATAATTTAAAAGAGGTTTCCTAAAGATGAGATTATGTTTGCATGTAATAAAAGCTATTTTCAAATCTGTCGACCACACTGATGTGACACATCAGTCTTGTCCATAGTGTTGCAAGATTGACCAGTGCCGTTCTTATTCCTAAAAGGGGGGGGGGGCAATATGTCTTCAAACTAGAGTGTTTGTAATTTTAATTGTAATAAAATTTAAAGCTAAACTTTCTTTCCTATGTGATGAATGTATTGTTCGGGTCTGACCACCGTCAGAAAATGTCTTGACGTGTCTGGAGAAATTCAGAGTGATATTGTAACTGATTCTCAGTATGATCCGATGTATAAAACAGATAATGCAAAGTGAACGAGTTGTATAACTCATCAATATTATGCTACAATTTTTATGCCATCCGCACGTGGCATAGATTTGTTGTGCCACATTTGAAAAAAGAACCATAACGATCATTCATCAGTGCCAAGTTATTGGCGGTTCCGACAAAAATGACGAGTGCGAGATGCCTTTCTTGGCATATGCTAGATAAGCAATGAGTATAAAGTACGTTGAAAACGATATCACATATGAGTGTTGTTTTATCCTTCTGTTGCACATGTTTGATGTTGTAACAGTGGCTGGTATAACTGCATGCTCATCTAGTGTTTTATCCAACTTCTGAAGTCTAAGTCTGTATCTTAATGTGCACCGCAGTGACATACATTCATGCTGCCGAGGTTCAGAGTCATACTGTTTAAGTCCGATAGCGGTGATTGTGCATCGTCCCCTATACGCTTAATGTGTCCGGGGACGTTAATTTACTTTAAAAAATAAAAAAAAAAAAAAAAAATAAATAAAAGGAGAAAAAACACCAGAAGCAATTTTTAAAAAGTGGGAGGTTAAGAGAGAGAGAGAGAGAGAGAGAGAGAGAGAGAGAGAGAGAGAGAGAGAGAGAGAGAGAGAGAGAGAGTGAGTGAGTGAGTGAGTGGGGCGAATAGTACCAGGACAGATTAATGGTACCTGGAACAGTAGCTATATATCACTTTTGTTGTGCATCTTAGTTGCGATTCAGTGGCATCAACTGTGCGATCCGAATTAATGAACTTAGTCCGCTAATGGGGTAGCATTAAGAACATCATCTTCTTCCTAGACTAGACAAGACTTTGTGTCGGCGAATCTAGATAGAATCGGGTACATATCGGCAATGCTTGGAGGCAGAACTAATCCGTAGAAGCAACCAGCAGTGCCAGTCTAACTCTGTACAAGCGCCAAGTTATAGCGAGTCTTATGTCTCAAACCGAGCCTATCTTACAGTCTGTACATCTTGTGTTCAGACAGCGAGGGTGGATACATGGGCACAGCGCCAGGCATTTGATGCTAGACTTTTCCATACCTGCTTTTTCAGTCTTTCTCTGGCAATACCCCCTTTCTTCCCTTGTTTGTGTTTCTGTCGATTTAGAACAGTATAGGACAAGAAAGGATAAGCGAACCTCCTACATCCAAACGCTTGCATAATATTCTCTCACTGTCTCGATGTCTGTTTTTATTTATTTATTTATTTATTTTGTTCTATCCTCCCACACCCCATACTTTGTCTCTTTGATCCCCCTCCCCTCGTCAGTACGTAAAGGTGGATTGACCTTCACCAGTTGTTACATGCTCGCACGTGCAAAGTGGATGCTATACTTGTAGGTTAACGTGTTACAGTTGCTTGTTTCAATAAAGATGTAATAAATAATTAAATGGTCAGTTTGGATTCTACAATTTTTTTGTGTTTTTTTGGCCTCCCCCCCCCCCCCCTCCTTTTCTGTTTATCTTGTTTGTTCGCTGTTTCTTTTAGTAATAGTTCGATAGGCTCATTTTACTGGAAAATCTGTTTTGTAGACATGTCAAACAAGTTCATCTTATTTTAAACGCACCAGTGCACTTCAGTCAATTGTTAAGTTGAATCACGGTGTAAAGAACGAACAATTTAATTCAATGGCACCATCAAAACAAACAAAACATGTAATACACGCATTTTCAAAAGGCTGCAAATAAGCAATTATTCGAACGACCGAGATTTTACCTGAGGTGAAGAGAAATCTGTGAAGCTGATGCGCAAAGTTAAGAAGGTCTGTGTGTTTGCCAGCAATAACAACAAGGCATTCGAGAAATCATGTGAAGGTGGGGTGGGGGAGAGAGGGCGTACTCACCTAGGAAGGAACGATGAGGTGAGTTTCATCTCATCACTCTGGCATGACTGTTATAGATCATGACTAAGACGGGTCTATCTATTGGGAGAAACTGTTTGGTTAAAAGAGTCAGAAAACTGCATATTTTTATGGCTGCTATCTTCGGCATCGTGTTTTCGCCTGTCGCAAAAGGTGAGGCAAGAGTTAGGATCGGAGAACAACATTCTATTCCCTTAAGCTTGTCAGAACCCCCTTTATCTTTTCCCTTATTCTTACCTGTCATGTTGGATCTTTAGACACCGACCAACTTAACATTCTTCATTGTCTCTCTGGCGGTTCTTGTCCTTCTTACTCTCGCTCTTTACCCTCTTTCATTCTATCCTATACCGCCACTGCATCCCACAACTGCGTTGTATTTGACGTTTGATGCGATACAGAAGGTAGTTTGAAGGAGAGGTGCGATACAGAAGATTAAAGGAGAGTTGAGAGATAGGGATGGTAAGGTTACCTACTGCGCCTTGTTTATTTACGAGTAGAAGCGGGATTCAAAGCAATGGCAATGAACGATGGAGAGCTGAAAGAATCGTTCTTGAGTTTGGAAGGTTTGCGCAGGCTAGTTTTGATTATCCTTGTTTTAACTACTTTTTGTTAAAAACCTCAGAATGGCAACATACGTTTCCTGATGGAAACAGGCGTAATTTTGTATCTCGTGATGGAAATAGATGCAAGTACCACAATTTTTGTTGTCAGGGGAATGGAATGTGTTGCGGTCTAATCACTTGTTTATTTAGAAATGGCATCAGTGATGGGGCTTTGAGAAAGGGAGCTAAGTGAGAAAGGATAGCGAAGATGGAGGGTTTAGGGGAGGACATGGGGAGAAGTAGAAGAGGGGAAGGAAGGAACGAATTTAAAAAAGGGTGTGTCTGATAGTAAATCTTCCTGGTTATTTTGTTTTTGTAGCTTACAGTTGAAGTGGATTTAAATACTTGAGATTGAGAACGAGAAAGGCTAAAATGTTTTATTGTGTTTTGGTTTGGGATTGGCATTTAGTAGATTTACTGTATGATTATTATCAGATAATCAATCATTTCAACGTCCGTAGACTCATAATAGTGATTTGATTTGTCCATGATGCTGTCAGATATCCATCCATTCCCAGGTGTTGATTTAATTAGATTAGTCATGCCAAAGAGACAGAGATTTGACTTCATAGACTCTTTAGTCTTAATGCATGACATTGATAGGCAGCGGTGTTGGAAAATCGAAATGGGTTGGTAGTAATAGGGGCTTCTAGATTAAGTTAAGCTAAGCTAAATTGAGTTGAGTTGAGATGGTTAAGTTAAGAATACTTTCGATTATATTATCAATGCACGAGAAATGTACACTTACAAGTATAAGGTGCGGGTCGGAATATACGGCCGTTGATAAGTATGTGAAAGATGTTGGATGTTTTGAGAAGCATGATTGTGCGACATACACATGCAGTAGCAGATGTAGACTGTGTGGCTGCTGACGCTGGTGGTGACGAGATGCAGAGTGCGTGCATATGTTATCATGACACACCCGTTGCACAGTTTTATCCACAGAGGCACATAATTCTGAAACTCCAGAGTTCTTTTCTTTTCATATATCATTCACTAGTAACAAACCATCGTTTACGACCTTGTAATTAATTGGATCAAATGGCAAACATGCGGGGAGAGCCAGAAAAGAGAGTCAATATAGAGAGAAAGAAATGGAGGGAGGGAGGGAGGGATGGAGAAAGAGGCATATGGGGGGTGGGGAGGAATGAAGGGGGGCGGGCGGGCGGGCGGGGTGGTTAAGGAGGCGAGATATGAGTGAATGTATAATTATTATGTGTTTGTGTTCCTTCAACATACTGTTTTATCATCATTTTTAAATTAAACGTGTCAGTAATTTCGCGTGCTTACTTTATTTGTATTGTGTTGCAGAGCTCAGAATGGATTCGTGTTCGAGTGCACCAGATGGAACCCGACCTCATGGATGTGGGTGCCACCCTGGAAGAAGCCCTACAGCTTCAGCAAGAGCACGAACAACTTCTCGCCAGATTGAAGGTATGACAACACATTGAGTATCAGAGAGTGCTGGAGTCAGCAACTGAATTATGCTCATTTCAAAGAGTAGTTCTGAAATCGCTGACACTCACTATAGATTCAGTAGCATTCCATGCCTGGGAGTTGACATATTTCACAGGCACATATGTACAGATTCACCATGTATAGATGTTAACATTTTAATAGTTATTTCCACCTGTTGCTAGTTTTTTCCCATTTGAATCTTCTTGGTGTCATTGTGTTCACCAACATGTTGTACATTGTTTGTACACTGTTGCTAAGATTACTTTCTTGTTTGTATGTCGTGCTGTTTGTGCATTTTCTTTTTTTCAAGTTATGAAGTCCTGTCTGTAATTCCTGTAAGTTGTTGTCGCTACCAACATTATCGTGGTCGTCGTCATCATCATCATCATCATCATCATCATCATCATCATCATCATCATCATCATCATCATCATCATCATCATCATCATCAACATCGGCACCTCTTTCTCTAACCGGCACCGTGTTCTGCATGTTTGGGAGTGTGTATCGGGTTTCGCTAAACCTACTTGATATTCTTTTCCCACCCACCCACCCCGCTCCCCTTTGTCCATCCCTTCTCCCTCACACCCCCACCCCCCCAATCCTCTCCCAACCAATTTCGACCGTCATTTACAAAACAAATAACGAAAGCATTGTTGCATGACAGCCATGACTGATGACAGTCTGCAGCCTCTTTCAAAAATATTTGTTTGGCAGTACCACAAAAGAAGGAACATGAAAACAGGGATATTGACAGGAGAAAGACGATTTGAAGAAGAGTAAGAGGAGGAGAGGGGAAAAAAAGGGGAGAAGATTAATTATTGAAGGAGAAGACCACATACTACATAGAGATACCCTCTCAAAGAAGGATGAGGGAGTTTCCTTGTTTCAGGGAGCGAGGGAAGGGGAAATGCGGAATGTTTTGGACAGAATGACTGAAAATGAATTATAATGACGGAAAGAGGAATAGGGAGTAGATTGATAGATATTCATTGTTTATAGGGTCCAGCGGGCTGCCAAGAGCCGAATCAAGACCACACAAAATTAAGCAAACTCAGACTAAACTGTTAACATTTAAATATGATAAAAGATGTAAATAAAATCAGTCTCACCAATAGAATAGTGAGTAGAAGCCACTGACGATGTGGCTATAGGAAGAAGCTATCAAGGGTAGGGATGGAGAGGAGGTAAGAGGAGGGGGTTTGTGTGGGGTTTGGGTCGGTGATGGTGGTGGTGAATGAAACAAGAGACAAGAGAGAATGCTTGGTGCAAGAAGTTAAAAGATAGTTGACATGGATTGAGAAACACGAGGAAACTGGTTAAGAAACACGAGCACGCCGTTTATGTATAATGAAGAAGAAGCAGATTGGCAAGAATTCCGTCGCCTTCAGTTTTGTGTGTACACTAGTAATCAAGTTTCTTCTTTTGACACAACAGCGGAATAAAGCATACTTGTGTGTACACCTTGCGAAGTCGATGATACAAAAACAGTGTATCGGAACACACAGAAGTTGCAAAACAAGAACGGTAGTGGGTAGTTTCGGGGGTAAAGAAAGTCGCGCAATTTTGGCACAAGACGTTATTGGCACGCTTAATTGTTTTCGAAGATGTAGTTGGCTTGAACAGGTGATATGAGGAAGGTGTTACTGGAGGCGGGAAGCGAGAAAAGACGAAGAATATAAGGAGTAAGGCAAAAGCAGCTAGTATTTAGCTTGACAGTGTTTGAAAATAAACTGCATTTCATTATTGGTTAGATCAACCTGCCCTCAGATTTTATCAGGCTCCCCTCTTCTTCCCCAATCCTTTTCTCAGGGACCTAACTCCTTCCTTTTGAGTCAGAAAGTATGCCCAGTTCTTGGCAAGAAGATTGTAAGGAATGCAATACGTTTACATTCCAAGGATTATGTGTTAGTCCGCAATCGCCTTGGAAACTTTCTCTTGCTTTTGAGATAATGAAGAAATGTTTTTGTCCTTTGCCATCATGCAAGATAGTTAAAAAATATTTCAGAAATGTTAAGCCACCCCAAGTAATACACTAAAGTCTACAAATTAGCTTGTTGGGGATTGATTTGTAACTGAAAGGTGTTAAATCTTAGTATAGGTCATCATGTGCTATTTAGTAAAAGACATTCGTCACATATATGCAAGATAAACTTAAGAAAGATGTGACAGCTCGAACTTTACCTGAATATTTAGATTGGATTGTTATACTGTTGGGAAAATACTAGTTACACCATTTCAGAACGTATTATAAGCTCATAGTGCATAAATATATGCGCTCTATTTGTCTGCAATAAATAATTAAATTAATGAATAAATACATAAATAAATCTAAACAATGTATACTTAAGAAAATATTCATTTAAACTAAATGCATTCTTATACTAAACTGGCAAAAGTAATAATCTTTGCACTACCATTAAGTATTGGACCTCACGAAGATGCATTAGCAACCAGACCAAGTCTGATACACCGTCTTGCCACCATGATCACGATTTTAGCTGCTGAACATCCTTGGGGCGTTGACTGTAGGCTGCTTTAGTCATCCTGGTGATAAGAAAACAGTGCATTGCTTTTGTGGTAATGAACCATCAGGAGTTTCGCTATTTTGTTTTGCAAAACAGGTGTTGGGAGATTTTTGGGGTTATAAGAAAACTGCATTGTTTTGTGGCAGTGGTTTGTGGCAGTGGGTCTTCCCTAGTTTCGTTTTTTGTTTTACAAAACTGTTCTTGGCTGGGAAATAAAATGACAGTTTTCTAATAAACGGAAACAACAGAGAAGGAATTTATTTGAGAGAGGAACTTTAAGTATAATTTTATTTATGCAAATCGTTTTTTTCAGAAATGCCATTGAAATTTGGCATGTTTGGTTTGTAGAGTAATGGCCAATTCAGAGAGAAATAATACAAGCTTATTTTCAAAAAAGCAATTATTTGTAGCTGCAGAATGTGCATAACCAAACAATGAAGAATGGATATGTGTGTAGAGTAAGTAGGTAGGGTACTGTATGGCGAAGCAGATAAATCACACATCAATCCTTCCTGAACTTGACTTCATTTCTGTTTTTCTTTTGGGAGATTTGAAAATGTTGATTGCCATTTCACTTTCATAGGTTCACATAATCTCATCAGAGTTAGCTGAGTTTTTGCAACAAACCTCTACCGTGACATTCATCCACCCCCCTAAAATCCAGCTTTTTCAACAGAGAATTATATTTAGCTCCTGATACTGCGGTATCTATAGTTCGTTTTACAGCTCTACTCAGCCTTGGGTATGTTGATATAGTTTATTTTTATTTGAGAGAGAGATAGAGAGAGAGAGAGAGAGAGAGAGAGAGAGAGAGAGAGAGAGAGAGAGAGAGAGAGAGAGAGAGAAAGAGAGGGGGGGAGGAAGGGAACTGCTGAAAATATGAATAAACGTTTAGTCATACTTCTCATGATCGACTGATGGCAGTCGAAGTTTGGTTCGTTTCAGCAATCAAAGCATTTTGATTAGCATTATTCCAGATAATTTGCTGGGCTGGTCAGTCTCTTGCCGAGGCATCTAGCCCAATTTAGAACTTGAGCAGGTAAAGCAGCAAGGATAAGGTGATAGGCACTGCCACCCTGAAGCTGGACTTTAAAATAATACAAACCCTGGAGGTCATGATTGCCTTTCTCCGCTGTGGCAGAAAGATTATGAACAGAAACCTGTACTTATATTGCCTTTGTTCTTTTAGGATAGCTAAATTAAGAATGGGGTGGGATTGTGGAGTGGCAGGGAGAGGTTTGTTGGACGTGTATGGGTTAGACCACATCACACTGTTCTTTTTTCTTTCTTTCTTCCTCCTCCTTCTTCTTCTTCTTCTTCTTCTTCTTCTTCTTCTTCTTCTTCTTCTTCTTCTTCTTCTTCTTCTTCTTCTTCTTCTTCTTCTTCTTCTTCTTCTTCTTCTTCTTCTTCTTAAGAAGAGTGTGATATAGTGTCTACTAATCTTCTTCATAAAGAAGAAAAAGAGAAGAAGAAGAAGAAGAAGAAGAAGAAGAAGAAGAAGAAGAAGAAGAAGAAGAAGAAGAAGAAGAAGAAGAAGAAGAAGAAGAAGATGAAGAAGAAGAAGAAGACAGGTTTAGAAGGTTCAATGATAAGCAAAGGTATTTGTCAATCTTAACATTTCACACCTCACCAGCCTCTCAACTCCTCCCCTCCCCCCACCCTAGGTCCTCTTAATACTGGTACCAGTTCATATGCACACACTTAACCACACCACTCCACCACTTTGATTCCAACTCACTAGGCTGTCAGTTTATGTAATGGGGGAAACTCTTCTTCAGACACTTTTGGACTGCTCAACTCCCACACAGAGTTTGAAGAGCTACTCTTGCCCCTATCCCGGCTTACAGGAATAACAGTGAATTGGCAGAGGCTTGGATGAGTCTGCTGCTACTCAGCTGCCTCATTCTGTCATGCCTTCCCTAATCCTTTCCTCCCTCTCCCTTCCCAGAATAGATTGAGAACGTGTGCTGGTAGTCATCTCCACAAATAGATCCTGTTTGCTGTTTAACTATTTCATGCCAAAGCCCAAAGCACTGCCCACCCTCAAAATAGAAATAGATCTTCATCCTTATCAGTTTCACTCCCCTACCTTCCTTTTTTTGTTGTCGTTGTCTGTCTGGATTAGAGAGGCACATCTTAAACTTTATTAAAAACTAAAGATTTATTTTGGGGTTTAAGTTGGTGAGTGGCGGAAGGGGTGTGCAATTTATCATCATCATCATCATCATCATCATCATCATCATCATCATCATCATCATCATCATCATCATCATCATCATAATAAACCACCACCACCACCCTGCTGTTGTCATTCCCATCCTTGACAACAACAATAATAAACTATAGCAACTATAACCAAAACTGTGATTTTATTTACTTACGGCACATTTTTTTCATTTATTAGTTTATCACCTCTTGAAATGAGAGCCTTTGATGTCACTGGTATGCTCAATGCAGTTATGTTAACTGTAGTAATAAAAATAGATTGGAAATCAAACTCATATCAAGGGTTCTCCCATTCATTTTCAGTCCAAAGAAGGGGAGGTCGCAGAGCTTCTTCGCAGTGCCGACACATATGCAGACACAAACCGCTCACAGGCGGACGTGCATGCGGCTATGGCGGACACAATGGCAGAAGCCTGGAGAGACCTCAATGACAAACTGCAGTATCGAAGTCAACTGCTGGAGCAAAGTGTTACATTCCATCAGAGTGCCCAAGATGTGAGTACAGCTAACTCACGAACTTATTAAATGTATCCATCACTTTGTTTATATCTAGGACCAGAATGTGCATGCTATACCTTTGCCATCTGTGTTTACTTTGCTAACTTTACAAGACAAAGTAATCTGGAATTTTGCTTTATGCATTTGATATATCTTGGCTGATTTATTTACTATCAGCAAAAATTTAAAACTTATTAAAAATTTTAAAGAAGTATTGTTTCAGTTCAAATGGACAAACAGGATATGCCACTAATATTACTTGTGTGCTATCACTTAACTGTTTCAAGGAATAAGATTTGTGTGTTGTTGGTGTTGCAGCTATCCAAACACATGGAACGTATTCAGGGCAACTTTACTGGTATTCCCTATGCCTCTGATGTGGACACCGCTCGCAGACTTCTACAACAGCATATTGACATGAAACAGAGTATGTATTATATTCTGTAATATTCTTGTAATTAGTATTATATACCATTGCCTTGTCTTGCCTCCCACCTCCACCCCAAATTCACCTGCCCAATCCTTCCCCCTCCATCTCACCACCACAAAATAAATCATAAATACGTACTAACTGCAAACAATTTAAGACAGTTGTAGCCTTAGGCCTGCATGAATATCCTTTTCCTGGACCTCATTCCAAAGTTAATGCAGCCAGATCATTAAATTTTGTAGAGCTCCACAAACAAAGCATAGCTAAAGGATTCATCACGTGTGATAGTTAACACCACATTCTTACTTTTGCTTTCATTTTAACGATTACCGCTAATGCATTGAAATTTTAGCAGATTTATACATCTTTTTGTACATCTAATTTTCTTCATCTCTTGTTCCTTTCAGCCATCCTTGAATCTTCCAAATACACAATGGACCTTGGGCAGTCTCTCCTTGAACAAATCAAGCAGATGGGTATGCATGCGGATATACAAAATCGCCATGCCACTACTGCAGCCTGTTACGGAATTGAACACCTACTAGAACTTTTACATGACAGACGCAGACACCTGGAAGAACTATGGACCCAACGCAAGATCCAACTTGAACAATGTCTACAGCTGTGTCAGCTTGACCAAGAAGTCAACAAGGTAAAATCTGAGTGAGAGATAAGTGAAGAAGGGTGGATAGTTTGAGAGCAACAGGTGAGGGGGTGAGGTGGGGGCATGGTTTTATTAAAAGCAAGTTCGGGAGTGAAAGAGAAATAGCACTTAGCACTGCACATCATGATGTAGAATAACTATGGTAGGGATGATAAGGGAAGTAACCTCCACTGGAAATTGTTCATTCCCTTGCTGTCGCGCGCGCACGCTCATTTGTCGGTTTCCGTACATCCTTCGTTTTTCCGCGCGTGTTTGCTGAATGAATCGGTAAAAATGCCTGGAGGCAATTGTGTGTTTAATCCAGTCAAATGCGCTGAGGAGCAAATCTAAGGAAATAAAGATCCAGCTGGAGAAGATTTCCCGTCAGATTGATGAAGGGATGGAAAAACTAAAATAACTGAAAATTCATTTATCTGTATTATTAGCCGGTGGTGGTACCTCTTTCTGACTTTTTACAGTTCTCTAACTTGTATCTAAGGACAACATGTTTCACAATTATTATTTGTGTATAGACTCCGTATCTGCATCATCATCATAACTGCAACTTCATCGACATGCAATATTTATGTGTGTAGATTTCATAATCAATATCAACATCAGTATCACCATCAGATTCATGACTGCAAACAATTTATGGATATCACTGGGTAATAGCTTTAAAAGACCAACCAGTGTATCAAATAACAGACAATCTGATGTAGTGTCTGATCAGTGTAAAAATCTTTGTGATCACTATTAATTATGTATATACAAAATTACCTTTGGTAGAACCTGGCGAGATGTCCAATTGTTAATCCAAATGTTTGTGAATCTATGACACTGATTTCACATTTGAATCATTAATGTAAAATAGTATAATTTTGCAAATTTCAATAAACAGCATACATTCTCCAAAAATCACACTTACCTGCATCTGCATTGTATGTCCGGACAGATCCTGGAATGGTTCCGTACAATTGGAGCCACCTACCTCCAACGCACAGACCTTGGCGAAACTTACAGTGGTGCCAAGTACATCCAGGAACAGCACAGTCAATTTGAAGCAGAGGCCAGAGTATGTGGGACATTTTCTAATTTCTTAAAATAATACAATACAGTACAATACATTACAATGTAACTTTTATAGTTTGATAAATTGTGTTATATAAATTGTAAAATATCATGTAATTAAATTATAAAAATTAAGACCCATATTGCCGCCGCTGTAAATGGCATGACATTTCAATTTGAAGAGAGAGTATTTCTGATTAAGACAGTATACATACACCTTTTCAGTATTGGTTTTATAGGAACATTGGTCTACACTAACATTTGTTCTCCACTGAAAAACCTCTTTTGCCTATTTTCTTGTAGGTGACCCAGGAGAACATGCTGCGGCTCCTGCGGACTGCTGATGGACTTTTGCGCCGCGCCAGCGTGGATGCAGAAGGAATCCGACAGCGCCTACAGCTCGTTGACCAAGAGTGCGAAAACTTCATGATCAAGCTGGACACTAGGAGAAAGAACATCTTCATGGCTGTATCTTTCTTCAACCTTGCAGAAACGGTAAGACACCTGCACACTGCACTGGGTTCACCATAGTAGCATAGTCGATAATGGCATAGATGACCCTGATCATTTAATGTAGTGATGATGAACATAGGCTCTATGGTGATAATTATTTGGCATAAAACTTGTACTTTAAAAAGGTGATGAGGTAAAAAAGAAAGTTTGGTGAAAGTAGATAATTATGTGTCCTTTTTTCTGGAGAGATTTTTTTTTCTGTGCAGAAAGTGTCCTTAAGTAGGATGCTTTAGCTAAGTTGAAAGTGATTCCCGCAGAGAAGAAAGAATTATGTTGGTTTAAAGTAATCAGATAATGTTATTACCAAGTTGTAAAAATGTTAAGACAGGTTTATAATGACGAAAAGTTCCATTTCACTTCGTAGTGCTCAGTCCACAACATAACAATTTAGTTTTATTAACTGAAGTGAGTGAAATGTGCTTGTGTCTATCACAACAGGCTCTAAATAAGCTGGATCAGATAGAAGTCCAATTGAACAGCATGGACTTGCCCCGAAACAGCACAGAACTGGCAGAGCGACACTCCCATTTGTCTAACGCCATAGTGGACGTGTCCACTGAAGCCATTCACGAAGGACGCCTGCTACTGGAGAGGGTCAGTAGCATTGACCCAGGAGCTGATGGCGTTAGACACAAGGTATGTTGTGTTTCCCCTTGTTCTAACAGTTTGTTTTATTCAGTAGGAACACATATAGCATGAAACAAACAACATTGTACAGGGTCAGCAATCAGCGGTCTTATAATAAGCTTGCTAAGGTGGATTTTTTGCTTGTGCGAGAGAACTATGTGTTTGAGGGTGTTATTTGTAATTCCAATAAATTAAATTTTGGTTTCCTTTTTTTTCAGTCCTTTGAAATGTAGTTTGCAGATCAAGCACAACAGTTCCGATCACTTTCTGTTTGAATGATATAGAGTGAAATTAAAGTTTCAGTCTTCTTTATTTGGATTGTTGATTTAATTACAGAACACAGAATTTATTCAGTCAAATGAAAACATATGTTGCATATGGAAGCTTACAAATCAGGGCATATAATCAAATAGTGAAATTCTGGCTGAGTTGTTTTGTGTTGTTGTGGAAGGCTTGACAACCCAGTAATAATGAACTCCAGAACATGGTGAAAGTAAAGCTTTCTAGAATCAGACTGTTGCATAAGATTATTATTGTGGATTTTATTTTGAGAGATTCTAGTCAATAACTGGAGTGACAATACTTCTTGAAAGGACTGAACATGAATTTTGCCTTTCCTCTGAGAGTGGAAAGTGGATTATTACTGCATCTCTAAAACCGAAATATTATGTTAAATTTAATGAATGTGTTTATAAATATTTCTTTGCTAATTAATGCTTTTGTGTTTTAGTTGGATGAGCTCACCCAGCGGTGCGAAAACCTTGAGTCACTGTGCAAGGCCAGACGGGCTGAGGCGTGGCAGAGAAGTCAGGCTTTCCTACAGTTCCAAGAGAACTACAACGGCGTACGTTGCATTTTTGAAATTTCTTTCTATTATGAATTCTGTATGATCACCAATATTCACATACCCAGACCACCTATATACACAAATGCACTCGCGCACCTCCCTTCATGTAATAGTACCACTACAGCAGGGTCCATTCAAGCAGGTATTATCAGTCAAAACATCCATGTTTGATTTCCAAGTCTGTGGAAATTTATTTTAAGATCTTAATAGTTTGTATATACATAAGCGTGTCTGAGAAACAGAGAAACTGAAACTGAAACTGAAAAACGTTTATTACATAAGGATAGTAGCTTTAGGTCCAGAGGTCCTTTCTTCCAGCTAGTCCTTAACACATGCAAATATATAATAGATGTGAGTACATTGTAACAACATACATGAGCTACAAATAAGTAGTATGAATACTATCAGGATAACTTACGCACACACACAAGCATCATACTCACAAAATTGAAATAAAAGTACTATATATATATATATACAATGTAGAGAGAGAGAGAGAAAGAGAGAGGAAGAGAGAGAAAAAAGAATGTTGATCATGTCCATTTGTATTGTGCACTAATCCATCCAATGTGAATACTCGTTCAATATAATAAAACATTTATGGATGAATAATTCTTTCTCTCTTGTTGCAGCTGTCAACATGGCTGAGTCAGATCGGCCAGTCTCTGCTTGCACGCCACTCCAGTATGGGTACAAGCCTTGCCAGTGCCAAGGACTTTCTTGAAGTTCACGAACAACTAGACGAAGATATCAGGGTCAGTAGATCACAGATCTTTGTCATATGTACATGCCTTTTCTCCAAAACCCATTTTGCACAAGATTAAGAAAAAAGACCCTGAAGATAAAAGTAAATGAATAAATAAAAGGAATAAATAAACAAACGTAAATTCTGTAATTACAGATTCTTGAATTCCTGAAGTCTTATAAAGGGCTTCCTGGTTTATTTAATAATGGATCAGAGGAATTTGAATTTGTTGTTTGACTGACAAGACTAATCTTAGCCTTACTGTTTGATTTGAACGCATGGACCTGATGATTGACTGACTGGGTGTTTGCAGGACAAGAATGCGGATCTAGAAGCACTCTCCACAGCTGCCATGGCCCTGGTCAAGTCAGGGGACCAGGAAGCCCGGCAGGCGGCGGAGAGGGCCGACGCTCTGACTAAGCAGTACTCCCGCTTACAACGCGTCGTAGAGAACCGCATTCAACTCGCACTGATATACGTCTCTTTCCTAAAACTCAAGCAACAGGTATGCAACTATATATATATTTTTTTTTTTTTGGTCATTCTGTCTTCTGTTCTTATTTCTTCCTGTACTGTTGTTCTTTATCTTCTCTTTTTGTTGCCTGTTCTTTCTTTCCTTCTTTATTCATCTCACCTTTTCGGTTTATTGCTCTTTTTTAAGCAATGAGCAATCTGGTGAATGTCCTCTTGAACAAGGTCAATTGGAGAAAGGGCGGAGAAATCTTATTTGAGCTGTAACTGGACTTCAGTAGGAATGCTTATGATATTATTATTCTCTTCCCTCCATCTTGCTTTACAATAAAGCTGAACTCCTTTCTTCATTTGTTTGCGTTCTTGTGGTTTCAGCTGTCCAGTAGTATGGACGGCCTACAGCACATTGTGCGCTCCGAGACTGAGGACCTTCAGGACCTCACGGACACCGCTCTGCAGCAAGTACAGGCCATGTACACCCAGGCAGAGCAACTTTTCGCAGAGTTCAGTAGCAAAGGAAAGCT
This sequence comes from Oncomelania hupensis, assembly GCA_036898135.1. Lineage (NCBI taxonomy): Eukaryota > Metazoa > Mollusca > Gastropoda > Littorinimorpha > Pomatiopsidae > Oncomelania > Oncomelania hupensis. The sequence continues at coordinate 95,707,205 of CM072512.1, forward strand.
TTTCCTGCAGAACTCCTCCACGGTAAGGCCTCCTGCATGAAACGATATATCTTAAGAACAATTGAAACAGATATATCAAAAGCGCTCTTCTAGATAATATCAGATATAAAACTGACTCAGAATAAAATCCTATATAAGCAGTTTCAACAAGAGAAATAAAATGGTTGACTTAGCGATAAGAACAACTACAGATAATACCAGATTACAATATTAAATATAGAATACCAGATTACAATATTAAATATAGAACAAATACAAATAAATCCATGAAAAGAAATCAGATCTAATGTTCTTGAAAACTTCATGAAAACTGACATTAGTTTGTTGAAGCACAATAACAGACAGCACATCATTGGAGCATGGATGAAATATTGCTTCTGACTAGGTGTAAGTGACTGCTCAATAGGTGGATCGGATGATACCATTAACCAATTTTATGTGTTGTGTTTGTCAGATCACGGACGACTCACGGCTGGAAGTTCGCTCGGCCATCAACACGGTTGAGTCGTCCCTCAGCGAAGTAGGACAACGCATGTCCACGCTGACTCAGTTGTGGGAAGGCTGGCAGCAGCATGTACTCAACAGCAAACAGTTCAAGTCCCAATGGCACCAGTTCATTCAGGATGCCAGGAGGGTATGGCTTGTTTTTGTTGGCTTCTGGGTAAAAGGTTGGGGTTAGGGGTGGAGTAGCAGGGTAGGGGAGGGGTGTGGAGAAAGAATTTGGCAATGCCTTTTACTTGACAGCATGAAAGTTAGTATGGGTTGATTTTGGTGTATTGGGATGATGTGTTTATAATTCATCATTGGCTATTAGGGATAAGAAGGCTCAAGGGTTGAGTTTGATACATTGACAACCTTGGATGAAAGGATTTGTGGGTAAATTTGAAGCCTCAAGAGAATGTTGCATACAAAACATCTAGTGAATTGGTTGACTAATTTTATTTTTCAAATGATTTTATAAGGTAGAAAGAGTTTGAGAGCTTATTGCTCGAGAGTACATTTTACAAAGAGTAAAGATTTTAGGCTATGTTCATATCAATCTTAATTGCCATTGAATTGCAGTGGGGGAAAAGGGCAAGATTTGTAATTGTAACTATTTGGTTGGAGGTAGCAGGAGGAAAGAGTCTCAATTGTGGCAATACAAAGAAAGTTTACAGGATATATCTATTTAAAAGTTAGTGATTTAATTTGATAACATTCGTGTTTTTGTTATATGTGAATTGATTGATTCATGCTAGTTAATGTTGTGAACTTGCTATTTCATTGCTCTTTGTTGTGTGAGTAATAAGAAAGTACAAATTTAGACCTTCTGAATGGCCACTTCCTCAGAATTTCATCTTGAAGTTCAACTGATGGCATTCAACAATGAACCACTTTATCTGCTGTGATTATACATGGCGAATCAATCTGTGTAATGCTATATTCCAGACCATAGAGAGAGTCATGAAATTAGAGCAAGACTTTTTCCCGCTGATTGCGGGGGATCTGGGATCCACGAGAGAATCAACTAATCACTTGCAGTCTCTCTTAGATGACTTTCAGCCAACGTATAAGGTACTTTTTGATTTTAGGTGATGGGTCCCTGCCATGGTTGTTTTCCTTTTCTCAAAAAAGAGAGACAGGAATTAAAATATAATTTCAGTAGTGAGCATCAAATTATTTAGATCGATTTCCGTAAATTTGTATTAATTTTATATATGAATTTTGTTTGACATTTGTGTATGTGCACATTTTCCATGAAAGATCTGCAATTAAGACAAGTGTCAGAAATAAAATACATTACCTGAAAATGTGCGATTTCGCTAGCTTGAAGATAGTATGTTTTTTTGCACTCTGCTTGGCTAAAGGGAAACAACCAGTGCAGTATGACATTTCAGGCATGTGGTGCAGGGATTTTAATGCTAGCGTTCTTGTTTTTTTCCTCGTTTTTTTCTCTCCACACAACTTCCTGTAGACCATTGACCGCGTAATGACCATTGAGCGGGACTTTTTCCACCCCTACATTGCTGGTAACCTGGGAAGTTCACTGGACAGGGCGCAAGAACTTCAGAACAAGCTGGCTGAGTTCACTCCCATTGCCAAGGTAGCCTCCCTTGCTTGGAAGAGTTCTCGCCCTCCTTTTATTGTTGTCTCGTGATTTCTGTGGTGCTGTCTAGTAAGCTTTTGTTGGGTGTGTCTTTTTGGTGATTTCAAAACAAAAGAAAGATGTTTGTTCAGTTCAATTTTGTGACGTGCTAGCAAAGTAGGCACTGATGCTACCTCTTGCTGTCTCGCGCATATTGGTGCAATGTTTGGTTTTCTTTGCTCCCTTTTGCGTATAATTGTCTGATCTTGCGTTTTCAACAAGTCTTCTCATTTAGAATAGAACTTGTTTGCAGTAATGAGCAATTAGTTTTCTATTGTTTTGGTAGCACAAGATTGCAGCAGCGCTTATTTTTTTTGCTGTAGTAGTGTGGGTGGCTGCATATTATCACTATTTGTTGCGTGTGATATGTTTTTGTGAGAGCAGATTTTTGTTTAGCGTTATGTATGTTATGTATTTTGGATAGTTGCTTCCCTTTTAGTTGTGTATATGATTGTTGTCTTGTTGTCAGTAATGCATTTGATTGTGAAGTTGTGTGTTGTCATTGTGGTGTCAGTACTACATTTGATTGTGAAGTTGTGTGTTGTCATTATATTGTCCTTGCGTTGTTATGTACATTTTGTGTTGGTATTACTTTGCATTGTTGTCATTGTGGTACAGTTTTGAAGCACACATGTTATGTTCTTTGTGGTTGCTGTATTGTAATGCGTATGTTCACGTGCTCTAAAGCAATCTCTATGTGATGCGCAGCTACTGCTAGCTTGTTCTGAATCTTGCTTCTGTTATTTTTCAATGTTTCTCTCTGGCTGCATAGTATTTGTCATTAACTGCGCTCAACTTTTGAAACTATTTTCACTGTGATCTTTTGTGTATTGATGCCAGGTCAGTAGTGCTAAATTTGCGAGCAGCTTCCAATTTTTGCTGGATGTTGTGATTGTGGAAAGAAAACAGGAATCTTTAGGTTGAAATCTTTCAAAATAATTTAAAGTTTATTACAGATCTAACAAACATTGAAAAAAATTATTCTTGCACTGTGGAAAATGTGTATTGGTCCGAAAACGAAATATTAATTTTGAATTGCAGGCTAATGTAAGTCTGTGTAGTACACAGTTGTTGGACAATGAACCGGTTGTAAAATGTTGAAATGTGTCTTGTTCTTAAAATTGTTTATGATAAAACCTGCAGTGGGCATGAATGGGGAAAATACACACTTGACATGTGTGACATTTTCATGCGAAATTAATTATAATTCTTGTCCAAATGTTGACTGTTGCTCAGAGTATGGTTAACACATTTATACTGGAAAAGGTGAAAAAACAACAATTCATAATAAGTTCAAAAAGAACCTATTTTTTCCACTTCTGCATGTACATTTCTGCTAAACTTTGGGATATAAAGTAATTTTTCCCCTCTCTCCCAATGTAAATTTGTTAACAGAAAGCACAAGAGGAGATAGAAGAACGCCTGAAGACGGCTGAGCTCCTGTCCCTGAAGGGTGACACCAGGGGACAGAAGGAGCAGATCGTCAATGAGCTTATCCGTGTGCACCAACGCTTCCAAGCGCGCATGCACGAATACAAGATCCTCATCAAGATGACCATTGAATTCTTCAAGAATGTCAGCCAGGTCAGTTTTGTCACTAGTCCTTTTTATCGCTTATGTAATTAGCCACCTCAGATATCATGGGAAATGGTGAATTGATGTGTTTTCATCTTAAAGGACAACTGACTGTGAGCTCCCCAGCTCACTTGAGATTAGGGACTGTAATTTATTAACAGCGATAATAATCATAATGTTAAAATCTCTTTGTTTCTTTCAGCTGGATGAGCTGATTGAGAAGACTGAGAGAGAGTACATGCAGTCACAACTGCCAACAGACCTTTCCCAAGCGGAATCTATGTTAGAAAAACACAAGCGACAGAAGTCGGAGATTTCGCAACTTATCAACTTCACCAGTGAAGAAGGTGAAAACATCGTCACCCGCGTGCGTCAACAGGTAAGAGAGACGGTTAAATGTGAACACTTTATAATCACTTTGGTGACAAGAACGTCCTATTTGGACACATTCAAAATATAGTAAAGGCTCTATAACACCTAAACACAGAATAACATCCACATATACATTAAACATCATATTCTATTGTATTAAAGTGTGTTATATAAACCTGAATTATTGTCACGCCTGTTATGGGTGATCTGATATGTGTTAAGAGGCTGAACTTTGCACAGCGACTCAACCAAAGTTTTTTAGATTTTGAGGTTAGGTCAGCCAGGCTAGCTATAAATAGCTTCACCGATGTTTCCTTTCACTGGAAGGGAGGGTGCAGGCAAGCTATAAATAACCCGCAGCAAGCAAAATGTGGAGGCACTGAACACTGCTGCTCACATAGGAATTGAGCTGGTGTGTTGGAGTGAAGATGTAAGAAGTAAGATTTACTGGTTATCTCTGATGTTACTGTCACCATGCAGGTCCAAAATCCTTGTACGTTCTTTTTCTTTTTTTGTGTGTGTTGCCAGGTCAAATAAACTTTTACAAAATTTTACAAAAAAACTTTGTGGCTTAGGTGAAAATCCATGTACATATTTTATATAGGTTAATATTCTTATAATTGATGTTTTCTCTGCTTTCCCAGGACGCTGAAGCGGCGGCAAAGGAAGATGTCCAGCAAGTGCTGGATTTGGTATCAGATTATCGGCGCCGGTGGGAATCCACCTGGGATGAACAGGAGCGGCGCTTGCGGCAGAATCTGCAAATCTGCCAGTTCAACTTCGATCTCAGACAGGTTGGATTTTTTTTTTTTTTAAAAACATTTTTCATCAATTTAAAACATTATTAGCTAGAAATGGCATAGACAATGCAATCCAACATCTTTTCTTGATGGACATCCTATTGAGAATAATAATCCCTCATCATTATTATACCTTTGCAGAATGTTAAAAAAATTAAACTATATTCGTTTTTGCAAGTGAGTTGTAAGTTATAAGCAAACTATATGAATTATAATATAGTAGTGTTGACGTCTTAGCCTTTTGCCCTCTTGATTAATATGCGTTAGCACACTTATAATGTGCTAGTCACAAAGTTGGTAGGTTTTCAGGCATCAGCTGTCTGATAAATTTGCCTACCAAAGGGTGGGAGGCTGAGGGAATCTCCATACCGCGACTGAAAGCGATGTAGTTTGTTAACGAGAGTTTGAACAGTGCAGCGAATATTAGTTACACTGATTGTTTATCAGTTTATTAATTTATTTTAATCATATTAGGTTAGTATATATTTCGTGTTAGTTCATATACTGATGCAGTTGAATTGTGTGATGTTTCAGATCCACTCTGAGATTGATGAGTTACACAGTCACCTGCAGGCCAGACGGGGAAGCTACGGCAACTCGCTGCCTGCAGCCAAAATGACAGCCCAGGCTTTTAACCAGTTTGAAAAGACCGTGGAGGTAGGTTTGCTTAGCGTTAGCGCTTTGTTTATAATCATAAATTGTTGTAACTTTTGTTTTCTGTATATTTTGAGCATCTCAGTTGCAAAGGTTAAAATGCCTGTTTTAAAAGGCTTGATTTACTGTTTTCTTTATAATTACCTTGATTTAGCTGCTAATATTCATATGATAGCTGTGATTTTAAGGTTTTGGCTTAAACTTCTTTGTTTTCTTAGTTGCGAATTTACCTGATATTCCTCTATGTGGCTGTTTTCGAGTTACGTAAAAAGAAATTTAGACATGGTTTGCCTAAATCATATGTATTTTATGGCAGTTGAGAAAAAACAATATCGCTAAAATTTATCTACATATGTACATTTGTCCATCAGCTGATTGAAAAGAAGATCACAGACTTCATCGGCACGGCAGAACTGATGGTGCAAGACGAGCACTACGACTCGGCCAACATCCGTCGCGCCATCGACGTGCTGAAGAACAAATGGAGTACATTCCACACCAGCGTGCGCGACTACCGCACACAGCTGGACAGTTCCATCCTCTACTTCACCCTCATCGAGGAGGTCAGAATACAGTTGTTTTTTTAGACAGTTTATGACATTTTGAAAGTGAAGAGAAGGATAGAGGGGGACATTAAGTATTGGGCAGGAGTTGAGTTGAGAGGCAGGCAGATGGAGAAGAAAAGAATGTGTGTTATACTAAGTTTCTTGATGTCTTTAGGGGACCCTTACTTGCTTAAGCCAAATGTTTATGCTAAGGAAGTATTGGAAAGAGAGTTTATTTTGAACCTAGTTGTTTGTTTGAATCAACATATTGTAAGGACTCATGTTGCGGTTTTTTTTTAAGGTATCATGAGTGTGCAAATATAGAAATAGTTTTGACAGGCAAAGTATCATTAGGCAAAATAAGATAATTACTTGTATTTTGTTCACAGTGTGAGATGTGGATGCGTGAAGGCAGCCAGTTACTGATCAACATAGGACGACGGGCGCCAGAGTGCCGCAAGCCTGAGCAGGCTGCAGAGCTTATCCAGAGCCTGGAGCGCTTTGTAGAGCAGGGCAAGCCCCACCAGGAACAACGCCTGCAGAAAATATCCGAACTTGCTGTCCAACTCTATGGTATGTCTGAACAGTTTGACTGCGAAAAAGGTTTAAAATATTGCACCATTTCTTCGCCCCGTTTTACATGTCTGTACACATACTAATGATTCATAATGGCTCATGCACACATGCTCATACACAGTTTAAGTTTATTAATAATTGAAAACAGTTTGCTAACATTTGTATTTCAAAAATTCTAAATTACAAATGTCAAAAGAGTTTTTCCTTGATGTATTGAGCTTTGTAAATACAACCTGTATGATGGGTAGAGATCATATGCAAGTTATTTTTGTTTTTAGGTTGTGAGTGTCCTGGATCCTTCCCAACATGTCTAAGTCATCATCCCTTTCTGTATGTTGTACAGGTGACCAAGGAGCCAGCAAGGTTCGCCCACTGGTTATCCAGTACCAGGACATAATGCAGTCCTTTGAGCAGGCCGACAACGAGCTATCCATGCTCCGCGACAACCTGGAAAGCAAAGAGCCCCAGCCTGTGGAAGAGTCCATGACGCAGAAGCAGAGAGCAGCCGCTGCCGCCGCCTCAGCACCCAAATCCAAACCACCCAAGATTGTGCAACACCTCAAGAATGCAGAGGTCATGGAGGGAGTCAAGTAAGTTCTGTTTATTTCTCTGATTATTGAATCACGTTACAGGCAGCTGGGTGAGTCTTATGTACTTGAGCAGAAATCTACGAATGATTTACATTGTCTTGAGACCTTTGCAAACAGTTCCATGCTGTTCTATAAGAAGAACAGCAAAGGAGGGGTAGTTTTAGTAAATAAATAAGTTTAGGTTATGACTGAGCTAAACTTCCCTGATGCTATGGAGGAGAAATGTCAGAAGGTTATTTTATGTAGTTGTTTCTTGTTTGTGTACGTATATTTGCAGCAGGGTGTGCTTATGTGTAAAACATAAGAGGAAAATGATTGATCAGATTTATGGTATATTACGTTTCTACTTGTTTTTCTTCATAGGTTCACCTTTGAGTGTCGCGTAGAGAGCGACACAGTGCCAGAGATTCGCTGGTTCAAGGACAACCTGCCTCTGACCAGTCCCGACTATGAGACTCACTATGACCGAGGCCATGCTTCCCTCACTATTGAAGAAACCTTCTCTGAGGACACGGCACGCTACACTTGCCGTGTGACCAATGAAGCTGGCATGGCTGAGTCCTCTGCCTACCTCACTGTCAAAGGTAAGTGTTGTCAGCATTTTTCTTTCAACTGGTTATATCTAAGAAAAATATGTTTTTGTCTTTTTTCCATGGGATAGCTGAAATAGACAATCAGATAAAGGATAAACTCGTGTACTGTGTCTCTGATTCTAGTCATTAGGATTAGGCATACAGACGTGAAAATTTGTTTATGTGGGAAAAATGGGAGGCGCTAACCAGACTATATATTGCAGTTGGGAGAGTGGTACATCCAGGAGAAAAAGTTTTGAGTTGATTTTTTCACCAATCTGATGATGTGAAAAACGGACTGTGTTGTTCTTTGACCCCTAAATTTTACCCAAATCATATTGAGACTTTCCCACACTTCTACCATTTTACGACAGAGACACACCAGCAAATTGTGCCACCAGAGTTCACCAAGAACATCAAGTCGTTTGAAGTGGCAGAGGGCACCCCTATGACACTTGAGTGCCATGTAGTGGGTATCCCTTCACCCACTGTCTCATGGTTCAGAGACGAGATGAACATTGACAACTCACCAGAGTTCATCATCACCAAGATCAACGGCTCATGCTGCCTCAAAGTTCGCCAAGCCAACCTCTCTCACTCAGCCAGATACACTTGCCGGGCAGTGAACCCAGGTGGAGAAGCGGCTTCCTCATCGAGGATTACAGTCATACGTAAGGGGGCATGATGTGTTGTGATCAGATTAGCATGCACATTGTGTGTGTTCAGCTTTGTCCATTTGCATGCAATAACGTAAGAGAAAGTGCACAAGGAGTTTCTCACAAGGAGTTTCATTGCTAATCATTGCAGTTACAGACTTTGAGACCCATTGACAGTTTCTTTTGCGGACTTGGTAGACAACAGTTTCATTTTTAACAATTACACATGATAGTTTCTTGAGGCATACTGAATGTTCTGAGGATTTTATGGGCAACAATCTAATAGTTTGGATGTGTGTTGTGTTCATGTCCAAGGCGTACTATGCCAAGTTGCATGCAACAGTCACAGAAACCTGTCCAAAGAGTTTCTGACAGGACTTTATGTCCTTTGGAGATACATGTTTCATTCCAGGACAGGCGAAAGGGGTTTCGTATCAGCAATTGAGTTTGCCTCTTGCTTGCAGTTGAAAAAGGATAAAGATGTTGATTTTTGTGTCTCAAGTGCATGACTTTGATGGTTTTGCTGTCCAGCAATTTCAGTTTTCTGTTCCTCTTGCTGAGAAGTGAGAACTTGCCGATTCCTAGGAATTATTATAGGAATGCATGTATTGTCTGCAGTGGTCAAAACAGTGTTGCGGATTACTTCAGAATTGTATCAGACACTTGCAGCATGAATGGAGATGTAAAAACACACTCCCCAACTCCCTGTTTCTCCTAATGATGTTTCTTTCTAATTCTTGTGTGATTTACTTTGACTGACAGAATTTGAGGTTTTGAGGTAAGGATAGATAAATTAATTGTAAATGTAGGATGTATATAAAATAGCCCTATGAAAATTTGCAATACTGTATGGCTTATATAAAAGGTTATTCAGACATGTTTCTTACAATATTGTAAAAGACAGTAGCCATATTTAGGTCACTGAAGCTGTTAAGCTTCACAAATCTATTCTTGGTAGAATTTTGCAGTAGATTTATTTGCAATTGAGGCAAAGAGAATAATAATTTTTGGTTACAACTGTAATAATTAGCTTTCAAGTTTTATTTTAAAAAAGATATTGGCGTGAAAGTTACATTGTGTGACAAATTAAAAGTAATGAAATGTAATCTAATGTTATTAAAAAATTAATTTTATACAATTTCCTATTTTCGACAGCTCTGAGGGCGCCAGTGCTCCAGCAGCCACTTCATGACGTAACAGCACCTGAAGGCAAGAGCGTACATCTAGAGGTCCGGTTTACCGGTTCACCAGCACCAGATGTTGCCTGGTTCAGAGGCACCAATCGCATTCTGCCTAGCAGCATGTACAAGGTAAGTTTTACTGTTTTCACCTATAGAGATGTAGACCTTCTGTCATGTGCTGCAGGTCCGCTTGTTGTATAGTTTTGTGGATGTGTAGGTCCAGTAAATATTATTGAGAAGAGGCATTCATTGAAGTATCTGAAATGCATGACCCTTTACCGTACAGTACAAAATAGAAACTGAATTTTGCTCAATAGGTCAGTTTTGACTTAATAAACAACCTTGGTGCTTGCTTGGTGTCATGAGATCTATCAAACTGAGGCTGTGTATAGACGTTTGCCTCAACAGCCTCTTACACTCAGGCTGCAGTCAGCGTGCTTTTCAGGCTCGCTGCGTCGACTACCTCTTTATGCTAGCAGTGTTCCCGATTACGCACAGTAGTGCGTCAATTACGCACAAAATATGAAAAATGACGCAGAAAAATTTGCATGTGTGCGTCCTGTGTACGCACACATCGTTAGTAGCATTCTAACAGAGCCCAAATCTAGCAGCAGTCATGTAGTTGTTTATTTTGATTCATGGATTTGACACTGTGTCTTCTGCTTTGGGGAATATGATCCTATGTTTTTCTCATCTTTATTTTTGCATTTTTTTAGGTGACCATTGAAGCCAACTTCTCATCACTCGACATTCGAGAGGCTTTTGTGGAAGACACGGACACCTACTCTGTTGTTATCAAGAACATGGCTGGAGAGACACGCTCTTCATGCAAACTCACCATCGAGACTCTGTACTCCAGTGCTGTGTAAGTTGGAGTATTTTGCCAGACCTTTATGACCTGCCAGAAAATAAAGCTGTAGCAGAGAATTTGAAGCATCTGTATTAGTCTGTAGTACTAACAGCCTTTCCCATTTTTAAGCTTTAATTTTCAAACAGCTTAAGTTGATGCGTTGCTGATATGCTGCTGCATATATTGTGCAATTTGAAATAGCGGCAAGAGTGTCTTTCCATTAAAATTATGAGAATGCTGTTATTATTCAGCTCTTTCAGTCTTACAGATTTTAGTACAGTACATCAGGCCTACTGTCCAAGCTTGTTGAACATATTCTTTAATTTTCTTGTGTTTGTGCATTCAGGGATGAGATGTCGCAGATATCAACAGATGTGGAAAGGGTGGCACCACCTGCAGCTCAGCGGCCCATGTTCACTCAGCTGCTGTCACCGACCAAAGAGGTCCCAGAAGGCACACGTGTCCGGCTGGACTGTGTGCTGGTTGGTCGACCAGAACCTGAGGTAGGTAGTACAATTCAGAAATAAAATTAATGAAGAGGAAAAAGTTTTTGACATCCACTATTTGAAATAATAGCTCTGGCCAAATAGTTGAGCAGACTAATTTCAAAATAAGACTGCTGGCTTATCATGTTCGTTATTGTTTTTGGCTATAGGTGATTTGGCTGAAGAACGACAAGCCTGTGAAGGAATCGCCAGATGTACAACTGCTGTTTGAGGGTGACCGCTGCACTCTGGTGCTTAGGGAAGCCATCGCTAATGACAGCGGTTTCTACAAAGTGGTGGCAAGAAATCCTCATGGTGTAGCGGAGAGCAGTTGCAAGCTCCATGTTGAGCGTTAGTATTTTATTATTAATTGGCGAATTGTTGGGTTATAGGTTACCGCCCCATTCGAGAAAATCTCAAAGTTGTGACATTCAAAATTATTTGGGGCTATCATTCAGTTACTGTTATTTCGATTTCAATAAGATTTCAATAAAAAAACTTCGTTTTCTAAAGGACCCACAACTCTATTTTCTCTATAATATTAAACAGGATGGAAAGCATTTTCCACTATGGTTTTTGCGTTTTACTAATTAGTGAGGCAGGAGGAAGTTTCACTTTTGCAAATTGCTGACTGTAATAAAGTGGAATTATTTGTGATAATGCACAAATAAATGTCTGTGCAAAAAATGTTTTTTATTTTTTTATTTGTTTATTATAGCTATTGTATTTATTTTATTAACAGCCGTGAGTGAGATGAGTGATGCATCAGTGGGAGAACTGGCAGCGCCCAAGATTACCCAGCCTCTAAAGGACCTGACAGTCAAGACTGGTCAGCGTGTCTGTCTCCAGTGCCGGGTGTCTGGGCACCCTCTGCCCGAGGTTCAGTGGTTCATGGACAACAAGCAGCTGGAGAGTTCTCCAGACTTCCAGGTAAGAATTATTCCATCAAATATCATGTACTATACTCATATTTTAGAGGAAGAAAATAACTATTATTATCAGTGGAGGTAATGCTCCATGTTGGATGTGTTGTATTGGTACTGCTATAGTGGTGGAAATTTTTGGTATTCTAGAACAAGAAGGTCAATCGCTGCATCCTTCTTCAGCATTTTCAGCATGATTTTGGCACTCTCAGTGCAGCTCTTCTTGGTTCTCTTCTTGTCTCGCTGGCCGCTGTTGGATTGTTTCCACTGGCGGACTGAGCTTCGGACCCATCGGGCTTTGGGTGCGGAGTCACCCGGTGGTCCGTGCTTGGGCCTGTGCTGTTCGCTCTCTGCGCTTGAACTCTTAACCACGTCTTTGGCTGACACAGCGTTCTCCATCATTCTTTTACTGACGACTCACGGCTTGAGGATGTCTCTGCTCCTGATTGGTCTGGCACTGCCATATCCACTCTCTCTGATGCCGTCACCGGCGTGCAAAGTTGGATGATGGAGAGCAGGCTTTGGCTCAGCAGCGGCAGAGCCGGAGACATTCTGGTGGGGACCACGTCCGGACTCTCTTGGGCCATCTCTGGCTCTTTTGGGCGCTTCAGCTTGTCTGTCTCTGTCTTCTGCTATCAAGGGTCTTGGAGTCGTCCTGGATGGCACCTCTCCTCTGTCTCTCGCGCCTGCTGCTTTCGGCTCCACCGTGTTGCCACTGTGTGCAGTTACCAGTGACGCTAAACTGGACTTGTCGCTTCTGCCATTCTCTCTCATCTTGGTTATTGTGGCTCCCTGCTTGCTGTACTTCCCGCTTCTTCTGTCTGTCATCTTCAACTCATTCAGGACAGCTCAGCCCTGTCTTGTCCAGAGAGGAGAGAGAGAAACCATGTCACCCGTCTGTTTGTGGTAGCTCCACTGGCTGCCCGTCTCGCATGGGATCAGGCGTGGGCTTGGCAATCTCGCATGCAGCTGCCTCGGCAGGCTTGCTCCCGCTTGTCTCTTTGATTCCCTGTCGCTCTGTTGGTCTTCCCGGCTGCTTCACTTCTCAGGCGACTCAGCATGCCTCGTGCAGGGCGTGGAGCTGCGGGCCATTGCTCCTTTTCTTTTCGGGCCCCTGCCGGCTTTGGCTCCTTTCATCTCCCCCTCCGTTGGCGCCGTCTTTGGGGCATTTGAGTCTGGCCTGGGGACTTTTCTTTTCCCTGGGTGGTCCTCGGACTGCAGTGCCCCGCTGCACCACCTCCACCCCTCCTACCTGGCCCGCCTCACCCGCAGGCCCTAGATCAGAGCGGTTGTGGATGGCCATGTGCATGGTCATTGTTGAAGATTTTCTCATGCTTGTTTTTGGGTGTCGTGTCTCTTTTTATGTTGTTGCCTTGTCATCCATGTGATTTGTGTGCAGGTGTATATCAGTGTGCTTGAGTTGTTGGTGTGAGAGAATGTGCATGAGTGTGCCTTGAGTTGCCTTGTGAGGAGATATGTGCGCGCTATTATTATTATTAAGAAAAAGCCTTTTGAAAGAGCCAGTGCAAGGTGTGTACTTATGACTGGTTCAAGAAAACATAACAGGAAAGCTTACTTTCCTGCCTTATGTTTGACTGAATCTTTAGTAATGGCTAATTTGACATTGAACCGGCACTATTTGCTCAGGACAGGAGAAGCATCTGCTGTTACAGGTAGTTAAAGAATCTTTAGTGCTAGCTAACTTGAAATTGTACCAAAACATTCGTGTGTGATTAACAATGTCTTTTATTCCTCACTTACACAGATCACAGCGTTCGCTGATGTACACTCCCTCACCATACCCGAGGTGTTTGAGGAAGACAGCGGCTCCTACATGGTGCGTGCGTTCAACAACGCTGGCCAAGCCACTTGCTTGGCTCGCCTGATTGTCACGCCTCTACCGGAGGATGAAGCCATGGAGAGGACTCATGCTCCCAGACGCGAGCGTATTCCTCAGCGACCACCAGAGTTCAGCAAACTGTTCCAAGACCAAACCGCCAAGCCTGGAGACTCTGTCACCTTTGAGGCTGTCATCACTGGATCACCAAAGCCAAAGGTATGATCATCATTATTAGCATCGGCATTGTCATCGTTTTTCATCATCTGCATCACCATCGTCATCATCTGCATCATCATCTTTATCATAATCGTCATAAATAGTACACTATCATGGCTGTCATTTGTACAGGTACATGGGCAAAGACTTTGTTTAACTCTTAATTGCTGATTATTGTTATAATTTGTTGCAGTGCTATTATTACCATGGACTTAACACTCATTTCCACACAGTAATTCTTAACATTCTATCCCAAAACATTTCCAAGGATATCTATCATCCATTGGAACAAAAATTTTCTTTGTGCAACAGGTGTCATGGCTGTTCAACGGAGAGCCACTGGTTTCACAGGACTATCAGACGGGCATGGAAGGCGATGTCTACCGCCTAACCATACCTGAAGTCTTTGACGAGGATGCTGGACGGTTCTCCATCACTGCAGAAAACCCTTCCGGCCGAGCCACCTGCTCCGCGATGCTGACTGTGGCACCCCCTCTCCCTTCCCAGCCACCCCCTGGCCCTGTGGTGCGTCCAGCAAGGGCAATGGCTATCGATTTGCCAGATTCCATGGTGGCTGCTGCTGCACCTCCTGTGGTGTACGTCCCTGGACTGACTACTGTAGTGCCTGGTGGCGTCTTTGAGCGGGAGATGTAAGTAGCTGCTTGTACTGTGGTTGTGGTTGTCTGTTGTTTCAGCTACATAGATCTATAAACCTCTAACTTGTTTAAGAATTGTTCAAGCACAGCGCCCTGATACCATGCATTATTTTGTCCAGGGTGCACACTGTGACTACCACAGAGAAGCGTGTCAGCCGTACCTTCACCACGTCAGAAGATGAATACATGTCTGGCCGTGAAAGCCACTCTGAGACAGTGATGACCGAAGTGAAGCCTAAGAAGAAGGCCAAGATGATGACAGAAAAATACTCCACCTCTTTGATTGCTGACCTTCCACCCAAGTTCCAACCTATAGATTTGACCATTGAGGTGCCTGTGCCACCCAAGTTTGTGCAGGCCCTCAAGTCCATTACCGCCATGGAAGGCACCAGAGTCACCTTTGAAGGTGTTGTCACAGGTAGAGAAGAGACTTTGATCTATAAATATTTAGGTTGACGGTTAAAATTAAATGATTGAAAAAAAAAAATCTGTTTGAGCAAGCCGAGAGTTGATGCTTCATAATGAAAGGAACTTGCATGCAAGAAGTGTGAATTCTGTTACTCCTACAGATAAGCCAGAATCCAAGGCTAACGCAGAAAATTAATTATCTTACTTTGTGCAGGCAAACCCGAGCCTACCATCAAGTGGTTCAGGGAAGGCAAACAGCTAACAGACCAGGCCGACTTTGAAATTTCTTATCGTGGAGGCCGAGTGTCTCTCACCATCCCTGAGACCTTTGAGGAAGACCAGGGCCAGTACACATGCTGTGCTGAAAACAGGGGAGGCATGGCTTCCAGCACTGCTGAGCTCATTGTTAGAGGTAGGCTGCCTTCTTTGCATCAAAGAATTATAATATTTTTGGCGAATGCTTGTCTGTCCCGGCTTGCAAGGCTTTGAAAGCAGCATGATATTATCATTTCCTGCCTGTGGAAGAATTTTTATTTTCATATTGTGAGAACAGAAGAGAAGTTTTTATATTGTGAAAAACGGAAGATGTATGGATTGTTGAAAACATTGTCAGAAGAGGTCAATTGATTAAAAGTCCTTAATCCTTTTGTATTTCTGTTTTCACAGCCTCCATGATGCCACCAGCTTTCACAGAAAAGCTACAGCCCCAGTACCGCCGTGAAGGTGAAGCTGTGAAACTGACTGTGAAGGTCAGTGGCCAGCCACCACCCACTGTGACTTGGTATCGTGAGGGCCGTCGTCTGATCAGCTCACCCGACTTTGAGATCAAGCAGGAGGGGGAGATCCACTCTCTCTACATCCCAGAAGTGTTCTACGAAGACTCAGGAAAGTTCACCGTCAAGGCTGAAAACCCTGCTGGTGAAGCCATCAACGCTGCTAACCTCATGGTGGAAGGTGTTTATCAACTGTTATTCTTGGAAGTTTGAATTTATATTGTTATTATGTTAGAATATAATAATGGTACTATGAGGTATTGATATGATAGTCACAGTTTTAAACAGCAGTCACTGTAAGGTAAAAATTGCTTTTGTACAGACACATGAATGGTAATTTGAGAAAGAAAATATCCCCCGAAGTTTGTATTCGAAAACAGAGCTATTTAGGACTAGTAGGTGTTGTGTCACTAAACTACATTGACTGGGTGAAAATCATTTTTATAGTAACAGCTGTCTGTGTATTATTTGTCTTACCGATTAAACTAAACAAGCGTACCACATTCAACCACATTTCTTACTCGTTTTTGCAGCTCCTCAAGAAGCTCCAGCTCAACAGAGAGCACCAGAGCGCAAACCTGTGTATGAGGGTGTGACACCAACCAAAACTCCAGCAGTGAAGTCACCCAGACCCTATCCTGGAGAAGAGATGCCTGTTGCAAAGCATCCCAAACTGCAGGAAGCTGACGACCGTTATCGTGCTGAGCTGCAGATGCAGGTAAGTTACAGACTATATACCAAATTGTTAATGTTTTGTTTTGGTGTTTGTTTTTTTTTAATGGGCTATATGACACATTTTAAATACTTGTTTTGACCATATTAGCTATGTGTTTTGAAGATTGAAGCAATATCTGTAGCAGGCAAAATTATAGTAAGAATGAAATTAGGTATGTTGTGATGTGCATTTCCTACCAAACTAAGAGCAGCTCCAAGTGCTTATACAACATGCAGGTGTTTTCACAGGTTTTTATGTGCTTTTTTTTAACAGGTTGAGGGCGAAATGGACCTGCCTCCCTTTGAGAAGCGCATTGCTCTGTTTGGTCCCTCAGTGCCTGTACAGGCCCCTGTGTCGCCTCAGAGACGCACACCATCTCAGTCTCCCCGCATGCCTCGCAAGCCTATACCCACCGGACTGGAAAAACCTTGGTTTACCAAGGTAGAAAAGAAAAGGATCAGAAAAATCTAATTTTAAAAGCTTTTGTCATTTTATTTAACCGATATCATCCTTTACTGGTCAGTAGGAATATATAATGAAAAATGGAGACAGTTGTGTTAGCATTCAGGAGGAGGGGCTTGGAATATGGAGAGGAAGATAACTCTCCCACATAATATTGCTGTACAATGTTTCTAGTTCTGTTAAATAATGCATTTTAAGTAAATTGTCAATGCAGTAAAGCAGCTAATTCAATCTTCTTGCGTATGAAATATTTCAAGCACATCTGAGCTAGTAGGACATTTCACGTCATAAAGTTATTTCTTCCATTAAAAGAGTTTTTTCTACCATTAAAATTCTTAACAGTGCACCCAAGACACCAAAGAGAGGGCCATCACTTTAAACCTGGTTATCTCTCCTGTTTCTTTTCAGTCTCTGCAAAACCAGACTCCAGCCAAGCAGGGTCAGCAGATTACACTCGAGGTCACGATCGAAGGCCACCCTGAGCCCATCGTCAAGTGGTACAGGGAAGATGCAGAGATTGTGGATTCGCCTGATTACATGATCCGCCAGTCAGGCAACAATTACTCACTCACCATCGCCGAGACTTTTCCTGAAGATTCTGGAAAGTTCCGAGTTGTGGCCACCAATGCTAATGGAAATGTTGCTTCTGAGACCAACCTCAGAGTTGAAGGTGAGAATTTATAGGATGCACATGTACATAAACAATGCTGATGGATGGGGAATAAATGCGAATTTTCGTAGACTGAGCTGAGCTAATTATACTTAGTATGCACTGAAGTAGCTGTCAGATTGCTGACTGTAGTGAAATGGTCTAAATTATATTTTTTTTAAGCGTAAGTTCAGTCCCTCTTGACTGGGATTCTAATAGATAGCCTTTGCTATGGGACAACATTACTGTTCTATGTGTCTTTTCATAAGCCTGCATTCTTCAGTCCCTCTTGACTAGGATTCTAATAGTTAGTCTTTGCTGTGGGACAACATTACTGTTCTTTCTTAACTCTTCCGCGCCGGGAAGCAAGTTTTCCAGTAGCCGCCATGCATCTCTACCTGTCGGGAGGCAGGTATTCCAGTATCCCACACATGCATACGGTCCAAGCGAGAAAACTCCGCATTGCAAAAATATATTGAAAGCACGGTTATCTCCCATGTTAATAAAACATACAATCACTTCCGCCAGGTCGAATTTTCTTGTTCTGATGCGAATTTGGCGTGCAATTTGATTTTTAAATGATGAAAAATCAAGGACTATCAAGATCTTTCTCTCTCTCTGCTAATTTTGTGTTGAGCTGCTATAATATTTTGTGGAAATTTACCAAAAGAAATATCTAAATACTTTAATGTTTACCTAAATAGCTAAAAAAACTTACATAAATGCTATTTTTTAATGTTATTGTGAAAATTCAAGAAAAACATGCGAAAGAGGCTTTCATTTAGGAATTTTTTCAGTTTTTATTATTAAACAAACATAAAATTTATATAGTTTTGTAAAGAAATTAGTTTTCTATAAGTATGCCAAATTTCATATCAATAAGCCTGCACTGAGCTAGGCAAGAGCCGATTTTGTACAACTAGTGGTTTTCACGACAGTCTGGCCTTGCAGGCTCAGGCCAGCAGTGATGCTTAGCTGCTGCGCGCTCAGGCAGAATAGAGTTAAGCCTGCATTCTTCACATGTCATGTCTGACTGCATGTTTTGTTGTGTGACAGGAGCACCAGAGAGAATTGAGAGGCCACCTGTAGAGCGATTTCAGGAGAAATTGGTAGTGCAACCTGAAGTTCCTGCTCCAGCGCCTATCCCTGCGCCACCTGTAACACCGGAGAAGCGCACACCATCTCAGTCGCCTCTCATGCCACTCAAAGTGGCTCCACCTCAGGCGCCTATTCCACTAACACCTGCCACACCAGAAAAACGAACACCATCTCAGTCACCTCTCATGCCACGCAAAGTGGCACCACCTCAGGAGCCACCGGCCTCGCCTCAGAGACGAACGCCGTCTCAATCACCGTTGATGCCTCGCAAAGTGGTGCAGCCACTTATGGAACCCACCTTGGTGGCGCAGAAGAGAAAGCCCAACTTTGAAAAGGTTTGTATGATTGTTTATTTTCTTAGCTGTACCTTTCTTTTTTCTTACACTTTAAGCTTTTTTGTTTTAAAGTGTTAAATAAGTGTTTATGTTAAAACTACTTATATTCTATTCTTGGCCGAGTTGTTTACATCAGCTCATTTTGGGATATATATTTGTTTTATTTTTGCTTGCCTTTACTCGCTGAAGCAAACTTTTTGTCTAGTTGCTGGTACACTTTGAAGTCTTTCTTTCATTATGCCATTGTTTTTATAGCCTCTACAAACCACTACCCCAGCCAGACAGGGAGAACGCGTTGTGCTGGAAGTCACCATCGATGCCCACCCTGAGCCTATCGTCAAGTGGTACCGGGAGGAGATTGAGATTGAGAACTCCCCCGACTACATCCTCACACAGACGGAGACCACCTACACTTTGACCATCGTGGAAGCATTCCCAGAAGACACAGGAAGGTTCCGAGTGATTGCCACCAATGCTGAGGGCTCAGTCAAGTCTGAGACCAACTTGAGAGTTGAAGGTGAGCAGTGTTAAATAGGTAAAGTATGTGCTTTTTAGAATCTGGAGTAGTGTTTGGATGTTTTTGGTAGTTGTAGATTGTTTTATTATTGCAGTGATTATTCATACATTTTATTGACAAATTGGAGAGTCATTCATGATTCTGTTAATTGTGTATGTGCTGAAATAGATTCAAGATTCAAGATTTATTGACTTCATGTGAAGAATTTGTTTTGCGCATATGGGAATACATCAGAATATAGGTTATAAGTTCATACGCAATACAATACATTACAGCACAGTGCAAGCAGGCA
Source organism: Oncomelania hupensis (assembly GCA_036898135.1). NCBI lineage: Eukaryota > Metazoa > Mollusca > Gastropoda > Littorinimorpha > Pomatiopsidae > Oncomelania > Oncomelania hupensis. Next base: position 95,727,070 of record CM072512.1, read on the forward strand.
CATCGCTTTCTCACATTTACGCAAAATAGGCTATTGAAAGTAAACAATCAGACATCACACATCAGGCAATCAGATCACAAAATAGAACCGCAAACACTGTTAATATATATCATGTCACCTAATCGCGTCAAGCACCCACATCTCAGTGTATACGTCAATTGATTAAACCAACATAAAACGCCTCACAGTTCACATTACATTAATAGTCAATGTATACATCATGCACAAACAATCAATACATTTTCGCACACATTCATACTATATATAAATATTAGACTGAATTAACAAATTTTTGTTGGTATGTTTGGAAAGTAGAATGTGCTAACCATAGATTTTGAAACAAACTCTACTTTTTGACAGGAGCCCCAGAGCCAATGGAAACCGATGAACGTTTCCGTGAGACACTTGACCTTGAGATTGAAGGACGACCTCAGGAGCTGGCTCCATTTGAGAAGCGCATCCCGCTCTTTGGAGCAGCACCACCTCCTCAGCAAGCTCCTCCTCCACCACCACCAAAACCCAAAGTGTCAGAGAAGCAGAAACCAACCTTCACTCAACCACTCAGTAACGTCAGGGCTAGAGAGGGCGATCGTGTCACCTTTACCGTTCGCATCGAAGGTCGTCCAGAGCCCATTGTCCACTGGTACAAGGAGGGCATCTTGATTGAGCATTCACCTGATTACCAGATCTCCCAGATGGAAAAGGAATTCAGCCTGACCATTGCTGAGGTGTTCCCTGAAGACAGTGGCATCTACAAAGTTGTGGCTATCAATGCTGAAGGCACCACCATCACAGAGTCCAGACTAGACATTGAACGTACGTTTTTGTGTGTTTGTTTTTTACCTTTTAGCTTGAGTGTTGTGTCTCTATAAACAGAAATAAGATAAATGTTGACCTGAAACAGTTGGTTATCTGGAAAATAAGGTTATAAAGTTATGTGTGCATACTTCATTCTGAGAAAACCCCCAACCCTTCCCTTTCTTGTTGTTAATTAGTTTCCCCACATGTTGATTTTCATAATGTGACAATTGTTTTTCACAGCCAAGCCCATTCCACTGGAGCAGTTCTCACCACAGTATGCTCCAGAAGAAGAGTGGGCCCCGCCTCTACCTCAGGCCCCACCTCCTTCTGCTCCAGCCCCACCTCCAGCCCACATCCCGCCTTCGTTTGTTCAGAAGCTGCAGGATGTTCGGCTGATGGAGGGCACTAACATCAAGCTGGAGTGCCGTGTGCTTGGCAAGCCTTTCCCTCATGTTGATTTCACTCGTGAAGGACAGCCCATCTTTGAAGGACCAAGGTGAGGGTGCTTTCATTATTGGTTCTTTGCCTGTGTTGAAAAAGTTCAGCTGTTATCAAGATCTGATGTATATTTAAAATCGAACCCAGGGCCCAGAATAAATGTTATGGGAAGTTTATATTTTATAAGCTTGGTTTGTACTCAGCTGAAATATCACAGAAGATTTATCAATTATTGTAATTGTTTTTTTTAAATTGTGACTTTTGATATTTATTATAATGTTGATATTGTTTTTGGCTTTTACTCACAGACACAAGATCACAGTTGATGAGAGAACAGGCCGCTGTACATTGCTCATTTCACAGGCACGGTCTGAAGACCAAGGCAGGTACACATGTTCTGCCAGCAACCCTGCTGGTGAGGACTCCTCCACTGCCAACATTCTGCCTGGAGGTAAGTAAAGCTTTATTGTTGTATGTACTTACCCAATTTATTCTGTATGAACACGATTTTAGTATCAGGAACAATGGTATTTCAAGTGTAGCTAACTGTTCTAATTTTATCATCTTTTCGCTAAACATTTTTGTGTTACTGTACAAAGAATTCTGTTGCTGATTTTGCAAAGAATATAATTGTTTTTGTTGAATTTCAGCTCCACCAGTGCGTGAAGTGAAAGAACCAGAGTTGTCAGCTGTAGCCAGGATGATTCAAGAAGAAGAACAGCCACGCAAACCTGCGCACGAACGAAGATTCAGTGAAACTGTTAGTATCTTCTTTGTTTGTTTTTTAAAAACCTCATATCCAACATTTTAGGCTTTTTTGGTGGTTGAGACCAAGCTTGAAGGTATTTGAGTCTGCTGAATGTGAAATAAGAATATTAGGCAATAACTAAAGCTATTTTTGTGTAGACAGATGCCTTTTTTTTTGGTTACAAATCTACATGTTTTAAGTGGATATATATCAACAAGAAAGTAATTTTGTCTGTAAATTCTGAACACAGGTGCTGAAAGCTTCTTTCATTTTCATTTATTTTGACCATTTCAGTCTTTGGCCTGATCTAGTTATTTGTGCTGTAATTTAAACTCAAGGACATGACAGCAGTTTGGAAAGAAAGTTGTAAAAAATATTATTTAAAAAATGCTCTAAATCACACTGTTTTGTCCCTCTGTTTTGTTCAGGAGTTCAAAGTGTCCAGCTTTGAGCAGCGCTTGATGCAAGAGATTGAGTACCGCGAGGGCAAAGTACGCCTTGCCAGTGAGACAGAGACTGAATATGACACTGACCAGCCTGAAGAAAAGGTTTCCTCAACTCAGGCCTGTCCTCCACAAGTTCTCCAGCCACTCAAAGATTTCAGACTCATCGAAGGGTCAGATGCCACCTTTGTCTGCAAAGTCTCTGGCAGACCTAGGCCTAAGGTGGGACAAGAGTGAAGTAGTTGTAATAGCAATAATGTTATTAATAATTCTTGAAAGTTTATTTACTTGTGTTGTTGTTGTTTTATTCCATTTAAAGTGAGGAGGCTTACGCCTATTTACTTGTGTGTATACTATAAGATTGCATAGTAGAAAAATGAAAAGCGTCTTGAGGAGATAGGTAGGATCCTTCCTGCTTCTACTGAGGGTGTTGGTGGTGTGGTGTTTATGGGGAAGGAATATGTTTCTGTCTGACTATATAGCACAAGCGTGCAAAATATTGTCTTCTAAGACAGAAAATTCATCATTGTTACTACTATAGGCACTAGAAATCAGTGTGGAATTACAGTTTGTGCATGCATAATGTATACATGCCCTTTCTTGATAGGCACATCTTTAGTAGTGAAATAAATAAGGAAGTCTATTGTGTGAAAATGAATAAATCTTTTCTTTCTTTGTCTCAGATTGCGTGGTACAAGGATGGCAGGCGCATCAAGCGATCGAGCCGCTATGAGATCAAGTACACTCAGGATGGCTACAGCACTCTGCGTATCCGCATGGCTCTGCCAGAGGATACTGGTCACTACACCATGCTGGCTGTCAACTCCATGGGCAAGACCACTTGCTCGAGCCAGCTCTACATTGACCGCATGGGCAACATTGACGCCACATCTTTTGTAGCCCCAGACACCTTGGACAGGATCCTCAGAAGGTCAGTTTTATTATGGACTGGATTCCAGATTTGAAACTAAATATGTATAGTTATATTATTATTTAAAAGTAACAGTTATACAGGAACGCCCAATTAGAGGTGAAAACACTAGGTCAGTTACGGTTCAAACCAAACGCTGCTCACTCTAGACTGTTGCAGCTGTTGGGAGCAATACTGTTATGCCAGAGACTGTAATTTTAGAGTTGTACATTTGTGTTATTGGATACCCCCGTTGGGGTGGCGGGGGTTTTAGTATAAATAGTATCCCCACTTTCTGGAAATTTAGTGCTTTAAATTCCCACTGTTGCTGTCTTTCTCATTTGCTCTTTCTCATTCCTGCTCTGTTCTATCAATCTGCTATACTATCGTCTTCTTCGCTAGACCAGTCTCCTACCTTTTTTCTTGAAAACTCTTCCGGGACAAGACTCCTTGTTTGTGTATGAGGTCTGTTGGATCAGCTTGGGAATATTGGACGCTTTCTGCCAGGTGGTCACTAGGGCTTCCTATGATGTTATTATTTAGCAATGTAGGCATTTTATATGTATGTGTTTTGTTGATAATTTATAATGATGTTTGTATTCTATTTTGTTTTTGTAAACGGGGGTTCGATAAGTTGGGGTGAAGCCTCAGCCGTCCCCTGCGTGGGATGTCTTTATTGTAAAGTGACTAGCTGGTGGAGGGCATTCAGTTTTCCCACTAGGGTTGTTTCAGCAGATCTTTTATGCGGATTGGGAGTGGTCCGGTCCTGATTTGGCTCGGAAGAGTCCGCTGGACCTAAAGCAACAATTATGTAATGTAATGTAATTGTGTTATTGGATAAATAGGCTGAAATAATGGGGATGAGAAATATTTTTTTTTTAATGTTTGCAGTGAAAACACTCTCAGCAAAGACACATTGAAAGTAAATGTTTTGTTGTTTTTCATTTTCAGGGACTCTGTACAGCCTGAACGTGGTCCTGAAGACCAGGGCGGCATTTTTGAAACCAACACCCAGCCTCAGTTCAAGAAGATTCCAGCCGATCTGGAAGTGCGAGAGGGCGCCCCAGTGCGTCTTGACTGCATCGTCAGCGGCCGACCCATCCCGGAGTTCTTCTGGTATCGCAATGAGGTGCTGGTCCACAATGATGACAACCACAAGGTACATTAATCTATGTTAATTTTGTGTTCAGTCTTGCTAAATGGGATGACATTGATTGACTGACAAAACAAGAATACAGTCATTTGATGATAGATTTAATGTTAGATTGAAGCTAGTCCTGAATTAGGTAACCCTAAATGCTTTCTCTTGTTCCTTCACATTTGGTTGTAAATATATATTTAGATTTTAACTTGCTGTTCATTCAGGATTTGAATTTCCTGTCATGATTACTTGCATTGTGTGTTGTGTTGTCAGATTGTGGTGAATGAGGACGGCATCCACTCACTGCTGATCATGTCAGTCACACGCCATGACTCTGGTGTGTATACCTGCATTGCTCGTAACAAGGCTGGCGAAGACACCTTCTCTGTCACCCTTACTGTGCTGGGTTTGTAGTTTTTTTTTCTTTTCTTCCACTACAGCTTCTTCTGTTAGATTGTGTTAAAACTCTTTCCCTGGACAGCTCCTACGTTATAGGTTGTGTTAAACTCTTCCCCTGGTACTGTAGCACAGATGTTGGCTGTATATTAGGTATCAGTAGTTGTTTGTTGTTTCAAATTGTTGAACATATGTAATACTACCTCTGTAGTTTGATTGTGAAACTTTTAAACCAAAGACCGACTAGGTTTCCAGAAAATCTTTCATGATCACCAAGACTAGAACATAACTGTAAAATCATGACTTTTTTAAATTCTTAATTGGCCCTAATATCTGTGCTACTTTAGTATGGTAAAAGTGGTGACAGTTATAATTACTTTGTTTCTAATTCTTTCAGAGCGCCAGCAGATGGCACCACCCAGGTTTGTGGAACGTATGAAGAACTACACTATCGTGGAAGGTCAGTCAGTGACCTTGACCTGTCATGCAGAGGGCGTTCCTACGCCCATGATGAGCTGGCAGAAGAACAACAAGATGATCGTGCCTGACCAGGAGTACAGGGTAGAGACTGTGGCAGGCCGCTCATCCTTGTTCATCAATAATGCCAAGATGGGCGATGCTGCCTGGTTCCAGTGTTCTGCTGTCAACGTTGCTGGCACTGCTTCCACAAGATCCAAGCTGGTTGTCCAGCGTAAGTTTTATTTGACTGAATGATGCTATCCTATCCTATCCTATCCTATCTCCTTACTCGAAAGTTGTTGGGGCACCGCAGATGATCACTTACCGAGAGTATTCCATCTTTCTCTGTCCTCAGCAACCCTCATGGCTTCGCTCAGTTTCAAGCCAGTCTATTCTCGAATGACTGATTGATAGATTGATTAATTAGTTTATTAATTTATTGTTCGCTTCATGTATTGATTACTTCTTTATTACCTTGTTAGGGTTGCAAGGCTTGTTACATTTTCTTTGTATGAAGTTTGTAGTCCTGTCTGTGATAAAAAAATAAACACATATGCTGAAGCTAAGAACAAAATTACTGCTTATTCAAAATGTATATTCCTCTGTTTGGTATTAAATAACATATCTCAGTATCCTTTTAGTGTGATTAATATGCTAGTGTTTCAACTTCACTATAGTCTCTGTATTCTTTTAGAATGATCACTTTTTTAGAGTTGCTAAAATGTTTTATAAATCTCAACATCTTATTGTGTTATTATGTTAAATTAATTATGTTTATTTTATTATTTTGTTTCACAGCGGATCTGTCTCGCCACCTGATAGACGAACCTCCAGCTAAGAAATTTGTTGTTCCCAAGAAGGAAGCACCTCCACCTCAGTTTGTGCCGGAGCCTAGGGTTACTTCTCCGTAAGTGTTTTGTTTGGTTTGCTGTTGTATGACGATGAAAGTTTGAAGACCCTGTAAGTTGTCGATTTGTGATAGAATATTTGTTTACCAAACAGGACCGTTGTGTATGAACATATTATCAGCATGATTGAGTTTCTCTGTACACAATGATGTACAAAAAATTAACATGTACTTGTAAAAATCAGCACTGCCTCTCCGCAGGAAAATGAAGTCGGCAGATCTTTATTATAATATTGTGTATTCGAATATGACCACATAATATTAAATGGTACCGGAACTGGTTGCTTTGTGAATTCTGCACCATTTGAGGCAAGGATGCATTTCTCTTGGATAATCATTATGATGTTGTATGTTAGAGTATGGCCATGCAGGCAAACTTTTATAAGTATTTTGATTGCTTTTGTGAAATTTTGCTCATCTTCCTCGAAGGCATGATGCCATGGTTTATGAGAACTGCTATATTGAATCTGTACAGTCACTATGAGATCCAATCTGAAGGCCCAGTGCAGCAGATCACATATGTGACAGAGAGAGACAGCGCACTACTGCGCCTCGTCAAGGAAGAAGATGCTAGAAGGTCCGAGCATGAGCTTTGATTCATGCATGCCTGCATGCAGATTTGACACAGTTTTGACAGTTTTTGTTGAGTTGATAGATGTTGCTTGGTTCTTCTTTGTTTTATTTGTTTACATTATTCTTCTGGTTCTATGTTTTAGACAAAACGTTTCTTCAGTTCCAGTTCTTTCTTCAGTTTAAATTACATTAATTTATTATTTTATTTTATTTATTTGTTTTGTTTCAGTTTGGGAAATAGTTGAATTTTTATAATCCAATATACTGTATGTAATTTTTGGGAAAGATTTTAAAAATAATTTATGGCTTGGTGAATCATTGCTATTTGTAAAGTTTACTTCACTTTTGTATTATGTAAATAGTATGTAAACAACCCATAAGCAGTTGATTTTATATGATATGATTCAATTGGATATCCTTGTTGTATATGGATAAGCAGATGTTGCTGTGAATATGTTTTTTTGCTTTGTATTGGGAAAACGAATCATGTGTTGTTAAAAGAGTTTTAAAGCCTTCTGGTACCTACAGAGCATGCTACTTGTTCTTGTTCATCTAAGTTTGCTTGATGTTACTTATTTTCATCTTCTATCTGCCACACAATATCTACAGCCCCCACCTACCTCTCTCTTGTCAAATGCTCTCCACACCTAAAACCCCTTTGTCCCTCTCCCTCTTTGCCTACAAACCCACTGTTCCAAGTAAATGTGAAGTCCTGTTTTGCTTTGCTGCCATTTCTTCTACGTCTTGTTCACCTCATTTCTCCATTGTTTTCCTGCCAGTTTCTATGAGATACAGCCTGAAGGCCCAGTTCAGCAAATTCACTTTGCCTCTGATGATCAGTCAGGCAGCCTCCGACTAACTGACCCACTGAGGTGATCACTTCTACACACGATAGATATTGATAGTATAACTACTAGTATCTAATATAGAAAATAAACATTTAAATTTGGACTGTTTCGCCTTACAGCACATATGAATGTTTTGAACTGTGGGGGCACAGCACTCTAAGACTAATAAAAATGTTATCTCAGTGGACGAGCATGGACATAGACCTGAAATAGTCTTGAGTGATTAATGCACATTATGATTTTAATGACACTAATGGAAAAATATACAATAACAAGTCGGAAATTGTATGTATGTGAAGACTAACTATTTAATGAAATGAAATTACATTTTCAAAAGAGCGATTGTCAAATGCTAAGAATGTTGTCATGCACATTATTTAAAAAAAACAAACAAAAAAACTACACCTTTACCTTTTCTCCATTCTGCACGATTGCTTGCTGCATGAATGTTGACACAAGACAGCAATGTAATATTATTTGAACAGAATGCTTAATACACTTGAAAAGTATCTTAGGAATCGCTATCAAAGGAAAAGACAAGAAACATATATCAGAATCTTGAACTTTAAAGACTCGTGGAAAATAGAGCATCTTGGAATAGTACAGTCACTTAGCTTTCACAATGGTTGCCTGAAATATCTTAACATTGTTTGCATAAAAGAAGGGAAACACTCATCACAGTTACTTCATAGCACTTTAAAAAATATATCTATAAATTTAAAAGTGTCTGCTGTTGTGCAGTTACCTGTATGCATGGATGGCATGTACAGCAAGCATAAATGTTTTCTGTTAAATGAATTGTTTAAATTTTAGAATGCTTTATTTCAATGACTATTCATGTATTATATTATACATGGACAGTTTTAATGAAAATCTTTGAAAATAAATGGTTGTAACAGAAAACTAAGACATCTGTTTATGTGATCTAATTTCATTGTTTCTAAGAAACTAACTTTCAAACAGTTGTAATGCTAAAGAAAAAATGAATTTTTTAAAAATTTTAAATGATAATACTAAGAAACAAAATAACAACCAATACATTTTGATAGTAAATGTAATATCAAAGAGAATTAAGGTTTGAACTGGATTTCAAGCTTCTATCTGAACTGCTTACTGCACCTTTCAAACTTTGACCTTGGCACATCCTTCACTTGCTTTGGCAGCCTTGACCTCTTACTGCCAATGAGCATGACCTCTGCGACTCCTGATGTGTATGACGTGACCTTGTCCACTCCCTCGATGTCGCTTTCACCAACATCTCTCATGTCTGTTGATTTGTCATATGATGAGATGGAATTTGTCAGGTTTGTCACTCATATTTGTTATCTCAAACATTCACCTTTTATCGCTAATTGAATTAGATAACTTCAAGTTGCATGAAGAGTGTTTTGTGCAGTTGTGATGTTTATGTGAGCTGTTGTGGTCTGCTGGATTTCATGTAAAGTGTGGTGCTTTACTGTGGTGATTTTGTTGAAGAATGAATGTTGTGGTGTGTGCAATTTTGTGAAACTGTTGATGTGAAATCAAAGTTTTATGTTATTGTGTCTTAATGGCAGTGTTCAATTAGTTCGTCCGAGGTATTTGACCACTTTGTACAGTTTGGTAGTTTTTGATTTGACTTAAAAATTGATTTTAAATAGTTGTCTTATTTTTCTGAAGAACAACATAATTTTGTCTTAGATTTATTGGTCTGTGAATGTTGTTACAATGATATATTTTGTACTTCAAGATCACCCTGACACTTGCTTGCTGCTTGGCAGCACAGAAATAAAGAATGCTTTTGTAATATCCAGCACCTACCTTTGAAGGATGTCACAGCACACATTATTTAATTTATTAGAAGTGTAACTGTAAGCAGAATGAATTGTCCTTTTGTACATATTATTATGAATTTGAAGCAAAGAGTGAGTTGTGCATAGAAAAATGCATCTACGTCGATTACTTGAAAGTTTTGCATGCTGCTTGACCAACTGTATGTACACACTGCATGAAAAGAACACATTCCAAGAAAAATCTACTGCTGACCACTGTATGTTCAACTATGCCGTAATCCTCATCAGGCCAAGCCCTCAAACCAGAGCGCCACCGGTACCTCTGATGGCAGCCAAACCACCACCGCCTACACCAGAAGAAGTTGACATGGCAGAAGAGCCATATAAGACACCATCAGTGTCAGAAGCCAAGAGGCTGTTTGACAGGCCTGAAGAATACCAGCCTACACCAGCCAAAATGCCCAAACCAGCCAAGGCTCCAGTTCCTCCACCACCAGCTCCGCTTCCTGTGAAAACCATGCCATTCCAGCCAAGAGAAAAGTCTCCAAGGTTATTGTCTCACTATTTCAGCATGCCTTAAAGTTTACTGGCATATCAAAGCAATTTGAAGAATTTTGCTTATTGTGATTGTTACCAGTATGAAGTCATGATTAGCTGTCTTAATAATTTATCCATTGCCACGCTTTCACTTTCATTCAGGTATAGACTGTAAAAAACTTCACTTTTTGAAAAGGCTGGATAATATGCTATCAAAAACAACAACAACAAAGTAAGCATAAAACCCCACAAAATCCTTGTGCTCAATTCATAGCTCATATGTGTTGAAGCAAATCACTGAGCCTGTGGAAGAACAATTTACTGCTTTGATCACTTCCTGGCATGTATTGCTTACCATTTTCTTGTAAAAGCCATTAATTGTTCTGCTCACATGACACATTATTAATTCTTATTTTGCTCATTGACATTCCACTCGGTTCAAGTTACTCATTCTTGTTCTGCTCGTTGTACTCATCCCAGCTATGAAATCCAAGAGACTGGACCAGTGCAGCTCATCAGCTATGCCTCAGACACTGAACGAGGCTACCTCAAGCTGCTTGAAGAAGACGAGCTGCCCAGGTTGGTTTGTTGTTGTGGGCATAAATCGTCTTGAACAGCAGTTGATGTGTCATAATAGTCCCAGGAATGCCGTACAAGGAATGAAGAGTAGTAATATTGGATTGCTGTATGACCTATAGTCTAATCTCTTATGCTAAGGCTCAGCAATGTTAGTAAGTCAGAGAATATGGGTCTATAGTTCTGCTGGCTGCTGGCATGTGTTGTTCTGAGTATATGAATGTTACCCACCATCCAACATTCCATCCATGCTAACTTTGTTCACTCATATGTCCATCACTATACCATCAACCAGAAAATGTTTTCAAAAATGTGTGTACAAAAAAACAAAAAAGATAAAAAAAGCATGTTTGTAATGTTATGTCTAAATGTCATTAAAATGTAACATGTTACATAATTAAATTAGTATGTTGAATGCTAATATAGAAATGGTGTCCATTTGAAAAACAATATCAACAATTTAAACTCCTCAGATCATCCAGTGTGGTATGCCATATGATCTACATCCAAAGCATGAAACCGTGATTTCATATTCTTATTTTCTAAATATTTTAAAAATTGTTTGGTCTATTTATCCTAGTTTGATTTGTGTTGTACACATCTTATTTTAAAATCTTATTCCGTTTCCTGATTTAATTTGGGTGCCATTTAGATTTTGAAATTGTTTTGCTTTTCTTCTTCTGTTTGAACATTTTTAGTTGCACGATTTTGTTCTCTGCTTTTTCTTTTATAACACAATGATTGATGCACTTTAATATCAGACTTTTATTTCAGGCATGAATAATAATTTCTATGTTAATATATTTATATTTGTATGACAATATGCTTTATTGTGTGAATTGAAAAAACAATATGTATTTGTATAAAAAAAAAAACCACAATCAACTCTATAATAATAATAATGTTTTTTGTATTTTTTAAAAACTGAAGCCATGCTATATCTTTGCATTTGTATTAATTTGCTAGTTTATATATTCCATTTTCTAAAGCAGGGATTTGGGGGTGAATATATAATTTATTTGGAGATAATGTTTTTTCACTTCATGAGTAAAAAAAATCAAACTGTTCTGTGAACAGATTTACTGAACATTTTTTTTCCTGAAGGTAGATATTGTTGCTAGACAGAGGGGAGCTGAAGTAATAGTAAAAATATAAACTTCTTGTAATCTGCTACATTTTTTGTTTTACAGAAAACAGCCAATTGAGAGGGCACCAGTCTCTGAGGAGCCATTTGAATTTGAGAAAAAGTGAGTGCAGTTTGTTCTTTCAGCTAACTTCTGTACATGATACATTTTTGTGAAATTCGTTCTAGTGAGTGTCGTTACTTGTCAGTTATGCAGTATTCTGTTGTGTTGTGTGTTATTTTATTCCAGAAATATTCTTAGGACACGTTTGGTTTTGATTTTGTGTTTGATACAAACATGTTCTAGTTTTTTTGGTTCCAACTTTATATGATGACTGTTTAAAACTTTTTTGGTGTATCCTATTGAATTAGGTTTCAAGTGCAACAACCACTAACTGTTTGCAATAACGAACAGTGACACATTTCAGTTGGTCTTTATTGTGGTATTGTCATGTACAATCATGTATCTTTTTTTTTTTTTTTGCTTAGAGTACAATGCACAGTGTAATTATCTAGTGCATTAATGTTGTGTTTAATGTTCTTGTATTTGCCTGAAGTTTGTGATGTACATGTCTAACTCATGTGTTGTTTCATATTGCTAACCCCACAATAGGAAACCAGTTCATGCTCCAGTTGTGCCTCCAAAACCAGTGGTTCCAGTAAAAATGCCTCCAACAGTGGCTCCAAAACCAGCTCCACTTAGGTATCTGAAAAATGCCTGGCGTGCTGTTTCTTTTCACACCCTCTCATTTTATTTTTTGATTAACACCTAAAACAAAAGTTTGTTTTTCAGCTGGTTGTTGGGCTTGCACTTTCTTGAAAAGAAGAACCTATTGTGAACAACAAAATTTAAGGGTTTGCCTTACATGTCCATTTTAGTATAATGGGACACTGGCTAACATCTTTTATATTTTGTTCTAACGAACATCTTTTTCTTCATGTTTAGGCATACTTTTTTGGCTCCTCAGGATGAGATTTATTTTGCTTTGATTTTGGATTTTGTTTTCGTTTATTTGCTCTAAACTAGAACTTTTCTTAAACTTGTGTTTCAATCATATTCAGTTTTGTGTCATTGTATTTCCTCCTCATAATTTGTTTTTGCTGTTAGTGTCATTTTTATGTTGACTAACACTTGTGCTGGGTGGTTGTTGTGTGGCTGGTTTAGAGTTTCCATGGAGATTGATGACGAGGGTCCTGTTCAGATGATCAGCTATGCATCAGATACTGAATATGCTTCCCTCCGACTTGTAAGAAAGGAGAAAATCCTAAAGAAGGAAATTAAGAAGGTTCGGCCCGTTAAACACGTGACCTATGCATCAGACACAGAAGTTGCCTATATCAGACAAGAGAAATCCCAAAGAGAAATGGAGTCTGTCCAAATGATCAGCTATGCCTCCGATACTGAGAGCGCCTCTCTCAGGCTAATCAGAGCAGAGGATATTGGAGTCAGGTTGGTTCAGTGCAGACATTTTTGCTGCCACGTATATGCATGGAGATGATAGGTCTACAGAGTAGAGCCACACTGATGTGAAGCCTGCACGAAGTGATATGCCTGTTTTCATGGACGCGGAATCAACCTAGAAAAGGCATGGAAATAGCCAGAACTAGAGAGCATTATATCATGAAGTGGAGATATGAACTCGGAATTCTTGGATGCGGAAACAATGTTGCAAGATGCATGGAATGCTCTAGATCACATTTTTGTGGATGAGAATTGTTAACTCTAGAAGTACTTCAGACACAGCTTATAAGATCACATGAGACTGATATCTGCAACTAGGTGGACATCCTTGATTTGAGCATGAGTTATTGTTGTTGAGATCTATACAGCCAAAGGAATGCAGGCCTAATATATTATTTGAATAGTTAAATTTCAAGTGATGTGTTCCACATATAGTCAGCATACCTTGCATGATGAATGTATTAAGTGAAACTATTCATTTGAGGGTAATTTTTAATTGAGATGTGCTCTCTGCATATACCATTTCTTAAACCTTGAATGAAAAGGGTCAAATTAATGTTTCCGTTTTTGCATGGGTTGTTTTGAACATCTTTTTGAAAGCAGTAATACGGGATGGAAAAAGTGTTTGATATGCTACATGCTCTTGCTCAAATGCCACTATTATGTTTTAGCGCAAAACAATAGCGTTAATGCTTGAAATTTTGTAATGTTGTAGCGGATTGCTTGACTTCACAGGAGTACAGACTGACTGTGTGCTCCTGTAGTAGCATGATATTGATATAGCAGTTGTGATTGTTTGGATTGAATTTCAAGTGTTTGGGAGAAAAAAATGTTCAGAATTATGTTCGTGTTGCTCAGTAAAACTTTGTATGACATAATAAATTACTTGTTGTTAGCACTTACCATTTTTATATTGCTTCTGTCATGTACTTTAGGACATTATTATATTTATTTTATTGCTTTAGTTTGTTAGTCACATAATCTTGTGGGAGATGTCTCAGCCTGTTCTTCATTGTTTTATTTTTTTCTCTCCTTATTTTAGTAGGTGTTCACATCTTTCATTTCAATCATGTTCCTATTGCCACAGGCCTACGATGCAAATTCTGCCACCACCGCCTCCAGAACCAGTCTCTGTACTATTCCAACCCAAAGAAATAGATTTCAGGTGCCTATTTCACTCTTTATTCCATTACCCAACCCCATTCCCTTACCTCCCTCAATTTATTTCATATGGAAAAAAAAATCTATATCTATGTATCTATGTTTCTATCTATGTATCTATCTATGTCTCTCTCTCTCTCTCTCTCTCTCTCTCTCTCTCTCTCTCTCTCTCTCTCTCTCTCTCTCTCTCTCTCTCTCTCTCTCTCTCAAATAATTATTAAAAATTGCGTCCTCTGCCCCATTCATTTGACTGTGGGGGATTTTTTTTGTTGTTGTTGAAAGAAAGTAGTTTTCTGATAAAAATTGAAAAAAAAACATTTGTTCATCACACAATTTAATATACTGTTGAAACAGAATTAAAGCTATCATATTTTACCAGACAAGGTTAAGTCGCTAAACATTATTCATGTACTTTTTTTTTTAGTTCATTCTATTATAGAAGTCATCAGTATTGCAATTAATGAAATGGAAGTAGTTCCTAAAGTTAAGATTCAAGAGTGTGTTGGTAAAGAAAACATAAACATATGTTCTACTGATTTCTAGGCATGTTGAGGCTCCTAAGCCCAAAACACCAGAGCCTGTTAGAAAAGAGGTCACGGTATCCTTTCCACCACCGCCGCCTCCACCACAAATCAGGTGACCAGGAATGGCTTTGTGGAGTGTTTTACCTTCGCTTCCCATGGTGCTTTGAGCTCATTTTATTTGCAGAGGGTTATAGTAACTAATACACCTTTCGAAGCTGATGCCAAATGTATAAATAATAATGTGTGAACATATGATTGGTTATAACTCCCTCCCTTCTGCCCCCTACACGTTTGTTTTTTCCAAATTCTGAGCACTAATTTGAGTTCCTTTTACTGGATTTTAGACAAATAGAGAGTAAACCCTGAAGACTAATGCTTTCTCATCTTCTTTCATTAATTGTTGTGTAGAGAATGAGTTCTTCTTTACTCCCCCACACTCCTCTGAGATTGTTCATACTGATCTATTGGTTTACACACAAACCTTCATGGGTCCTCCCTTTCTTTCTTTGAGCCTGTCAAGCCATGCCTTGCACTTTATGATTTGCATCACACCATAGCAACCAATTGACTTGCATAGCTTTCTGATCAACTTGCCTCTGAAACTTTTTTTTTAATTTCACCAAAGCATGGAAAATCCCCACATCAAATCCCTACACATGACCACCGAAGTCAAAATAAAATAAAAGGTGGTTCAAGTTCTGTAACCATTTATGTTTATTTTTATTTAAAATTAATTAATTAATTAATTAAGAGAGAGAGAGAGAGAGAGAGAGAGAGAGAGAGAGAGAGAGAAAAAAAGAAAGAAAGAGGGTGTCCAAAAAAATTTATACACATTTTAAATAATTGTAAACTTGGTCCTTATAATAATTTTAAGACAAATGGGGATACCTAAAAGACAAGGTCTACGCCATGAAACATGCAACTGTCGCTGAATTGAGAGAAGCTATTGAACATGAATGCCCCCAAATACCAAGGGAATTGTTTCATGATGTGTGCGATTCCATTGTTTCGTGTTGTCAGCAGTGTCTGGATCAAAATGGTAGTCAGTTTGAGAACCTCCTATCCTATCCTATCCTGTCCCGTAACCCGGAGGTCGTAGGGCCACCACAGATGATCGTTTAACCAGCATACTCCATCTTTCTCTGTCCTCAGCAGCCCTGATGGCTTCGCTCAGTGCAGTTTGAGAACAGGCAGTAAAAAAAAACAACAATAAAATTATACTTGTAAATATTTTTAAATTTTTAAAATAATAAAATTATAATAAACACTAAGTTTACAATTATTTAAAATGTGTATACAATTTTTGGGGACACCCTGTATACATGTGTATATAAATATATATATTTTACACTCTGTCATTGAAATTTCTAGATACTGTGTCATTTCTGTAGTTGTGTTTTTCCATTTTTATTTTATTACTGCTTGTGGGATGCACAAACGCCAATGAAACCAAAATCAATACATTTCTTTTTTTACTTATAGTTTGTGAAATGTAATTCTAAATCTGAACTAGCAAAAATGTGCCTTGATTGTTTTTCATGTTGTTTTAATGTGATATTTATGACGCTATGACCTTATAATTTGCTTCTTGCAGTTGTAGGACATGTATGTATGTACTGAGTAGTATTTTTATTGTATTAGGAAACCTTTTTATTTTTGAGTTGCTGTATTTTACACCTTTGAAATGCAGTCTTTTTCAGGTTATGTGATGTTTAGAGCTGTTGATTCTTTTTTCTTCTCACCAAATGTAGTGCTTTAAATTCCCACTGTTGCTGTCTTTCTCCATTTTACTTTCTCAATCTACTCCGTTCTATCAATCTACTACTATACCATCTTCTTCGCTAGACCAGTCACCTACCTTTTTCTTTAAAACTCTTCCAAAACTCTTCATTTGTGTATGAGGTCAGCTTGAGAATATTGGACGCTTTCTGCCCAATTTTCACTAGAGCCTCCTATGATATTATTATTTAACAATATAGGCATTTTATATGTATGTGTTTTGTTGATATTTTATAATGATGTTTACATTCTATTTTGTTTTTGAAAACGGGGGTTCAATACATTAGAGTATAGCCTCAGTGTTCCCTGTGTGGGATGCTTTTATTGTAAAGTGACTGGTTGCCTTCAGTGTTACCACTAGGGTTGTTTCAGCAGATCTTTAATAGGGGTGAGTCCTCTTTCAACAAAGTTGTGGTCTTGATTTTGTGGTCCTGATTCGACTCTTTGCAGTCTGCTGGACCCTGTATGCAATGATTAACTAACTAACTAACCACTTTTGTATTTTTTAGTGATGTTTGTTCAATTTGTGTTTCATTATTGTGACTTGCCTTTTCGGTTTTCTTGAAACTTTCTAAGTGTCTTTATATGTTTCTATTTACTGTGTCTCATTCTTTTAATATTTATCAATTTCTTGTGCCTTTTCAGCTCTGTGGTAGCTCTCCCTCCCCCACCTCTTGCCCCCCAACCCAAGGTTCCAAGGGTGAGGGTGCGCAAAGCCCCAGAACCGGAGCCTAGGGTGCCAATAGTTCTGAGGCAGGAGCCAACGCCATGGTGGCCCGAGCATATTGACGTGCCAATGGTTGTTGAAGATCTGGAGAAGAGGTTCGTTCAGTTGCATGTTCGCCCTGCTCGGTCCTAACTGTCTTGCTGCTTGATGAACCCTACAGTTCAGCTACACAATACCAGCACTCATGAGTACCTCCGTTCCTGCCTGAGTATGACTCCAGTATTTAGTATTCATCCATAGCTGCAGTAATGTCCTTTTATTCTTGCAGCCTGCTTTTCCTTGTGCCTGTGAATGTTATACTCATCCATGAATCCTGGAATTTCATGTGTCGAGGTGCTGATGAGATTTTCAGCATTGATCATCTCATGTGAATTTAGAGGTGTCTGTATTGTTTGGTATATGTTCAGTTTGAATACTGGTCGTTTGGATGCCATGCCTTTGGGCATGAGCTGTTGGTGACTATTTTGTGTTGTGATACTGATCTTGTGACGATTTCTGAGGAGACATCTTGTTTTGTGTTTGTCTTCTGTTTTTGTTTGTAAAACAGGAATGATTATTGCTCATTTTCCAATCAAAAATTTAAAGTTTTTTTATTTATTTCACAGGTTTTCATGCTTTTTTCCAATATTTGTGGTGTCCATCAGATTTTTCCTCCCCAAAGCAGCTTATTATTAATTTTGGAAGTCCCTGTACTGAAAATTCTCACATTGTGTGAGCAATAATAATGTTTCAGATTAAAAGTCTACGAGCCAGAACCTGGCTGTGTGTGTGTGTGTGAGTGAGTGAGTGTATGTGTGTGTGTGTGTGTGAGTGTGTGTTTGTGTGTATTTTTCCCCAGTTTGGTTGTTTTTGTTTGTTTTGTTTGATGTTATTGAAGTGGTCTGCAGCCCTTATTTACTTTATTTGTTTTGTTTTGTTTCATTTTAGTTTTGAGTTGTTTTCAGCTGCAGCTTCAAGTGTGAATAAAACAACATTCACACCACCTGATGTTTTAGCTTGTGTTTTGTTTGGACTGCATTTTCATTTTATCAATTGTTATTTCTACCATTCAGAGTATTAGTTGATGCTATTTGAACTAGCTCGGATTCAAGTTTATAAGTTGTGCAGTGGTATATTAGAATGGAATGGAATAGTTTGTTAGATTTTTAAAACCAAGAAACCAAGTTATGACTAAAATGTCCTGAAATGCATTATTTGAAGAATGCTTCCTACAGGTCAACTCCTTTGGATGAACTTCATGTTGCCTGCAGTAGTCAGAGAGACTTTGGATGATTCTCTTATGCATTTGAATGCTGGTTTTTACTTTATTATTTTTTTTAATTATTTTTTTTTAGATCTGATATTCCTGTACATTTGGATAGTTCTAGAAGTCGTTGTTAGTAAATGTGCTGTATACCTTTTTTCCTCAGACCTGAACCAGAGAAAGTTTCTCCGCTTGAAGTGTCAAAAATTGCAATCCAGTTAGCAGATCACACTGGCAGGTTGGCATTATTGTTTGTGGGATGATTCTAGGGGATGCTGCACTTGTACACTATTTTGCTAGTCTCAATGCACTTTGATGTAGTTTTTAGAATTTTTAAAAATTTCTCTCTATCTTGTTATTTTACTAACCATTTGCATGTGATGTGCATGCTTAATTGGTGTTTTTATTTTTATATCTGGAAGCAATTGCTTGAGGAAAATTGACATTTAAAAAAAAAGTTAAATGTCTTTTCTCCCCCTTCTCCTTACCTCCCCACCTGTTTGTTTCTATATTATTTTTTTTGGTTTTTGAATGATCTCTTTCTGTACTTATTTATTTATTTATTTTTTAATTTTATGTTATCTTATTTAGATTACTATTTAGATTATTATTTTTAATTGATTTTTTTTTCTCTCATAAAAACATCTTATTTTGGTTGTATCATCACCATAATGCATTGTATACATAATCTGCACTTTTTTTTTTAGATTGGATTATTGCTTTAGATTTCTTTTCTTGCACTTGTACTTTTATTTCTTAATAATTTTGTGTGATGCTAACGATTTCTTGGACAGTAAATGAAGATACTTTCAATATATATTAGACAACTCTTTTTTTAAAACATGTAAATTTTTATTCAACATTACAAAAAAAAAGGGAGTTAAAAAACAACAGTATAATTTTTTTGGGGGGCAACATAATGCTAAGATTTACAAAGCTGTGTATTTTAAGCTGTAAAGAATATAAGTTATTTCTTTGAAAGGTATAGCTTTAAAAAATGTATTTTACATTTAAATAGATTTGAAAAAAGAAGTATAAAAAAATCACAATCTTAAGTATTAAATGTTCAAAAAACAACAAAAAATCGGCTACTAGTACAAAGGACACTGTTAACGTAATAGAATAATAAAATATGATAAATTGTAAAATGAAGGATGAGGCTTACATATAATAAAATACAATATTCAATAAGATAACTGATTTGATCTAAATCAAATTAAACAAGAACATGTACCGGAAACGGACACAAGCGTATTAGTTTGTCAAGCACATCTCTCACTCATTTTTTCAGGGAGGGCTTTGACTATGAGTCGGCTGTGCAAGAATACATTCGCCGTGAAGGTGAGGCCCCGCCTCCCGAGGACTTGTATGACAAGACCAAGCAGCGACCGCCAAAGTTCAAGACCCATATCAAGGACTTGTTGACCTTGAAAGAGAATGATCCTGTGCACTTTGAGTGCAAGTTGCTTCCCTTGGGTGACCCCACCATGAAGGTGGAATGGTTCAAGGATGGAGAGCCTCTCATTCATGGTAAGTGTGTGATGAAAGTTTTGATATATTTAAAGTAAAATGTAAACTATTTTGTGTGTGTGCTTTTTGTGTCTTTGTGTGTTGTATTTATGTAGTGTTATTGTTGAAATCCTTTGGTACAGGCCCATGCTGTAATCTTATTCATTCTGTCATGCACAGGCACTCGCTACAAGCCAGCCTACGATTTTGGCTTTGTCAGCTTGGACATCCAGTGGGTCAACTCTGAAGACTCTGGCGTCTACTCCTGCAAGGCCACCAACAATTATGGGGAAGACACCACCTCCGCCACTGTTAAATGCAGAGGTCAGATCTTCTTTGCTTTAAAAATGTTATTATTGCACCAGTACATGGAGTTTATAATTTTTATTATGATTTTGGTTTTATTGCAGATTTGTTTTATTTGTAGATTTGTTCTGTTTGTCCTTGTTGTTGTAAAATTTTTTTTTTTTTTTAATTCCAACCTGTGTTTTTAGTGTAGGTCAGTGTCATCTTTTCCTATAAATAAATGTTCAAATTTCTGTTCTTGAAATGGTCATTCTGAAAGAGATAGCAAATCTCTCTTTTTTGAAACAGCCTAGACCATGCAATAACAATATGATGTATGAGATCAAAGTTATTGCTATTGTGATTGTGAATGTAGATGTGAGTGACATGTCCTGTTGTTTTCACAGCTCTTCGTGGCATCATTATGGACTCACAGCTTCCAGGAGAGGGAGCCACCAGACTGCAGGAAATGGAAGATCACTGGCGCAGGTAACTTTCATGTTGTATACTTCATAGTTATTGTTGTACCTCAAAATTTTGCACCTCTCCTATCCTATCCTATCCTATCCCATAACTCTGAGGTCGAAGGAGCACCACAGATGATCATGTAACCAGCGTACTCCATCTTTCCTTGTCCTCAGCAACCCTGATGGTTTAGCTCAGTGTCAAACAAGTCCATTCTCGAATATTGTCCTCCGACCTCTTTTTCGGTCTCCCTCTTCCTCTACCTCCTTGCGCTGAGCCTTGCAGGATGGTCTTTGCAAGACCTGATGATCTGGTGACGTGACCATAACATCGGAGTTTTTGTTTTTTCACCACTGTGAGCCGGTCATCGTGTTGTCCAATGGCTTGTGTGATGGTCTGTCGGACTTCGTCGTTGGTGATGTGCTGGGTATAGCAAATGCCCAGAAGTCTTCTGTAGCACCTCATATCCATGCTTTGTATTCTTCATTGTAGATCTGCTGTGAAGGTCCATGTTTCGCAAGCGTATAGGAAGATGGAGATGACAAGGGAGCACAGCAGTCTTACCTTGGAATGTAGGCTGATGGTCCTGTCTTTCCAAATTGGCTTCAATCTCACCAAGGGCAGCAGTTGTTTGTGCAATTCTGGAGAGGACTTCCTGTCAGGACCCATTGTCTGATACAGTGGCTGCTATGAAGCTATGCACTGTGTTGAGGGATTGGCCTTGAACTTTGATGTCCGTATTGATGCCATTGGTGTTGTTGGTCATCATTTTGGTCTTCTCTGCACTTATATCCATTCCATAGGCTCTGGAGGTGGTGTCAAGCCTCTGTACCAGCTGTTCAAGTTCTTGTTCCTCTCCAGCCAATCCATCAATGTCTTCCGCGAAACGAAGGTTGGAGATTGCTTTACCCCCTATGCTGACTGTGCCATCGTTATCTGCAAGGGCATCTGACATGATGCGCTCTAGGAAGAGGTTGAAGAGTGTTGGAGAGAGTAGACATCCCTGAGGCACACCAATTGTTGTTCTGAACCAGTTTCTGATGGCGCTGTGGTTGAGGACTGCACTGGTAGCCTTGTCATACAGGCTTTTGATGACTTCAATAATTTTAGGGCTGATGTTATACACTCTCATGGTTGCCCAAAGAGCTGCATTCCAGACTGTTCAGTGGTACTTCGCCCTGCCGTGAAATCTGCTTGTTCTTCAGCTATGATTTGTTCAGCTTGGGGTTTGAACCTGTTGAGTATTATTTTCAGGAGGACCTTGCTGGGATGGCTGATGAAGCTGATGGTGCGATTATTTTCACATTCCTGAAGGTTACCTTTTTGGGGAAGAGTGATGACAAGCGACTGGGTCCATGGTGTAAAAGTTTGCACAATGTAGTAATTTGAAAAGTCTTATTCTTATTCGTTTTAAGAAGAATATATATATATATATATATTTATGTAACCGTCTCCCTATGAAATATTTTTCTCTGCACTCAAATGGTGCTGGACGATCTGGGTAGTTATTTTTGCTCTGTAAAATTATGTCTTTTACAGTCAAATGGTGCTTGACGAGCGACACATTGAAGAGCCTCAACAGCGCACTCCTCCCATCTTCGACCTCAAACCCGAACCTGTGGAAACGGGCGAAGGAGAACCTGCCAAGTTCCTGGTCAAGGTTGGTGGGTTCCCTCGCCCACGAGTCAGCTGGTGGATCAACGGTAGTCTCGTTGTCTCTGTGAGTAATTTTTTTTTTTAAATTATTTTTTAATGTAAACAAATACAGAAGTTCTTTTCTTTTTTTTTTCAAAAAGTATATTTAAATATATATATATATGAAAGAGTGGTGAAATGTAAAAAAAATGATTTTCATTCATTTGAATGTCCAAATCTGTGAGAACTTGTATATAACAGAACTCTTGGTAAGAAGCAATTGTTATTTATAATTGCTTATGTTACAGGGTATCCAATATTTGCTTTCACAATGCCCTAATGTCATAATATCAAAATATAATTGGCATAATTATGCATTATCCAATAGGGTACTCGTTTCAAAGTGACATATGATGGCATGATGCACCACATGGAGATCCCACGCTGTCGTGAATATGATGCTGGCCAGATCCGGGTGGTTGCCAAGAACACTCTGGGCGAACAAGAATGTTCTACCTCTCTACTTGTCATGCCCAAAGAAGACTGGCGCGCTCGTCTTCGACAGGCTCCAAAAGGTACAAGTACGTTTTCCCTTTTTTCCCATCCTTCTTTAACAATAGTATTAAGTCATATGCTAACAGATGAACTGCAGGAATGCAATTACAAAAGAAGCATGTTTATGACTGCTTTCATACCTTTTTAACAAATAGAGTTAAGTCATGAATAATGAGAATGTTGATATTGTATCAGTTGTTTTGTCTGTGAACTGCCATAATATGCTTATTATACATGCACTTTTCTTTACTGCTTGCCATGTGTACGACGTACATTGCTTTTGCAAGATTGGGAATTGCAGCTGCTTGGAATATTTTTTTCACATGCGCAATATTTTATACTGTCAGCTACTGATTGAAGTTTTATCTCATACATAGTTCTTGTAAATGCGAATAAATTAATATTTTGTCAGGTCATTAGTTAACATTTTATACTGAATAATATCTGCTTACAGCGGAAATGGAGATTGAATTGGAGCGCAGACGCAAGATTGAACTGCGCAGTGTGGAACTGCAGAAGGCCTTTGAGAAACCCAAGGCCTCTGAATTTGAGCTCCGACAGTTGGAGAAGCAGGCTGAGACCAAGGTGAAAGTGTACAAGGAAGAAGAGACCATCACCACAGAGCGTCAGTACATCAGTGCACTCAGACACACTGAGCCCAGCTTGGCTGCACAGCCCATCTATGTCAAACAGGTGAATGAATCGATTTGATTTGTAAGCATGTAGATATGATGCCTTGTTCCCAAGATAATCTTTGACAAAGAGGTGAAGTTCTTATCAATATTATTCTAAAGTGTGACAACAGTTCTTGCCAGTATGCATGACGATAACTTTTGTTTGCTTGTTGGAAAGTATTTTATCTTACCTCTTTGTTCTGCTTTTGCAGGTTACCATGGAGACCTCAGCTCCCACAGAAGCAGAGCCAGCAAAGGTAGCAGAACAACAGATCACACTGGAGCGAGGACAACCTCCTGTCTTCACCCGACCTTTGCGACCTGTCAGAGTGCCTGAGGGTACAGGTGTTACGTGAGTAGCTGTTTCTCTCATTTGCTCTGTATTTTTAAACGGTGCATGTTTGTAGGGCTTTGACTTCTGTTGGCATATTCTTTATTGCAGTAAAACTAAACCTATTTTGCAGCAGCTGTAAATGTGTGGAAGTATGACTTAGTAATTATAGTACTATATGACTGACAAATTCCAACCTAAGAATAGTAGCACAGATTGTTTTCTGAATGATTTGTTGTAAGTACAGTATGTGAAGGTTTGGTTTTTGCTAATGGATGATGAAAATGTAAACAAGTAACAGTGCACAACACCCCCTTATGCATAGCACGTTGTCCATTTTCTTGGTATTATGATTTATTATTATTTTTTACAGGTTGGAGGTGCACTACACTGGCACCCCACCACCTATCATCTCTTGGTACAGAGACAGCTTTGAGATCCAACCCTCCAGAGACTTCCAGGTAGGACTTTTAGTTGAAATCTTTCCAGCCAGTTGTTTGAGACCTGTTCAGGGGCAGATATAATTATGTGGATTGAAACAATGGTCAGCTACTACATCTGCATTGAAACCTGACTGTAAATTATGTGGGGGTAGGGTGGGATGTTGAAACACTCTGACAGTACTTTTTAGGTGTTTTTAATTTACAGAATCTCACTTTCAGTGATGTCAGCTTTTCTCTTGTTAACTGATGTAAAAATTCCAGTCTGCTTTTGTTCAGATTTCGACGACAGCAACTGTAAGCACCCTGCACGTTCCAGAAGTATTTTTAGAGGACTCTGGCATGTTCTCCGTCAAGGCCTACAACAAGTTTGGCCAGGTTCAGTGCAAGGCCAAGCTCACCGTTGTTGGTATGTATTACCTATTTTTATCTTCTTCATTATCTTATTGATTTATTTTTAATTAATGTATGGTTTTCTATTGTTGGTATTTAATAATTGTTTTTATTTTTTACATTTTAGTTTCATGCACAGTGTAGGTTGTTGAACATATTATAGCTATTGACAAGAAGAAAATATAAAATTGCCATTGACCTCTATGAGAAATCAGGAATGATGAGTGATGGTGGTGATGATGATGATGATGATGATGATGATGATGATGATGATGATGATGATGAAGATGATGATGATGATGATGATGATGATGATGATGATGATGATGATGATGATGATGAAACATGAATTAGAGGTTAGAAGGAACAGTCCAAATGAACCTTTTTTTTTTTTTTTTTAACAACATACCTCAGAAGCAGCTCATTCATTTATATTGCCATTTTATAAATAATTTGTTTGTTATTTGATAATTAATTATATGCTTGAATGTTCTTATTTATATGTCGATGATTTTTGTCAATAGAAGGAGAAGAAGAGAAAGAACGTGAGACATCACCAGAGTTCCGTAGCCTGATGCGAGACAGTAAGGTGACCCAGGGCGAGCCAGCCACCTTTGACTGTCAGGTCACTGGCAACCCACCTCCCAAGGTTCATTGGGAGAAGGTACAACATTTGTATCTGTCATTAAAGGCATTAATTTGTTTTTTCAGATATTCCTTGAGGTGTTGCTTTAGATAATCAGGAGTTATTGACTTTGATGTGGCTTCTTGTTCTAGTCAAATCGAAGAGTTACTACAGGTGGGAAGAGAAGGATGATGAATATCTTTTGCCTAAAACTGTTTTTCTACTAGAAAATTGCATCTGTTGGAAATTATATCAGTTGTTGTTGTTTTTTGTCATAGACAAGTTGTTGTTTTAAGATTATAATTTATTATTTGTTACTGTTTGCTGCAATGCTGAAGGCCAGTGCATTAAAAAACAAAAAACAGCAAAAAAAAAAGACTCCATGGGGTGATTTATTAATATACATGCTTCAGACTTTTTAAGAATCATTTACTATAATTATTTACTTTAGTCCATTCATTGGTATGACTATATTTTTTAACAGGACGGCGTTCGCCTGGGAGAAAGCCCAAGATGGAAGTTCATTGACGAGGAGGAGAACCACACGTTGGTCATCTTTGAAGTACGTCCTGAGGACACTGGCTCCTATGCCTGTGTGGCCATCAACAGTGTTGGCAAGTCCACTTGCACTGCCAGACTGGATGTGGACAGTGAGTTTTATTTAATTTACTTTTGAAATTGATAACATAGCGTTTAAACTTGTGTTCATTTCTTTATGAAATTGCAGCGTCTTCAGGACAGTACCATTGATGAATACTTTTCTAAATGTAGAAAGCCAAAGAGAAGAACAAAGAAAAATAGAAGAACAAAGAAACTGTCAAAAATAAATCCTCAGATCAGGTTGGAAAATAATATGTGCATTGAGTTTTACTGAAACCTTGGATTTATATTTTTGATATATATATATATATATTGGATATATATTGTTATTTTTATGCCTGTGTCTGTGGTGAGTGCAGCTGGTGATGTATGCCTGTGTGGGGTAAATGTCTATGAACTGGATGTATGTGTGTGCATGGGCAGTGTGTATGTGCAGATGGTGTCGGGGGGCTGCTGCTGTGTTTTGTGCAAGTTGTTATTGTTTGTAGACATCCTCATGTATATCAAATATTGTTGTAATTTTTTTTTTTAAATTAGAGAGCATTCATACCCTCATTGTAATTGCCAAATCTGGATAAATAAAGTTGTTTGAATTGAATTGAATTGAATTGAATTGAATATATTTACATGTACACAACTCTTACTAAAATGTTGATGTGTAATATGCAGTCCCTGCTCAGCCAATGGAGGTGCCACCTATTGAGCCAACACAGGTATCAGGGACCCAGGCCCCAGTGGTTGTGGAGGAACCCAGACACATGGAAGTGGAGGAGGGAGAGCCTGTCAAGTTCACTTGCAGAATTACTGGCAGACCTCGTAAGTAGTAGTGTAATTATTAATGTAACATACTTGTAAAAAACAATCTTCTATGTATTCACATTAAGGGTTGCACTTTTTTGGCAAATTTTGATTTTTTTGTATTCTACTGAACATGGGCACAAATCGTCTTGACAAGGACTGCATTTTCCCCCCACACAAACAACTACATTGCTGCCAAACTAAACCTGTAATATAACTTTTTGGTACAGTATGGACAATGGCAATAATCAAAACTTCCAGGTGTTTTTTGCACAATTATGCTGTAGAATTGAAAGTTAATTTCCCATTTGAATGGTGAAAGCAATTTCTTCTAGAAGTTTACAGGATTGAGATATTTGCAAAACACAGCTTGCTTTGACAAATGTTTTGGTGTTTTGAAGATTGTGTTATTTTTGTTGTTGTTGTAGCTGTTCCTTTTCCCATTCTTTTTAATTGTTGACTGGACTGTTGCAAAAAAATGTTACTCAGTATTAATTACTTCGTATTAAAATGAGCTCTCAGACCATTACAAAGCATTACAACTTTTGTTTTACCTTGCAGCTCCGGTTGTGACTTGGTACCGTAACAACCAGTTGGTGAAGCCTTCAAAGTACTTCCAGATGTCTTCCAGCACGGAAGGCATCCACCAGTTGTCCATCATGGAAGCCTTCCCGGAAGACACAGGGACATACAAATGTGTCGCACGTAATAAAGCAGGCGAGGCAACTGTCATCACTTTCCTCAAAGTTCATGGTAAGTTGTTCTCACTCTCATTGTTTTTATTCTTGTTGTGTTGATCTTTGATGTTATTTATTCCGCTAGTAATTTAATTTGTATCTTGTATGTTTAATTCTGTGTCTGGATTAATCATTCGGTAATTGATTACTTATTTCCAACCTTTTATCTCATGGCGATTGTGCAGTTATGACTTCAAAGTTTAAGTAACAGTATTAACTCATGCCGTAAGCCCTGAAATTAAGTTTGCTAAGTTTCATTCAAATAAAAACTATTACTGCATTGTAGCTACTACCCTGATATATAGCCTTCATGGATGGCTAGGCTGTTAGCAGCATGAGTTGATAACTTATTATTTTGTACTGTGTCAAATACAGAGACTTCTTCGCAGTGATCTGTACTGTTATCAAACTGGAATTGATACAATTATTAACATATTACTTAATACCTCTTTAGGTATGGAGAGTGAACCAGAGCCCAGCCAGCCCATGGCGCTTGCGTCACCGCCTAGCTTCATTCGCCCTGTGGCCAACACCATGGTGCCCGAGAGCACCCCAGCTCGTTTTGATGCCATTTTCTCCGGTTTCCCTACACCAGACATCACTTGGATCCGAAATGGCATCCAGACACTCCATGACTCCAGAGACGTCAAGGTAAGAATGGAGAAACAGAGCATCTGGGCATTCATATATTAGTGTTATGCAGTGTTTCCCACAAGCTTCAAATCAAGGGGTCCAAGGGACCCTCTGTTGAAAATTTTGAGGGTCCTTTTAAAAATTCTGAGGGTCCCTTCCATGTGTGCATACAAATGTGACTAAAGTCAATAAGATAAAGTGTAGTGCTTATACAATGTCTTATACAGTACTCCTCTCTTAAGGTGACCCCCCACGGGACCAAATTTTTGTTTGATCTTATCCGAGGGGCACCCTAAACAGTCCTCTGATAAGATCAACTACCAGTAAAAAACTTGATCTTATACGAGGTGCTAAATTTTTGTGTCGTGTGACAGTGTGTGTGTGTGTGTGGGTGTGTGCGTGTGTGTGTGTACATGTGTGCACGTTGGTGCGCGTGTATGCATGTATGCATTACTTTATATGTATTTTTTGTGCGTGTGTATGATGTATAAGCACACACTCAAACACTCAAACGAACGGATGCAAGCATGCATACACATACACACACTCTCTCACACACACACAAACACATTGACGCGCGCACGCACGTGACAGACTTACCAGCACCAGGCTATGTGAACAGTAAATGACATCATAAGGAATATATGACATCATCTCAAACCAGGAAGTGACCTCATAAATGACGTCATCTGTGACATCAATTTCTCTTAAGCAGCAGTCTCCTCCATTTGGGAACCAAAACGGGGTTGACGTTATCAATAAACAGCACAAGAACTCTATGCCTGTGTGTGTGTGTGTGTGTGTGTGTGTGTGTGTGTGTGTGTGTGTGTGTGAGCGACGTCCACTGTGATAACGTGGGGGTACGACACTTTCGCTGGGCGCAACAACGTGTGCGTCCGTGGGACCCTCTTAATCAAAATCTTTGCGTCATCTTCCGATTTTTATGCGTGAATTACGCACATATGTGCGTAATGGGAAACGCTGGTTATGTAAGACTCCTATCATCATTATTAATTGGGATCTATTTGAAAGTCTGTGTTTTAGAAAATTGGATTCACTACTTTTGTAATATATATGCTTATTTTTATTTATTTTGTTTTTTCTTGAGAAAGTGGTCTCTGTTTAATTCTCTACCTTGAGTTGCAATATGCTATTTTGAAACACTATTAATGTAGGTATTGTAGAAAGTGTTATATATATATAAAATTTATTTTTTTAAAATTTGTTTTGTTTTGTGCTACAGATTGAGACTCATGACAGCATGTCAACCCTGACGCTGTTCCACGCTTTGCCAGAAGATTCTGGTACCATCACCTGTCGTGCCAAGAACCAAGCAGGTGTTGCAGAATGCTCTGCCGAACTCTACGTACAGAGTAAGATTTCAGACACTTTACCTTGAGATTGCATGAAGTTTTAGTCAATTGCAGGTATGCAACTGTGACGTGAAGGTAACACAAATCTTTTTGTGGGTGAACATTTCATTCATATTGATGGACTGGATAAAAAGGTAAGTGTTTTTTGACTCACATGCATTGCAGTGAGAGTCTATGTACTTAACACTCTCACCCATAACCCAAACACCCAATTTTAAAAAAAAGATTTTCGCAAATCTGTGCGAGATGAGTCTTAAATAATCAAAAATTAGATTTAACAAAATTTCCGTCCATCAGTGTGTGCACAAACTAAGTACTCAGAGCCTATTTCAACTATCACAACCAAACTTGATAAGATGGTGTATACCCATGAGACCTCGAAAATGATCAGTGAATAAATGACCACTTCAAGGTCAATGTCACAAAGTCATCAAATCTTAGTCAAAAAAATAAAAAAAAATTCACAAAATTTCACTTTTTTCCTAGGTTATTAATATTGCATTTATGATTCTTTGATGCATGATAGATATCAATTAGACACATTGTGCAAATTTGGTCAACCTCACACCAAGGTCAAGGCCACTGGAGCTGTTGATGTAAAGTCCAAACTTGTTATAATAGAGATGATAGATTGAACCTTCATATATATGTTCCGTTTTTGCATTGATCTTGAAGGTCAAGGTCATTTTAGGCCTTACAAAACCATACAAAAAATAGGTTATTGTACAGTGGAATGGCTGTTTATTTAATCCACAGTATGCAACAGCATTGGGTTATTTGATCACACATGCATGAGAGATCACATGAGGGTCAAGGTCATCCCAAGGTCAGTGTCACTTAAGGTCAAGGTCATCTCAAGGTCCCCAGTTTTTTGGCACAATACAATGTTTGATGTACTTTATATGATAATACATGAGTGTTTTGAGCCCAATGTCAAGAGCATAGAAAGATGAAAGTCGGTATTATTTTGCATTTTAATGCCAACATTTTAGTTTGTTTTTTCTGGGCATTCATTTTCATGTTAAATATTGCAAGTTTCCATAAGGGGCATGTGAGTCAAATGGGCTTTGCCCTTCTATTTTTTTTATGTGATCATATCTTAAAACGTAGAATATAAATGATTTTTGTAATATAATGTTCTTGAATTATTAAGAATCTAGAAACTCATGTCACATTATATAATTGGCTTCATAATTTCTTTCGTAATAGTTCATTCTTGTCACCATTTGCTCAGATGTCATTATGGTATTTATATCAAATATAATGCCATGTGGTATCATCATTATTTTCACTGTCATTCATTACTCTCATACATATATAACCAGAAAACTGTGTGTATGCATGTATCAAAGTGCTTGTAATTGTGACATTTGGTGTTTGTGTGTTTTGAGAGGAAAATGATCCAATGCCTCTGTTTGCATACTTTGAAACTGGTTATTTATGTTGTTAGAAAAAGAACATCTGCATGACCAACCCAGTTACCCACTTTAGTAAACAATTAGTTTAATTGTGTGTGAAATCAGTTTTTATTTTAATTCAAATTGTTTTATAAACTGGGATGCTTTTCTTTTCTTTACAGGATCAAATTTCTTGTATGCTTGTTTAGAAGGTTTTCTGTTAGTGTTTTGGACATTGTTTACCATTATTGTGATGTTGTATGTTGATGATTTTTTTGAGTTACTATTGCATTTGCTGTGATTGTGATTAGTATTCCTTTTTTTCCCCATGCATGCTGTTTTGGTAAATGTTTGGTTTTGTGGTTGATAGTTGTAGGTGTTTGCAAAGGACATTGTAACTAAGGTTGATTTGTAATTTATTTGCTGTATTCGGATGACATTCCATGCATGTTACCCAATTTAGTAGCATGACTCCAAAAGCTGAACAGCAGAGTCAGACTTTGGACACGCCTACATCCATGCACGCGGTAAAGCAACCATAGGAGAGTCATCGCCTTGAGCATGCATGAGATCAGAAAACTTCTGGTCAGCGGTCAGGTGCATGACATGAGGTCAAGGCTAAAGGTCATGCATGTGAAGTGGGTGAGCAGTGACCTTGCTTCTAATCACCCTCCCCTGCTGCTATCCACAACCCTGCTTCCTCACAGCATGCTACAGACAAGTCTAACTAGTATATGTGAGTAATGGTTCCTGGCAGTTCTAATTGTAGTTACTCACCATCTGTACAGCAGTATTCATTGTATTAGTGATAGATTTTCCCTACAATAATATTCACAGTAATTGCTCATGCCACTGAAGTTATCCCATTTAGTTATTCCATTCCTATACCAATCTCATAAAGTGTATCCCTATTGCAGAATGTGTGGCTATCCCTTTGCTTAGGTTTCATTATTTTATGTTCCTGGCTTTTATTTAATGTAACTTGTTTATGGATTTAGCACACATGTATTGATATAAAATTATCTATTGAAATGTATAGCCATTTGGCCAGGTTTTGATTGAGTTTGAGGGAAGTCTATAAAATGAATTGAAGTCACAACTTAATATATGCATCTGATACTCTATAAAATAACTGGTTTGCAGGTCCCAAACTTCAGACCAATACTGGTTGCTATTTTTCTCTATCAAACTGTTTGCTTTTATAGCAAGGGAAGTGTTAGCCACAGCATAGATAAGGAATATGGTGAGAGGTAACTTAGCATCAGAGAATATCAAATTCAGATTGCTTAACTTATACTGTGCTATGTACACACGGGGAAACTGAAAATAAATGGAAAGGTTATAAGTATATAAATGATTTATGGTAATAAGTTGCATGAATATAAATCAGCAAAAAGTAAATTGCATGGGAGATGACACAACCATTTTTGGACATATATTCTGCATGTTTCCCATTAAAAAAATTTGTTTTTAAATTTTAAATGCAGTTATATATCTTATCCATATCATTACTAACACTGTGATATCAGATATTACTGATCAACACCACATTCAAATATGATTACCATCATTGGAATGAGGATCATCAAAGTCATTACATTAAGAAAGGGTTACTCTTATCAGAATGAAACTTTAGAGAAGATTTGTTTAACACTTTTAATCATACTTTCTATAAACTAAATTGTGTAATTGTTGTAATTATTTGTTGTGTAAACATACCTTTGATAGGTGTTTGTGTGTTAACTTGTGTGAATTGCTGAAAAAAACTTGGTTATTGATGAGAGGTTTACAACTGTTCAAACAGGAGAGGTGGAGGTGCAGAAGCTTGCACAGCAGTTGCATGTGACTGTGGCCCAGAGGGCACCCCCAGAGTTTCAGCGTCCTTTGCAGCCTGTCCTGGAGATTGAACCTGGACAGACTGCCAGGTAATGAATGCTAATTTTCTCTTATTACTAGGCAGAAGATTAAGAAATATTATTGAACAGCTTATTTAACAGCCCTTGTTCAGAGTTATAGAACTGATTTTATAATGTGTTGTGCTTTTATTGTGAAATATATTTCACTGCTTGTTGACTGTTGAAATGGGTTGTAGGTGGGATAATGAGAACTTGAACATAACAAAATTGTGAAATATATACGTGCTTCTTGTTCCAGATTGGAAGCTGAGATGACCACGATACCCATCACCAGAGCCACCTGGTACATCAACGGCATAGAGCTGCATCCTTCAGAACGCACTCGCATGGTGCAGGAAGGTCGCACTATTGTGCTGATCATCATCAATGTGGGTGTCATGGACTCTGGTGAATACACACTTAGAGTCACCAATGACCTGGGAGAGGTCACATGCAAGACCACTCTCCTTGTCCAAGGTAAGCTGTGCCTTTCTCTTCCATTGATTCTACTAAAGCATTCTCTCCCCCCAACCTGCCACCACCAACCTCCCAAAAGTCTTAGTTTCTAAAACCAGTTAGAAGAGATTTATCATTTGCATGGTAACTTTACCCATTGTACTATTACATATTATTATATGTACATCTTGGAACCACATAATACTTTGTAATATAACAAACACCAAACTGTTGTAATAGGTATTGCCTTTGCTAAAACTTCTGACTGCTTTCTCCCTCATACTTTAAATACCCAGCTACAAGCTCTCCTCTTCAGGCTTTCGATCCCTCTCAGTTCTGGGTCCTAAACTTGAAACTCTTCCTCTCTCTCTTTGCAGCACTCCGAACATAACCACTTTCAAGTCCAACTTGAAACTAATTTCTTAAAAATGTTTGATCTCATCTCCCATGACCATCATCATTCCTTCTTTTCTGATTCAGACCACCGCCTTCACACTGCACTCCCTAAGCCCTCACTCCTTAGCTGCTCTCCTCCCTCCCTCCCCCCCCTCTCTACCCTCGACTTTCATATTTTACTTGCAAATATTCTTTTTCAGGTTTATATTATGTCTTTGCATAATTTATTAATGTCTTGTTTTTGTTTCACTTCTTTTTGTATTTATTTTGATGTTAACATTAAGTATAAATAAATGAGAACTGCTCTTTGAACTGATATCATTAGGAAAAAGAGTTATATAAATATTATTATTATTATTATTATTATTATTATTATTATTATTATTATTATTATTATTATTATTATTATCATTATTGTTATTATTAAACATCTTTTTCAAGTTAAATTATTGACACCAATACTGTGAAGAATGGGTACAGCCTGACAATCTGCAAAACTTTATCATGGAACACAATGTTTTGTTTTCGTTAGGCAAAGAGAAGTTCGTGGAGCTGCCAGACTACGAAACAACAGAAACTGTGACTGTCACCAGGACAGTGACTACCATTGAGCGTGAGGAGCAGGTGTTGACTCAGCTGGTGAAACCAGAGATCACCACACCACTTGAGCCTGAAATCTTTGTCAGAGAAAGAGGCATTGCCAGGTAAGAAGACTGTTGTTTTAGCTTTGTTTGACTAGTAGAGTAGTTTTCTTAGTTTTATTTTCAAGAATGCATAAATCATAGGCAAATGAATTGTTCATTTTAACCCCCCTGATCTGCTTAAGAGATTTGCTAATAAATCTTGGTAATTAATATTGTCGCTATAGTATCATTGTTGTTGGTTTTTTTCTCCAGGTAATTTAAATTTTTGTTCTGTATTGTTAGGTCTCTCCCTAAGTACTGAAATTAGTTTGTATGATATTTGTACACTTATTGGCAACAATCTTTTTTATCCCCATTTAAGCAAGTTTGCATGTTTTGATTTACACGCTTTCTTTTTCATTCAGAATTACTGTTTATTTTGGGATTGTCGTACCCTTTCTGCTTGACAGATTGGAATGCCAGATTCAATCTCACCCACCCCCTATGGTGACTTGGTTTGTGAATGGCATGGAGATCAGGCCATCACCCCACTATGAGATTCGCTATGAAGATGGCAGGAGCATTTTGCTCATCATTGAGGTTGGGCCTCAAGACACAGGCGAATACACCTGTCGTGCTGTGTCTGAACTGGGTGAAGCTGTCAGCACCACCACCCTTTATGTTCAAGGTGAGAGTCTTGTTTCCTGAGCAACTTTCTGACTCTCTCACTTTCTTCCCTCTCTCTACCCTCACACCTCCTGCACCATAAAATAATAATGATAATACAATACAATACAATACAATACAATACAATACAACTTTATTCATCCCAAAGGGCAATTACATTATTATGTTTATGAGGCAGCATAAAAGATACTCAAAAAATGTATCATAAACCATTTTTTGTAAAAAAACAAAAAACAAAACAAAACAAAACAATAAATACATAAATTTAAAAAAACATCACAAGCACACACACGCGAATCAAGATCACAAGTGATATCACAGAAGTCAACAAATTCAACAAGTTGTTAAGAAGTGCAGCCAGTACACATAGACACTAAAGGGAGACTCTCACTATATAACAAATAAGACCCCCAAAGTGCCAAAAACTAAAAGAAACACTAATAATAAAACATGTATTTAAGAATAAGCAAATAAATAAATAAATATATAATATCTTTAGATGTGGATTTGGATCTGGATGAATTACATTACATGAGCCTTATATATATATATTAATCAATGAAGTGTATATTTCATATCTTATATTGAGTAGTTAACCATTTTTAATAGTATATGAAAACCACAAAGAGATTAGAATGATAAATAAACAATCTCCTTCTGTTGCAGAGCCAATTCAAGAAGAAATGCCTGAAATTGATGACAGTGTTTTCATTGTGGAGCCTTCTCCTACTATGGAGGCCATGATTGCTCCAAGGTTCTTGGAGCCCCTTCAAGACCTGCAGGCAGTGGATGGGCAAGAGATCAAGATGACCTGCCGCGTTGCTGGACTGCCCATGCCCAAAGTCTCGTTCTTCCATGACTCAAAGAACATTGATGAAGACGAAGAGTTTGTCATCACATATGACACTCAGACTGGAGAGGTGAGGAGGAAAACATACACACATACAAATAGCTTGACAGGCAGAAAATGTGAATGAGATAACAAACTTGCAAAGAGATACACAGAAACAGAAAAGTGACTTGATAATATACAAGCAAAATGTGTGAACAAAGCTCCTGCTATTTTGAGAAAGTAGCTATGATTGTTTAAATTTCTCATTTTCCAAATGCTACTTTACCTACATGTTTTCTTGTGCAAAATGCAAACAGCTGAGCACCAAGAAGTTAATAAAATTGTCTTGGTTCTTGTCCTAGCTGTGCCTGATCATTGTGGAGGTTTTCCCTGAGGATCAAGGCCAGTATATTTGTGTGGCTGAGAACCCTGCCGGTCAGGCCACTACCTCTGCCTATCTGACCATCATGGAGTCGGTAGAGACCACTCTGGAGCTGCAGCCCCATGCCCCTGATCAAGTGGATGCAGTGGAGCCTGAAAGCCAGGAAATTACCATCACCCTTGCGCTTCCATCCAGCCTTCTGAGGCCATGGAGACTGAGGAAAAGGTAACTGTCTTGCTTTGTGTAGATACTAGGATCTAAATGTAACTAGTACATCTAGATGAAGTTGTGACAACAAAATAAGAAATGCAGTTAAGGAGTTGTTTTTAGAATATGAAGGAGATGCGCAGTTGTATTTTGTATAGCTATTGAATAAGACTGTGTGGTAACTGACTTTGTGTTAAAGAAGCAAGTAAAAACACAATGCCACGATGAAAATTTCCCATTAAAATCTACTGTCAAAAACAAATATCTTTTCAGCTGGCTTTATATTTACTTTTCCCCATCCCCTCAATTTTTCAGCAAGAAGAGATGCCAGTGGAGGAAGAGGTCATCATGGTTCAGGAAGCCACAGAGGAACAAGTTGTTCCCACAGTAATTGACCGCCCCAAGCTGGAACCCCTTGAAAAGGAGGAGAGGATGGTGGAGTCACCAGTGGTGTTTGAATCCCCCATCCCTGAATCTCTCACCGGCACTGAAACCTCAGATTCCTACTACACAGCTCAGGAAGAGGTTGAGGAGGAAGTGGCTGAGATTGCTATGAAAGCCCAGGTCATCCATCGCCCCAAGCTGGTCCCTCTAGTCCCAGAGCAGGTGCCAGAATCTCCAGAGCGTGAGCTCCTTACGGTTGAAGTGGATATGGAAGAAGATATCCCAGAATCAGAAACACCTACTGAAGTGGAAGAAGAACCTTTCCAGAAAGAAGAGGTTGTCAGGGAGCAGAAGCCACCAGAATTTATGGAAGAAAAGCCTGAAGAGAAACCTGAAGAGGAGGCTCCAATCTTGATGGAAGAGGTGACAGTGGAAGATGTTACCACAGAGACCAGTGAGGTGACCTTTATCCTCCCAACAGAGGAAGTGATTGATGAAGATCAGACAGAGGTCAAACTTCCCATTCCTGAATCTCCAGTAGAGGTAATTTCTGTCTCGATCTTCTGCTTGCTTTAAGCTTCTACAATTTTTTTTCGCTGTAAGTACTTGACTTGTTCAGTTTTGTTCTAAAAACGTTTTATACTTTTTTTTTTCCAGAATCAACAAAGCTTTTTTTTTTTTTTTTTTTTTTAACTGCACTAGTAACCCTGCTTGGTTTTGTTACCGGAGGAATTTTTTTTTTTTTTCTCAGCAGGAGAAACCAATTGTGAAGGAAAAAACACCGCCACAAGAACTGGACATCACAGAGACTGTCTTCCAGGCAGTCATTGAAGAGGTTGTTCAAGAGCAGCCACAGATGCTGATTGTGGAGGCTGCTGATGAAATTCCACCAGAGTTTGTGGAGATGCTTCAGCCACAGGTTGTTACCGAAGGTGAAACTGTGACCATGACATGCAGGCTAGTTGGCTCACCAGCGCCATCTGTGACTTGGTACAGGAATAGTATCGAGATCCAGTCGGGTCCTGACATTAAGGTGTACTATGAAACCACCACTGGTGAGTGCACCCTGGAAATCACAGAGGTCTTCCCTGATGATGCTGGTGAGATTGTCTGCAGAGCCATCAACCCCTTTGGTGAAGCCATGACGTCTGCGAATCTTCTTGTGCAAGGTAGGCTAATTTTGATGTAATTTGTTGGTGCTTTGTTTTAATGTCGTCCCCTGCACTACCACATTTTATTCTAGAGGAAATCAGCAGCATTACATTACATTACATTATTATTGCTTTAGGTCCAGCGGACTCTTCCGAGCCAAATCAGGACCGGACAACCCCTGATCCGCATAAAAGATCTGCTGAAACAACCCTAGTGGTAAAACCGAAAGCTCTCCACCAGCCAGTCACTTTACAATAAAGACATCCCATGCAGGGGACGGCTGAGGCTCCACCCCAACTTATCGAACCCCTGTTTACAAAAACAAAATAGAATACAGACATCATTATAAATTATCAACAAAACACATACATATAAAATGCCTACATTGCTAAATAATAACATCATAGGAAGCCCTAGTGACCACCTGGCAGAAAGCGTCCAATATTCCCAAGCTGATCCAACAGACCCCATACACAAATAAGGAGTCTTGTCCCGGAAGAGTTTTCAAGAAAACAGGTAGGAGACTGGTCTAGCGAAGAAGACGATAGTATAGCAGATTGATAGAACAGAGCAGGAATGAGAAAGAGCAAATGAGAAAGACAGCGACAGTTTGAATTTAAAGCACTAAATTTCCAGAAAGTGGGGATACTATT
The DNA here is from genome assembly GCA_036898135.1 of Oncomelania hupensis. Classification (NCBI taxonomy): domain Eukaryota; kingdom Metazoa; phylum Mollusca; class Gastropoda; order Littorinimorpha; family Pomatiopsidae; genus Oncomelania; species Oncomelania hupensis. The sequence goes on from CM072512.1 coordinate 95,765,755, forward strand.
TATACTGAAACCCCCGGCACCCCAACGGGGGTAATCAGCAGCAAGCATTGGACCATGTCCACAGATATCTTAATTAACCTTCCCCTTCCAACCTCTCCATTAAACATCTGTTACTTATTTAAAGGCATAACTATTTATTCAATAATGTGACATATTTAATAGTGGGATAGTCATTTCATTCATTGTCACTATTTTTATTATTTTAACACTGTTGTAAAGAGTGTCTTCTTGTAATTGCATGAGGACCATACAAGTTCTTGTTCTTGTTTCTCATTGTTCGCATTGTTAGTTGTATAGTTTCCCTTTTATATTGTTCCAGTTGTTGAAGAAACAGAGACAGTAACCACCACAGAGACCACGGTGACAGAGACCCTCACCACCACAACCATGCTGACAGAGACCATCACCAGCGAAGAGATGCCTGAAGTTCGCATGGTGGAAGAGCATAGAACAACAATGGAGATTTCACCCAGTTCACTAAACCTTTGCTGCCCACCACTGAAGTTGAGGAGGGTGGCACTGTGAAGTAAGTTCTGTGAAGTAAATTTCTTTAAATGCCTTCGGCAGGATGTGTTTGAGTGTGAGTTCTCAAGAAACATACAGGGTAATAAGTTAGGTTTGATTACATGTAGCTGTTGTTTTGCATTACTGATTGATTATTTCTCTTTGAAACTTTGAAATAAAGTGTATTTCAGTAATCACAGTCTCAATAATAAAATCTGTTTTGAACTTTGTCTGCAGGCTTGAGGTGGAATTGGAATCCCTGCCTGAAGCTGAGGTGAAATGGTACATGAATGAAGTACAAATGATGCCTACTCAGCGCACTATGATGACCCAGGAAGGCAACACTTGTGTGCTTATCATCGTGGATGTCACCCCTGAGGACTCCGGCGAGTACATCTGCGAGGCTGAGAACATCCTGGGCAAAGTCACCTGCAAGACCACTCTCATAGTTACTCGTAAGTACCCTTTGGAGTTTTGCCATTTTTTAATTTGTTTTAACTTCTGAATCATTCATTATAAAGACCTTGACCTCCCTGGTGATGAAAGCCTTGGAGCGTCTGGTCCTCAAGCATCTTCAGTCCATCACCAGAGGCAAGCTGGATCCACTTCAGTTTGCTTATCAGGCCAACCGGTCTGTTTGACGACGCGGTCACTATGGCCCTCCACTTCGTCCTGCAGCACCTCGAGTCACCAGACGGCTACGTCCGCAACCTCTTTGTTGATTTTTCTTCCACTTTCAACACCGTCATCCCCCAGAAACTGTACCACAGATGCCTTCTCTTTGGCTTGTCCCCCTCCATCTGTCTCTGGCTGCTCAACTTCCTGTTACAATGCCTCCTGGCAGTGAAGATCAACAACCACCTCTCCAAGACTCTGACACTGAACACTGGCGCCCCTCAAGCTGTGTCCTCTCCCTCTCCTCTACTGCCTCTTTACTAATGACTGTGTCTCCTTCCACGACTCTGTTCGGCTAGTGAAGTTTGCAGATGACACCACGATCGAAGGCCTCATACCCAAATGTGATGAAGCCGCTTACTGACAGGAGATTGACTGTCTAGTGTTGTGGTGTGACGTGTACTGTGACAGCAACAACCTCCAGCTGAATGCCTCCAAGATGTTGGAGATGGTGGTAGACTTCCGCAGGAGGAAGGGCCCTGTGGATTCCCTCGGCATCAATAGTGAGGCAATCCAGTCAGTGGATTGCTTCAAGTTCTTGGGCACCACCATCTCCAGCGACCTCAAGTGAAGAGAGCACAGCAGCGTCTCTTCTTGCTGCGCCAGCTCAAGAAGTTTGGCCTAAGCAGTGACATCCTTGCTCAGTTCTGCCGAGCCGTCTTCGAGAGTGTTCTGATGTTCTCGATCTCCATCTGGTTCGGAAACACCCTCCAACAGCAGAAGGATTAGTTGGAGCGCGTTGTGCGCACTGCAGGCAAGATAATGGGCTGTAAACTGGCCTCCATCTAAGCCAAGGTATCGCGGGCAAGGCCTGGAAGATTTTGTCTGACACATCTCATCCGGCCAATGGGTTGTTCCAGCTGCTGCCCTCAAAACGACGTTACCGTCAACTCCTCGCCTCCATGCAGCGCGTCAGCAACAGCTTTTATCCCCAGGCTGTTGTTGCTCTAAACCGCACTGGCCCTTCGTGTCTGTCCCCATCAGATGCCATACTCCTGTCTTCTCGTGATTCTATAGATTATTATACTGCTTTCATTTTCATGCAGCTACACCTATATTAATAGTTTTTGTAAATATTAGTTCTCGTTTGTATGCAGACGGAGCGAGTGAGTAAATATGGTGTATGTGTGAAAGTGTGATTTAGCGAGGATGTGTATGAGTGCCGGAGTGAGTATACAATTATTCATGTTTTGTTTTATGCCTGCCAAATTGTTGTATGCTATTTACCTTTTAGAGAGTTTAATTTTCTAGTTGATATTTGGTTTGATGGCATTGTGTGTGTGTGTGCTTGATTGTTTCTTATTTCTTCCATGATATATTTTTAATATAACAGTGTTCTTTAAATAAGCATTACTTTTAAATATGATTTACCTTTTAAAGTATGTGTGTGTGGTGGATGTGTGTGAGAGAGAGAGAAGGCATGCACGGGTGTGTGTGTTAGATTTTGTCAAAGCTTGTCTGTGATATAGTATATACACATGTCCATTTTTGATACTTAAAATGTCCATTGCGATTGAGCTTAATGTTACAACTGTGTCACTGTATGCAAGATCTTTTAATTGAAGTCTTAAAAGGTGTAGCGTGGAATGTGCATGTGTGTGTGTCTGTTTACCATAAGCAATGTATGCTGTCATTTGGCAATATAAATTCTGTATTCTGTATAACTTTTATAACTATAAAATACTCTTCTTAGTAGTTTTCATAACAAAATAAAAATTACATTTTGATATTTTGTTTAATTGTTTACAGCCATTCACAGAACTGAAGTTGAGATTCAACGTGAAGATGTGGAGAAGGAACAAGAGATGAGGCCCATCGTGGAGGCTCCAACAGAAGCTGCACAAGCTCCTAAACCTGAGGAAGTCATCCCAGAAGGGCCCACTGAAGCTCCTCAAGCAGAGGAACCCATTGCCCCTCACTTCACAACCTTGCTACAGCCTCAGAATGTACAGGACGGAGAACGTGTTGTGATGACAGTCCGCTTTATTGGCCGCCCTTCGCCTACGATCACGTGGTACCAGAATGGTGTGGAACTTAAGCCTAACCCAGACTTTGAGATTTACATTGACCACACCAGAGGCGAGAGTACTCTGATCATTGTGGAGGTTTTCCCAGAGGATGATGGAGAGTACACTTGCATCGCTGTCAACGAAGTAGGCGAGTCCATCACTACATGCCGTCTCACTGTGATTAGTAAGTCTTTATTATTTTTGCAGTTTGTTTTTATTGATTTTAAGTAGATTTACTTGATATTATCCCCAGTGAATTTATTTCAGCACGTTTATAAGTGTCTTTTTGTTTTTAATTTGTGTTCTTAATAGTAACGGTGAGTGGCATATCAATTCATAGTTACAATAATCAGAGGTGATAAAATATAAATGAGCTTATTGTATGTTTTCCACTGTGCTGGTTTGGATGTCAAAAAGTTCAAATTCTAGCATGAACACTCCTGCCTTCTCTTTCGATAAGAAAAAAGTGTTGCTGTTATTATTATTATTATTATTATTATTATTATTATTATTATTATTATTATTATTATTATTATTATTATTATTATTATTATTATTATTATTATTATTGAATTATCTATATAAGGCTTTTGATTTTGATTTTTTTGTTGTTTTGATTTTTGACACTTTATTGTCCCTTTTTATCGGGAATGTCGATGCCGACTCCCTTCGGGAGGCGTAGTTGCAGCCCATGGCACGCCCAAACCCAACCTACCTAATATTAGTTGTGTTTTTAGAATTTTTCCTGGGAAAGCCTGAGTCAAAAAGTAAATAATATTCAGAGAAACATAACGCCCAGATGCTGGATTGATCCCATACCTATCAGGCGCCATTGGTTTCTGGCGTGCAGACAAGGCAAGTTAGTCTTGCCTTAGACCTCTCAACCACAATGCTCGCACAAGGTAAATAATATAACCACTTACATGGATATTTGTGTTTATCTACAGCATCAGAAGGTGAGGAGGTAGAAGTGGAAGGGGAAGAAGTTCACAAGGAGACTATTGAGATTGACCTTAGCAAGGAGCAACCTCAGCCTGTGGTGTTTAGTCCAACAGATGACCGTACAGTTCTCAAACACATTGTTCAGCACCAGATTCAACAGCAGCCAGTTAGTCCTGGCTCTTTTGAGATCCACATTGGCTTCCAACAGCCCAAGACTACGGCTACAACTGTAGTCCAGGAAACAACCACATACACTCAGGTGACAAGAGAATTGGTGGAGGAATCTCATGGTGTGATGGAAGGTCCAACCACCAGGACAACCTCAGTGACTGTGAAGAAGGGAGAAGAGGCCACACCCATAGAGATGAGAGTCAGCATCCCTGTTCAGCAAGCAGATGCTGAAATCACAGAACATTTGGTTGACACTACTCGCGTTGTAACTTCAGAAGTTCGACAGATCCCTGTTCACGAGAGGCCATCAGAGGAACGTCACTCAGAGACCATCGAGATCATACGTGACTCCAAGCCTCAAGAGGTTGAAATTCAGGTACCTGTGACTACAACAACTGAAGTCCACACTGATATTCACCGTAGACTGTCAACTCAGCGCATTGAGGTTGAGATCCATGAAGCTCAGATGAAGAAAGAACCCAAGCCTCAAGAACTACAGGTTCAGATCGAGAAAGTTTCTAGGACAGAGGTTCAGATGGATGTGTCTGAAGCACCAGGAACTGAAGTCTGTGGACCCACACAGGAAGTTGTTGAGGAAACCCGCCAGACCATCACTAAGACGTTGGAGTTTGAGACCCAGCAGCCTGAACAAGTGGTTGAAGAGGCTAAAATTGATGTTACTTTTGCCCCTGTTGAAGTCACAGCTGACGTTGAAGATACAGAGGTCAAAATTCCAGTGGAAGAAATCATTCCCACTGAGACAGAGACTGTTGCCAATGCAGCTGAAGTTCCTTCTGAAGTCCAAATGGAAGTAGAACTGGTTCCTGAAGAAAAACCAGAAGAACGTGCACCAGTCACAGTTGAGGAAACCATCACTGTTGAAACAAAACGTGAAGTTGAAACCCCTGTTACCGCTCCAGTAGAGGAATCTAAGGTTGAAGATGTCATTGAAATACAGTTGGTTGAAGAAACATCAGTTGTTGAAGAAACAGAGGTCAAGGCCCCTGTAGAAGAAACCATTGTCACAGAAAGAGAAGTTGTAGAAAAGGCTGAGAAAGTTCCAACTGAAGTTGAACTGGAAGTGGAACTTGTGCCTGAAGAGAAGCCCACAGAGGAGACTACAACTGTCTATGAAGAAACCATCACTATAGACATTGAAGGTGTGGCTAAAACACCTATTGCAGCTCCCACTGAAGTTTCCAAAGTTGAAGACATCACTGAAGTTCAAGCCCCAGAAGAAACAACAGAGGTAGAAGCTATTGAAGTCAGCGCTCCCACTGAGGATGTCATTGTGACTGAGAGAGAAACCATTGAAAAAGCTGAAGTTGTTCCCTCAGAGGTTCAGATGGAAGTTGAACTTGTCCCTGAGGAAAAGCCAGAAGAACGGGCTGAAATTTTCCAGGAGTCCATCACTATTGAAACCCAACCTGTTAAAGCTGAAACACCTGTAGCAGTCACAACAGAAGAATCCAAAGTTGATGGGGTGGAGGAGGTCCTAACTGTGGAGATGACATCAGTGGTCCCAGAAACTGAAGCGGAGGCTCCCACAGAGGAGATCATTGTCAGTGACAGGGAAACCATTGAAAAGGCTGAAGAAGTCCCATCTGAAGTACAGATGGAAATTGAACTGGTCCCTGAAGAAAAGCCAGAAGAGGTGGAGGAGACTCAGGTGACAACAACCACTGAAGAAGTGATCACCATTCAGAGGGAAATTGTAGAGGAGGCTATTGAAGTTCTGTCAGAGGTCCAGATGGAGGTTGAACTGGTACCTGAAGAAAAATCTGAAGAGCAGGAAACCCCTACTTTTGAGGAAACAATAACAATTGAAACTCGGCCCGTGGAACTGGAAACCCAAGTCTCTGCACCCATGGAAGAGACTCAGGTGGAGGTCAGAGAGATGATGGATGTCCCTGACACTGCTGAGACCTTTGTCACAGAGACCCAGGTTAGCCAGGTCCAGGACGTCTCATTTGACGAAGTCACCTTGGACATCAAGATCAGCGAATTGGAAGGGGTCAAGCCTGAAATCATCACCACTGATACTGAACAGGTGATTGTTTCTGAGGTTGAAGAAACAAAAGAAACCCACAGGGAGGAAATTCAGTTTCAGCTGCCTGGTAAAGAATTTCAGCCAGAAGAAGTCCACTTCACCCTTCAAGTTCAGCGAGAGAAATCAGAAGTTGAGATCCCGGTGTCTGAAGAAGTCTTTGTCACAGCTGAAACATTTACGTCAGAGACAGAGGTGACCAAAAAGATTGAAGTAGAGGAGATGCATCGTCAAGAACTAATGCTGCAGATTGAAGGCGGACAGCAGGAGTTGGAGGAGGTTCAGTTTCAGCTGCAAGTGGAAGAGCAGCCAGAAGAGAAACCAGTTTCTGAAGAAGCAGCCCCCTCTGTTGAACAGGTCAGCATTTTCGTTCGTCTTTATTTTCAATTAATTTTTTAAGTTGAACATCATAGTAACAATAAGTACACTTTCACATAGAAAATGGACCTATAAACATCTGAAAATCAATTTGAATAATGTCGTTGTTATGTAATAGTGCGTTTTGCACTGATTTAGAACTGGCTATTTTACAGTTGTTTAATCTTTGTTATCTACCATACATGGAACAAAAAATAAATATTCTAAATTGAATTTGAATGCTGATTGAAACAGTCTGGTATATGTTGTCTGGATCTAATGCCTGTATTTTAACATTGGAGTTGTTTGGGTGAGTATTCCTGACAACCATGTCGCTTGTCTATGTGTTGCAGGTGATTGAGGTACCAGAAGCAATTGAAGGCAAAGAACCAGTTTTCACCTGGGGGCTCATGTCACTGAAAGTGATGGATGGAGAAGAGGTCAAGTTTCGCTGTGAGGTTACTGGCATCCCGATGCCAGACATTTCGTGGTTCCACGATGACAAACCTATTGCAGAGAACCAAGATTTCAGCTTGTCCTATGATGTAGAATCTGGGGCATGTACACTGCTAATTGCTGAGGTGTTCCCCCAGGATGCTGGCGAATACAGATGTGTGGCTGTCAACATACATGGACAGGCAGTGACAAGGGCCTACCTTGATGTAGAATGTGAGTACAGATCAAACTTTTTATTTTAGTTTTATTTTAACATTTTTATTTCTGTTAGAAGTCTAACAAAAATAAATTAGCAAAACGTAATTGGATTGTTATTAATATGCACTGTATTTTTAATTAAAATTTTACTTTTTACTATCTTTAAAGGTTTATTTCCTACCTTTAGGTATTTTTATTTGTGTGGGCTGGGGTTGGTGGAGAAGGGGAAAGATATAAGGAAAGGATGTCTGCTGATCACGTGAAAAGAAATCAATACACTTACCCAAAAAAAAAGTATATTATTTTATTCTTTTTTCTGTTTCAGCCTATGAATATGTACCAGATAGTGAGGAAGCGTCCGAGTCAATGATGTCTTCCATCGAACCATCTTCTCCCAAACCAACTCCTGCTGACTCAGACACTGAGGTCCCCACTCACTCTAAGGAGTTTGTGGAAGAAATCCAGCGCCTCCAGGAACAGATCTCTTCAGAGCTGACTGAAAGAGAAGAGGAAGCTCCTAAAGAAGAGTCAACCCCTGAGTATGTGGCCCAAGCTGAAGCAGAGGATCAACCTGAAGCAGAAGAGGTTGTAATAATTATTGGAGATGTTTCTTCAGAAGCAGCAGCAGTATCTCAGCTTCCAGTAGAAGAGGCCCAGGTTTTGGCTGAAGAAACACAATTCCAAGCTGAACCTGTCCAAGAGGTTGCTGAGGTCCCTAAGGTTACGGAGGTAGTCCCTGAAGACACAGAAGCTGCTGTTCCATCTGATGTAACTGCTGAACTTTCACAGTCTACCCTTCAACCAGAGGCTGAATTCCAGGTGGAGGTTGTCCAGGAGACTGAAGAACAACCAGAAATCTCTGAGGTCCCATTAGAAATCACTTCTTCCGCTCAGGTGGAAGTTACCATTGATGTTTCTACCACAACTGAACAAACTGTGGCTGAGTATCAAATTGAAGCTGTTGAAGAGGTAACAGAACAACCTGATGTTACTCTTGTCACAGAAGATACCACACCAGAAGAACTTGTTCCCTCAGAAATCTCTGTAGAACTTGTGGGAGCTGACAAAGAACAGCCATCTGAGTATCAAACTGAAACAGTCATTGAAGTCACTGAACAACCTGAAGTTACTTCTGTCTCTGAAGAGCTAGCCCCAGAAGAAGCTGTACCATATGAAATTTCTTTCGAGCTAGTGGGAGCAGATAAGGAACAACCAGCTGAATATGAAATTCAACCTGTGGTGGACGTGGCTGAGCACCCTGAGGTCACAGAGGTGACTGAACAGACAGCGGAAGAGGTTGTCCCATCTGAAGTTTCAGTGGAGCTGTTTGGAGCTGAAGAAGAGCAGCCTCCTGCATTCAAAGCAGAAGCTGTGGAAGAAACAGTTCAACCATCTGAAATCTTGGGTGTTGAGGAACAAGTCACAGAAGAAGCAAAAGAAGGTGTCATCACTGTTGATCTCGGTGAGACAGCAGAAGAGAAACCGTCGGAGTACAAAACTGAAGCTGTAGAAGAAATCACTGAAGAGACTCAAGTCGTTCCAGTTGTGGAGGAAATTACTGAAGCAGCTGCTGAGGCTGAAGTCCCCAAAGAAACAGCAGAATCTGTCGCACAACAACCTTCTGAATATCAGACTGAAGTTGTTGCTGAAGCAGTTGAACAACCAGAAGTGGTTCCAGTACAAGAAGAAGCACCAGAAGAGGTCCAACCTTCTGAAATTACTGTTGAAACAGCAGAAGTTGAAAAGGCTCAACCTTCTGAGTACCAGACTGAGGTAGTAGCTGAGACCTTTGAACAGCCTGAAATTGTCCCTGTGCAGGAAGAATCACCAGAAAAGGCCCAGCCTTCAGAAATATCTGTTGAGGTTGCTGAAGCTGCCAAAGAGCAGCCTTCACAGTACCAAACAGAGATTATCACAGAAGTTACCGAACAACCACACATTACTGATGTCACTGAAGAAGTCGTGGAGGAAGTCGGAGTCATTGAAATCCAACCTGAACTGGTGGAAACCACTGCAGAAAAACCATCTGAGTATGAAATCAAGCCAGTGGAGGAAGAGGTGCCAGCCATCACCACGTCTGAAGACATGGCTCCTGAAGTTGAGGCCAAACCAGAATCAGAAGAAGTGACAGTGGAGGTGTTAGAAGCCATCACCAAACAACCTGAACAGTTCCAGACCAAGGAGGCACAAGAGGAGGTGACAATGTCTGAGGTCCAGGAACAGCCAGAGCAAACCATCAGCAAGGCGGTCCAGGAAGAAATTGAGCAGTTTGCTACTCAGTTTGTGGAGAAGATCATCACAGACGTCCAAGAAATGGCTGCTGAAGAGGAACTTGTTCCAGAAAAGGTGGAAAAGGAAGAGGAGGCTGTTATTCCTGATGAAGAAGAAAAGCCTGAAGAGGCACCAGTGGAGGAGAAGCCTACAGAAACAGTGGAAACTTATGTAACTGGTTTAGTCCATGACATTATTGAAGAGGCGGAAACAAAGGTAAAGATTTTGTTGTATAGCTTGTCAGTTACAATCATTTATTTTAGTTTCCAATTATGCAGATATTGTAACTGCCATATTGCAAGAATTTGCACAAGGAAAGCTGAATTTTTGTTGTCATCATTTATTATTTGGGTTATACCTGTTTAGTTCCAAAGACTCAGATCCTGTATCTAGTTAAGTATTCAAAAAGTACAGAATGGGAAAGAATGAAATAAAGAAGAATGCTCACAATTTCATAATTATAAAAGAGAAAAAAAATTAAGTTGTTGTTTAATTATAAAACCTTACATATATTCATGTTTGTTTGTGCAGGTGGTGACCACCATTAGTACAGAGGCCAGAGAACAGGTGGAGATTGAGGTTCCTGTGCCCACAACAGAAGAAATTGTGAAGGAGGAGATCCAACTAACTCTCCCGGGCAGACCTGAAGAGGAGGAAGAAGAAGAGCTGGAGGCTCCGACTTTCATTGTCATGCTATCTGACATCACTGTTATGGAAGCAACTCCGATGAGGCTGGAGGTATGAAACCTTGGATATGTTGATGTTAATATATATTCTGCATAAGCAGCATCTAATATATGCCAGTTAATAATTTATACAAACTGAAGAGTATAGTCAATAAAAGAGATTATCTGAAAAGTATAATAGCATGGCTCAAAACCAATGTTAAAAATAACTGATCAGCTAACACTGAAAACAAGAAGGAATGTTATGGACATATACGGCAGGGTTTCAGAGACTGTGTAGACTTGCTGCCTCTGATTCATGGTGCCTTTCTAGGAGTTCTGATAACTTAATAATTTTGTGGCTTCTGGGTATCAAGCTATTGTTTCCTGTAATATGTTTTGCTAATTTGACTGTTTTTTTCTTTTGCATTTTGTAAATTGTAAAGTATAGGCTTGTTTCCTTTTCGATAGTGTTAAAACGCTTTGTTGTCTTGCAGGTTGTGGTTACCGGTCACCCTATGCCAGAGCTGACTTGGTACCTTGATGATCAGCCTGTAACTAAAAATGAAGACATCACCATTATCACCGAAAGAGGCCACTCGGTACTCACCATCCTCGAGGTTTTGCCCGATGATGAGGGCGAGTATAGAGTTGAGGCCATCAACAAAGTTGGCAGTTGCACATCTGTTGCATATGTCACAGTACTTCGTAAGTTTGCATTTCAGTTGCCTTGGAATTTACCTTCTTTCTAAGTTACTTCTGTTTTTCCATAGGTGTTCCTTTTGGGCGAAGTGTTTCCCATTAACAGTGTTCCTTTTCTGGTTATCTTTGTATAGTACTTTATTGCGGTACAGATTTATACTAGTTACTTTCTCGAACTTGGGACTTACTTTCGTAATGGAATTGGGTTTAGAAGGGAACGCTTGAATTCTTCTTGTCTCTTTTTGTTCTGCTTCCTAGACGTTGCAGTAGTTTTCTATCAATTACTTGTGTATTAATTTAGTTAGTTAGTTATCTATTCATTTTTCTTTTGGTCCTCTTGGCACTATAGCTATGGTGATGGTTCTAGAGATTATTGACCACTATCGGTGTTGTGAAGGTTATTATTTTTACAGTAATTTTACAGATTTTCTTCCCTACTTATTGTTTCTCTGTGTGTAGTGCTAGCTAAGTTCTCGAGATTTTCCCAATCCGATTTGTTGTTGGATATTTGTTGTCCCAGCCCTGATGGCTGATGTTAGTAACACAGCCAATATTTTGGATGAAACAGTTTTATCCTGTTTACCTACAGTCCTTAGTTGGTCAAATTTGCTTTGTGATTCCCTGTATTTGCCCCCTTAAATTTTGACTTATTGCATTATTTACTTGCGATGTTTACATTTTCATGGTTTGCTTTACCAATTTCCTATATTTCCTCAATTGTTGCCATAAGCTATTTATTTTTTATTGTGATCCCGATTACCTTTTGTTGCCAAACAGTTTGGCTAATGCCGATGTTGCCATTTTCCTTCAACCATGACCTTGACTTTCCTTTATTTCCCAGTTTCCACGTTCCTTGTTTTTCCAGCAAGGTATGCTTTGTCTAATTAGGGCAGCTTCAAACTGTGCTGGCCTAGGTCTCGCCTTACGATAACTCAGTGGTATTTATTAGGCGTATGCCAGTGTACATGTAGTCTTAGCAGACGTATTGTAGTATGTATTTAGACTGTTGCTAGTGTCAGATTTCATGTAGTAACTATGGAAGAGAAGTTAATAATAATAATAGTCAGTAGTCAGATGTTAGCTCTGGGTAGGAATGTCAGTTAACAGTAGCTTGTACTTATTTTTGCTAACTTTTGTAGATTGTGTAAGAGAAAATTACACATCTTTTATTGCTAGAAAATGTTTTTCCCAATCCAGACATCCCAAGCTGCAAAAGATTTAGACCCGCTTTTCTCCTATGGATTATGAAATGTATATTGTTCCCATCAGTTTGACTTTAGTGTTATTTCCATATGAATTCCTGCTGAAAGTATCCATTACCTTGGCATTGGTACTGTGTCCTTTGTGAAGATGAATTTACCCTCTGGCCTTTGATACAGATCCCTTTTGAAAGTTTGGTTCCCCGAAATAGACAACTGTTGTCCCTAGTACATTGTCCTTTCTAACCCACTTTACATTGGACCTACAAGTTAAGGGTGATACAACTGAGAGGATCAAGGTAAGTGAAGGTGTGGTAGAAAGGAAACTGGCAAAACACTGGGTATTTCACACTTTGTGAAGTGATAAAAAGGCAACTCAGCAAAGCAACTGTGCCTTGTCATTTTTTCCACGTTTGTGGAACACTGAAAAACAAAATAGGGTTTTGTTTTTCACAGCTCTTTTGCATTCTTAAGGCTTGCAGTCGTATGTCGTCTTGATGTTACAGCATCCAGTGGTCCCTCTGAAGAGGAGGTCACCTACAAAGAAGTCACTGTTGAGTCTAAATCAGAAGAGAGTACATTTGAGGTGGACATTTCTCAGAGAGTCACTGACAAAGAAACCTTCCAGGAGACCCTTGAAATTACACAGGAAGAGAGAACTTTAGAAATTCCTGAAGACCAGCGCTTCAAGGAAGAGATTAGGTTTGACTTTCAGCCTGAGACTCCAGTCGAACTGGAGGTGGAACAGCCAGAGGAAGTCACTGAAGAGACATTCAGAGAAACCCTTGAGGTAGAGAAAAAGGAAGAGGTGGAAAAGAGCACACTTGAGGTGGAGATTTCGCAGAGAGTCACTGAACAAGAAACATTCAAAGAGACCCTTGAAATTACAGAGGAAGACAGAACTGTAGAAATTCCTGAAGACCAGCGTTTCAAGGAAGAGATCATGTTTGACTTTCAGCCTGAGACTCCAGTCGAACTGGAGGTGGAACAGCCAGAGGAAGTCACTGAAGAGACATTCAGAGAAACCCTTGAGGTGGAGAAAAAGGAAGAGGTGGAAGAGAGCACATTTGAGGTGGAGATTTCGCAGAGAGTCACTGAACAAGAAACATTCAAAGAGACCCTTGAAATTACACAGGAAGACAGAACTGTAGAAATTCCTGAAGACCAGCGTTTCAAGGAAGAGATCAGGTTTGACTTTCAGCCTGAGACTCCAGTCGAACTGGAGGTGGAACAGCCAGAGGAAGTCACTGAAGAGACATTCAGAGAAACCCTTGAGGTGGAGAAAAAGGAAGAGGTGGAAGAGAGCACATTTGAGGTGGAGATTTCGCAGAGAGTCACTGAACAAGAAACATTCAAAGAGACCCTTGAAATTACAAAGGAAGACAGAACTGTAGAAATTCCTGAAGACCAGCGTTTCAAGGAAGAGATCAGGTTTGACTTTCAGCCTGACACTCAAGTGGATTTGGAGGTGGAACAGCCAGAGGAAGTCACCGAGGAGACATTCAGAGAAACTCTTGAGGTGGAGAAGAAGGAAGACGTTGAAGAGATGGAGATTGCTGAGGTGGAGCGATTTAAAGAAGAACTCTCTCTGGATATTTCTAGAGAACAGTCTGAACTCCAAGAAGTCCAGTTCCAGTTTGACATAACTACGCAAGAGACAGATGTGTCATTCAGAGAAACCTTTGAGGTTGAACAAAAGGAAGAAGTTGAGATGGTTGAAGAACAGAGCTTCAGAGAAGGGATCACAATGGAGATGATGCCATCAGAACTGGAACTTGAGGTAGAGGAAAAGAGTGAGGAAGTAGAACTTGAAACCACTGCTCCCACTGTTGAGACCATTGAAGAAGAGAGGTCTCAGGTTGAGACCACCCCACAAGTCAGTGAAGTTCAAGAGACCCAAGCTGAGAAACCCTCAGAAGTTGAAGAAATCATCTCTGAACAACCCCTTGAAGATGTTTCCCCTGCTGAGGATGTTGAAATCTCTAAACCCACTGAAGAAACAACTGAAGAAATCAGAGAAACTATAACGGTCAAGAGCCTTACCACCACTGAAGTCTCTGAGCTGCAAGTGGAGATCCCTGCAGATGAAGTTTCTGGAGTTGAAATTTCAGAGATTGAACGGCCAGAGGAGGAGACTGTAGAAGAAGTCAGAGAGACCCTGGAAGTTGAGGAAGAGAAACCATCAGAAGTCTTACAGCTTCAATTTACAGTTGGTGAGCGAGAAGAGGAGATTTCACCTGAATTCCAAGCTGAGCAACCAGTTACTGAAATCACGGAGGAAGTACGTGAGACCATTGAAATTGAGTCTCAGAAACCTTCTGAAGTGACCATTGAGTTCATCCCTAGTGAAGATGTTCTTCCTGAAGACGTGACAGTGGCAGAAACTGAGAGACCCCAAGAAGAGGTCACAGAAGAAACCAGACAGGTCATTGTCATTGCAGAAGAACAACCCCAGAAGACTATTGAAGTTGAGGTCGTTTCTGAAGAAGTTGAAACCAAAGACATTGCTCCAGATATTGAAGCTGAGGAAACCACTGAAGTTGTCACTGAAGAGACTACTGGAGATGTCACAGTGGAGGAAGAGAAGACTTACAAGGTCGAGTTTGTTCAAGAGGAAGTTGAGACTTCACACACAGAGGAGGTTCATCTTCAAATCTCTGCGGAACAACCTAAGGAAGAAGTGATTGAGGATACAAGTGAAGTTCTTGTTGTAGAAGAAGAGAAGCCAACAGATGTTATAGCTGTTGAAACAGCTATGGAGGAAGCTCAATTGGAATTTGTCTCAGAGACAGAAACAGAGAAACCTGTTGAGAAATCACCGAAGAGGCAAGGGAAACAATCCAGCTTGCTGCTCCCATCTCTGAAGTTTCAGAACTTCAAGTAGAGATGGTGCCTGAAGTGGCTGAAGAAGCTCCTCAGGATGTTGCCACTGAACGACCCATTGAAGAAACTACTGAAGAGATAAGAGAAACCATCCAGTTGGAAGCCCCCATCTCTGAGGTGTCCGAACTTCTTGTTGAAGTTTCTCCAGAACATGCTGAAGAAGTCTCCATGGACATCACCCATGAGAAAATCTCTGAGGGAACTGTGGAGGAACTGTCTTGACTGTTAACATTGAGACAGAAAAACTATCTGAAGTAGAGGAAGCTATCGAAGTCATCACTGAAGAAGCTCCTCAAGAAGAAGCTGTAGTTGAAGCTGAGAAGCCTGCAGAAGACATCACTGAGGTAGTGAGAGAGACAATCTCTGTCACCACTGCACCATCCCAGGTTGAAGAAACAGAGACTGTGGTAGAGAAGGCTGAAATTGATGTCACCTGGAGAAACTCAAGTTAAAGAAGCTACTACTGATGAAGTCAAAAGCACTATCACAGAAACAACTGTCACAGAAGAAGAGAAAGCATTTGAAGTGGAGTTTGTTCAAGAGGCTGTTGAAGAAACCACAGTTGAGGAACTTAGCTTTGAGGTGGAAACTGAGAAACCTTCTGAAGAACAGTTGGAAGAATTAAAAGAAACCATAACTGTTGATAGTGTGACCTCTTATGAGGTCCAGGAGGTTGAAGAAGTTGTAGACACAACAGATACAGGAATCATCTCTGAAGAAGCTCCTTTGGAACAACCAGAAGAGCAGGTTGTTGAAACCTTTGAGGAAACTTTGGTTGTCCAGAAGGAACAGCCTTACGAAACTGAAGAAACTGAGTCAATCACTGAACAGAGCACTGTCGAACTTCTCATTGAGAAACCAGAAGAAACTCAGCCACAAAAGGAAGTTGTTGAAATTTCCAGAGAAACCATCACTGTTGAGGGCAAAGTTTCTTACGAGGTTGAAGAAAGTGAAGAAGTAGTTGATGAAACCAAAACTGAAAAGTACATCACTGAGATGGAAATTCAACACACGGCTGAGACTGAGGTTGAAGAGTCCAAAATTGAAATTCAGGTTGACCTTGGTCATCCAGCTGAGGTAGGACTGACTGAGGAAGCTGTTGAAGAACTGCAAGCAGTAGAGCAACCCATTGAAGCAGAAGCCGAAAAACCCTCAGAGGTGACAGTGCAGGAATCATGTGAAGTCATTTCAGTGGAGGCTGAAAAACCAGCTGAAGCTGAAGAAATACTTGAGGGATTTGAACTCATAGAGAGTGAGGAGTATACTGGTCCACCAAAAACAGAACAATTGGCTGAAGAAGCAGCACTCATTGTTGAAGAAAAAGCCATTGTCGAAGAAGAGAAACCGTTCAAAACTGAAGAAGTGGAAGATATTATAGAATTCCCAAAAAGTGAAATGATTCCTGAGGTTGAAACAGACAAACCAACAGAAGAAATGGTAGAAGAAGTAAAAGAAAAATTAGTTGTCGAGGCAACCAAACCGGCTGAGGTTGAGGTTGCTCTAGCTGAAGCAGCTGAAGAAATCCCTGAACAGCTCCAAATTGAAGTTGTCCCTGAGAAACCCACTGAAGAAGTAATTGAGATCCCAACTGAAACATCTATCACAGAAGCAGAAAAACCATCAGAAGTAGAGGTGGCAGCTGAGGAATTCCCAGAAGAAGCTCCTGAGGACTTTGAGATGGTTGAAGCTGAGCAGACTGTGGAAGAGGTCAGTGAGGTCACTACTGATGTGCCTGAAGTAGAAGAAGGCCGACCATCAGAGGTGGAGGTGACACAGGAATTTGTTGATGAGGTGCCTCAGGAACTTGAGACCGAAGTTGAAACAGAGAAGCCCAGTGAAGAAGTCATCGAGGAGACCAAGGAGACTGTTTCAATAGAGTCTGAAACTGCCTTTGAGGTGGAGGTGATTGAAGAGGCTCTTACTCAGGAGGCTGTCACAGAGGAGATCATTCCTGTTCAGTCAGAGGATGTTGCTGAACAGCCCACTGATGAACTGTCAGAGTTTGTTGTAGTTGAAAGGGAAGAACTCACTGAAGTGGATGTTGAAATTATTCCTGAAGACACTGCCCCTGAAGACATCACCACAGAGGTTGTCACAGAGCAGGCGCCTGAAGAGGTCATTGAGGAGATCAGAGAAACCATCAACATTGGTGACAAGCAAGTCACCAAAACAGAGATGGAAGAGACCACTGTTGAGTCCACTGTTGAAGGACTTCCAGTTGAACTTGATCTCCAGAAACCAGCTGAAACTGTTGCTGAAGAAGTGTCCGAGGTCATCACTGTTGAAAAAGAAAAACCAACTGAGGTGTCTACTTTTGAGATCACATCTGAATCCCCTGCTGAATTGCCTGTTGAAGTCCCAGAAGCTCCAGTGGAGACTGAAACTGAACAAGTCGTTAAACTGACAGAAGTCACAGAGGTTGAAGTGAAAGAGGAAGAAGAACAAGTGGATCAACCAAGATTCCTCACCACTTTGCAAGACATCACAGTCACCTCTGGTGAAAACGTAACATTTGAGGTTGCATTCTTTGCACGCCCTGCCCCCACTGTGACCTGGTTGATTGACAATGAGCCAATCGAATCATCCGACGACTACCAGGTGACAGTAGAGAATGGAACAACCAGGTTGTATATTCCTGAAGTGTTCAGCGATGATGAAGGAGTATACACTGTACAGCTGGAGAACAAATCTGGACAATGCACATCTTCTGCACATATCTATGTCAAAGGTGAGGGGTCCTTACTTTCTATTCTTGCATGGGGTGATTCATTTGCACGATACATTTTTAATTTCCTTTTAGTTTGGTTAGGTTTTCTTTTGTTTTTCTTTCTTTTGTTTTCCCCAACTACACTTTTGCTGTGTGTTGTGAACAAACGAGACCACTGCGAATTAGAGTGTGCACTACCACACCTTTTGTTCGTAGTGGACTAGTGTTTAAAGCTATTTTTATTTACATTTTTGGATTTTACTTAGAAAATAAAAATTTTGGTTTTTATCCTAAAAGACGTTGGTGACAATTTCACAGTTCTGTAGTTTTGCTGTTGATTATTTAGCATACTGAAAACCGATAATTCATTAACAAAGTGTGAAATTGTTTGTTTGAAGCAGTTGTGTGCAAAACTATGATTTATTATTTTAGAGTGTAAGCCTTATATTACTGGAGTGTTGTTTAATTAATTAAACTATTAATGCATACTGAAACACCTTTATGTTGTATGATTAGTGTGGTAGTATAGAATGCCCACACAAATAATAGCATGAATTTGATTTTTACTGCATTTAAGATATGTATCAGCCGCGTCCTAGGATACACACCATGCATTACATCTGTTTTAAAGGTGGATTTGTATCTTTTTGATACACAAAACATTTCCTGTCAGGAAGAGATCTAATTGGTATAGTTTTTAATTTTGCATTCCAGTTTTATGAATCTGACAATCTGAGAGTACATAACAAAAGAAAGTCTAATACTTGTTACAATAAGTCTTTGTGGATGGAATTTTGGGAATTTCATTAAATTACAAATTAGTGTTGATTGAAGCCAATTTGATTGGAATTGGTTCACCTGTTATGACTTCACTCCAGAAAGCAGGATTTGCTCCTTTGTATATAAAATGCTTGTAATTCCTACTATCCTCTAGATCAGCCTAGATTCTAGGATTGCACTTCTTTACACATGTTTGTAAAACATTTTTTGTCCACCTTAGTCCACAATGTGAAACAAGTTATGGCTGTAATTTTAATATAGATTTTTTCATTGGTTATAATTATTTTGGCTATTTTGACACTATGTTCTATTTGCAGTCGAGGAGGAGGAGAGAGTTGAAAAGGAAGAAATCGAAATCACCGAAACAATCACAAGCGAACAAGAGATCGTGGAGGAAACCACCCAATTGCAGGTGGACATTGAACTAAAACCTTCTGAAGGTCCAGAAGAAGGTATTGACCATTGTAATTAAATTGTTGCTTAATACAAATTTAGACATACATATTCACCTGCACATTCTCACACAGTTTACGGAATTTATTCAGAATAACAATGCACGTTATTAAACACAATCATGCATTTTCTGAATAAAGAAGATTATTGAAACATCCAAGTTCAACACACATCCATCTACGACACAAGGGAAGCAACCTTGCATATTTTTTTTTGGTTACTGTTAGCCTTTACAAAAAACAGTCAAATTAGGTCACGCATAATTATACTCAAGAGTGGAAACTTATTTATTGTATGCATGGACAATTATACATATATAATAAGGAAGACATTGAACTAACCTTTACAAAGTATCATTACTATAACTACAGGCATCGAATAAATATTAATTAATGTAAATTAATTGTTGCTGAATGCTGGAGTGCACAAAATGCACAACAACAACGGATCAAAGTGTCTTAAACTTGTAAATCTTGGCATCTTTTCTGCCAGACACGATTAGAACCAATGATTGCACTCATGCTAAGATACTTAGCCAGCCATCGGGCAGTGGAATTGTTTATGCCAGTCAGTTTAAGTCCTGATGCAACTCTGCAGTGCACGTTACCTAAGCTGCCGAAGACCAGAATCACAGTCCTGCAGGCAAAGCCACAGGCAGAGATCTCCATGCAGAGGGGCAGGTACTTTTCAAACTTTGACGCGTAACAATGGTCTATAAATGCGTCAAAGGACACTGCCACCTCTACAAGGAAGACCTGATGGTTTCTGCGGTCGATGACTATGATGTCTGGTCTCGTGGCAGTGGTAACAAATGTGTTTGAGTCTACATCAAACATATGTGGAGAGAGGCATGTGTCCTTTATCACCTGCACAACTGACTGCTCTTAGGAATGTAAGAATGTTTTACATCTACAATTCTGTTGTGTCGGGCCTAATAGAGCAGTTGGTAGCGTGTGCAGCCATTCAGAATATGAGACAAAGTCTCCGTGGGGTGGTTGCACAAGCCACAACGGTGGCTACACTGCTCGGGATAGTATAAGGCCATTAAGCTGTTGCACTGCAAAAGTTGTAAACGCCCCCTCACAGCAAAACTGATTAAACTTTCTCTCAGTTTCATGTTGGATAGGAATGCTGTTGACAGTTTGTGATCGATTTCTGTGCTCTCTCTAGCCACTCGACCTTGCCACTCTTTCTCTTTCCATTCATTCACAAACTGACACACTCTCCTTTTCTTACACATCACACTCGCCGTTTTGGCATCAGTCACACTCAAGCTCACCTCATCATCCACACCAAAGTTCAGAGCATACATTCCACCTGCCCGCTTCTCTAGCGCCACACTCTCTCGCACGCACAACTCCTGCAGGTGGATGCAGTCAGAGCGAGGCCACGTGACGCTCGACTGCTTAGCCAGGCCGCCCCCCGTCGGTTGTCAGGTATCCGGCGAAGGTGGGTGCGTCTGGTGTGGCGTCGGACACCTTCCTTCTGGCCATGTGGAGGGTGAGGGAGGCGCGCGCAGTTTCGCGTACCTGGTGGTCGTCACTGTTCAGCACCGACAGCTTGAAGGAAAGATGTCGGGCTGCGTACAGGGCGAAGGGATTGAAGAGGCCGAGGCCACCCTCAGACTTGGGGCTGAACATAAAGGATCTAGTAGATGATTTGTTCAGCTTTAGCCAGCTGCGGACGCAGCCGACAATCTCATCTTCCATCTTTGTCAGGGCTTTGACGGTGAAGGGGATGTTGGGGAAGTGGAAGCTCAGCTTGGAGCAGGCCATGACGTTAATGGCCTGGAGCTTGGCAACAGTGGGGAGCGGGGAGGCATCAATTTTCTCCAGTGTAGAGACAAGTCCTGCACCACATCAGCCGCTTGCTGCATCGCTGCGTTGTTGCTGATGTTGATGTGGTGCCCAAGGTACGTGTAGGACTGGTCTCTATCTTACATGGGCAGCGCCTCGTCCTGGATGTGGAGCTGAGTGCCGTTCGTCCGATCCCCCTCCAGCTGTTGCCTGACCGCTTGCCGTGCAACACCCCGCACTTGGGATGCTTTACTTCTATGCCCGAAGTCGCCATGAAGACGTCCGTCCTCCGCACGGCCTCCCTGATCTGCTCTTCGCTGGTGGCGGAAGCGCTGACATCGTCCACATAGCCCTGGACTGGGGTGGGGATGCGCACGGGATGTCACATTTAAATATGGAATATTATATTATTCTTTTATTAGTTTGCAATAAATTGAACATGACTTACCGTTTGATGTGAGTGATCATTTGCTTTCAGAAGTATCAGCAGTGGTGCAGCCAGAAGAGCAAATAACTCCCGCTGCCCCTGCTGAGGTTACCGGAGTGCAAGAAGCTCCCCGTTTCATACAGACCCTCCAACGGCAACTAGACGTATTCCAGGGCACAACAGTCACACTGGTCTGCACTGTGGTAGGCCAGCCTAGGCCAGAAGTGATGTGGTACAGGGTAAGCTTACCATTTATGCTACTCTCTGATTGCTGAGCAATCACTTTAAGTCATAATTGATGAGAAGTTGTTTTTTTTACCACTTACTACAGTTGTTTTGTGGTAATCCAGCCTAGAGTCTCTTGAAAAAATCAATTTTTATCTCCTTTGGTTCTCTATTTTTCGTTTGCATTCTTATTAGGGTTTTGTGCCTAATTCCAAAGTCCATTAACAATCAAGACATTACATAAGCTTGAAGATTATAGTAATAACAAATAAATGTTTTCATTAATTTGGAACTGCAGTCAAAACAGAGGAAAGAATATGCAAGCAAAATTGAAAGTACTTTGATTCTATCTCTCAAATGCTATACCTATATTAATTTTGTTCACATGTGCTATGTTGCATAGGAGGAGCTTGAACTCACCCCAAGCGAACGCTTCATCACCGAGTACCATGAAGACGGACGTTGTGTGCTCACAATCAAAGACATCACCTTTGACGATGAAGCAGAATACACGTGCGAAGCCAAGAATTACCTTGGTGTCACGACAACCTTCATCGATATTTTCGTTGAAAGTAAGCGACTAGGTGCCAGTGTTCAATGGGTTGTAGCTGAAAGTAGATGTAGTTGTAGACAAGACATCCTTACCATGGAATCAAATCTTTACCTCTGCTGGATTAGCACAGAGCATCATCTGTGTTTCATCTGTCTCTGTATTGACATTGCAAAGCATGTAGTAAGTCATTCTGTGATAGCGTCATTCTTTCTCATTTTACCAACAATCTCAGGTAAGATCATCTATCATGAACATTAGTGAATATGCAGTTAAATATTTCGATAAATAAATCAGAAACAACTAGGAAGTAAGAATCAAACAATAATAATAATAATAATAATAATAATAATAATAATAATAATAATTATGACAAAAATAACAACAATAATAATAAATAATAATAATTATAATTATAATTTAAAACGCCCTCCCAGAATTTGCTAACTTCTGATATGGAGATGACTGTGTCTAAATCATTTGCTGAATCTCTGCAAAATGGCCGTCAGTGCCTTTGATTGAAGAACATGTATTGAGTTTACCAGAGGACTCTGTTTTCACTAACAATACAGAGGAGGTGGATTTTTCTGAACCTCAGCTCACAAGCTGTGCATGGAAAGTAATATACAGGAGGATTGTAGCATAATTTTTCCAATAATTGTTGTGGTTTTGTTTAGCATCATTATTTAGTTGAGATTTAGCATATTTATGCAGTAATTGTTGTAGCTTTTAATATGTTGTGTTTGTAGCACCTTTGTTATGCATGATACTAGTGAGAGTAACGTTTTAAAACTGATTGCTAATTATGTAAATAGTAAATGAGAAGTTACTATACTTTTCGTTTCACCTCTCACCATTTGCTAAAAAAAAAAGAAAAGGAATGGAATGATTTGAAACATAAAACAATATAATAGAAAGAACAAGCAGAAGCTAGAAGCAGTTCGTTAATGAAAATGATGTAGTGCATTTTAAACTATGTTAACAGCAAAGACATAAAACCTTGACAAAAAAGCATGCTTTAATTAATTTCCAGTTAAGACAAAAGAAACTATTAGTTTGTTTGTGTGGGTAGTTTCTATTTTAGCTTTAAGTCAAGTAGCAACGGTCACAGCTTTGAACTTTGAATGGGATTTATATGTATAAATTGCACTATTGCTATTGTTTTAGTTTTTTAACAATATTTTTTTGTGTGATAAATTGAATCATGTAATTTTTGCAAATAAAAGTATTTATCTTAGAAACAGGCTTTGTGTTCCTGTTGATACCATTATATGCTTTATTCCTTCTGTTTTTCTGTTTCTCAACTTTATTTTTCCTCATTTGACAGCATGGGTTTTAGTATAAAGTTCGCATTGGTTGGTACATAAGTATTGTTGCAATTAACTGTGACTTTTGCTCTTGATTAAAGAATTTACGTATATTGCTCTACTAATTGCATTGCTGAATTGTTGAGGTGTGTGTCTAGAAGTGGTACTAATTTTTTTGTTATTTTGAGTTTCAGGTTTGGTTTTGAATTAACATTTTCTAATCAAATGTTTTTAGTGTGTTGATTGCTTAACTATGGTATAATTAAAGGAAAAATAATGCATGCAATCACACATGGAGTTCACAGTTTAAAGAAATAATTCTTGTATGGATGCTCAGTTCACATTCAATTACTATGTTGTCTACCGATAAGTGATCAATATAGTAAAATCCAAAACTAAAGAAGCAAACCAATAGAACATTTAAAAAGTATTACAAAAAGAGAAAATGAAATGTAAGTAAATTTGAGGCATATGTTTGAAAGACTTGATGTTCTTGCCTTTCCTTTTCTTCCTGAAACCTTCCCCCCTCCCCTCCTCCAACTTCCATCCCCCTCCTTACACAAACCCTCCTACCCACACCCATTTCCCTGATTTTGCGTGACTGCATCCATCTTTTACCTTTCTTCTAGAGATGGTGTTTTTAAAATATGAAAGTTTTAAGTTGCACCGTATCTCCATGGGTGCTGTTGTTTCTTGTCGCAATGCCTAAACCCACTCATGATTTTGCCTTTTTTGCATGTTGAGCAGAATTTCTGAATGCAGAGGAAAGGCTTATTCGAGAGGAATTCTATCGCATTGAGGTTGAAATAGAAATTACCTTGCCCAAGAAATCCTGCCGAAGAGCTGCCCAAGAAGAGAGAACACTGCCAGTAAAACCTGAAGATGAATCGTCAACCCTGGAACCCACATAGCACAGTAACATAGAAAATCTTTGCACTTTTTTGTTCTACACACACCTGAAATTGTACTCACCTCTTCAGTGCACATTTCAATATTGACGTTCTGTTGAAGAATACTTCCACGTCACGAATTTCTGAACTTATTATAAGTTTCCCTAACTGTTGACAAAAATGTGACAGAATACATCTATTCGTGTAATATCATGAAGCAGTATAATATATATTCATGGATCCAAAGGAATTGTTTGCTTTTTTGTACAAATTCTTTTTTTGATTTTTAACCCAAAGAGAATTTGACATGAGGCTAAACTAATAGTTATAGAGGTGATGAAACATGAAATTGAAGTGACAAAAGTAAGATGATCAGTAGGGAGATCCCATTCCTGCTACTGCAAAATCTCCTTGTGTTTTGAAAGTGATTCTAACTCACATGTAATGAGATTTATCAGTTTGGTTGTAGATTTTACGTACAAGATTTTACATCGATTTTTACTGAATTGTGATTGGACACTGTTTCAGGGTTGTGGACTGTGATGTTATTGATATTATTCAGTTTATTTTTTTAGCTTGTATTGTTACGGAAACAGCACCTTAAGCTTTGCTTTGGGATATGATCGACATATCACATAGTCAAGACAAGTGTCTGTGAGTTGCTACACAGGCATTTGTACTTGAAATAGGATTGTTTGAAAAATTATTTTGCGTGAATTTTCTAGTACCCATACCTTTAGTTTTGAGTAGGACTGGGTGAAGTTGCTTAGATTAGCCTGTGATCACTTGGAGGCATTTTTGTGCCAGAAACTGTAGTTTTCCTGTCTACGTCTCCAAAGTGTGTTGTGCGTATGTGTGCTTCTGCAGCTACTGTCTTGGGTCTTTTTAAAAACTTTTTTTGTAAAAATGTAGTGTCCCTTTTTTGTTTTCTTTTTGTAAAGAAGTCCAGACTATGCTTTAGTGTTTTAACCTTTGCCCGTTTAGTTTCTTTTTCATCTATCCAGACTAGATTTTGTTTCTTTCTCTCTAGTAGTTGTTTTTGTTTGAACCTGTATTGGCACATTAAAATTATATACAGTGTATTTTGCTTGTAATTTTTGTGCTAATCCAGTATATTACTTTTTTGGGTGTTGGTTACTCATCACTTTGTTAGTGGTGAACATGATTTTATTATAAAAGAATGAGAGAAAAATATAAAACAAAAATAAAGTATATAATACATTCCATGAAACTGCTTTTCAAGCAGTGTTACCTTTGTATCTGTATAGCCCCAGAGACAGTTGAGGACGTTGAGCCCAAGACAGTAGAAGTCGAAGTACTGCGCACAGAGGAGGTGCCCACACCGGAGCATGCTCCACTGGAGAAAGTATCTGAGACGGAGACCGCAGCAACAGCTCTAGGTTGGCACAACACCCCTGCAAATGTGTCTGAGGATGCTAGCATGCAGTGGTTTCTATGCCTCATCTTAGTGTTGATCCTCTTACTCCGTCTCATTGCCTGGCTCTTTAGTGTCGGCTGCTGCCTCTGGTCTTACTTGGGCTCCTTTGATTTCGAAGCCAATTCATAGTAAAGGGAACTAAAAGGCCATGGGGGACTTACAGCAGGCCTGTAGCCTGCCTTGTTTACAACACTGCAGTAAAGCCTGTAGCCCACCAAAATAATGCAGAATTAAGACTATACTCCAAATTTTCAAAGCAGCACTGTATGAAATTACGTTAAAATGAGATATTAAAACAGTTTTTTTGCACTCGTTCAGAACTGTAGAAAATTTTGTAAAATGTAGATTAAAAGTGAAAATAGCTAGAATAACATAATGTATATACTCATTCCATCTTTGACCTAGCCTCGTTGATAGAGGTTAAAAATTAGCTATCAAATGGTATTCTCTGAAATTATTCTTATCATGATAGGAGATTATATTTTGCCGAAAATAGTAGTATTACAGCTTTTTTTATTTTCCAAAAGGTCATTTCTTAAATATATTTAAAAAGTCCTTGTGACTCAAAGGACCCTTGTAGTGCAATTGCCAACTAATTTAAAACTTTCGAAGAAATAAAGAAACAAGAAAGATTTATTGTTTAAATTGTTTATTGAAAAAAAAGCAATAGATAAATGAAATTGGAGCATGCTCACTTATATTTGACATTTGTTAAATATGATTGTTAAATGTAGAGTTTATTAGGAAACTAAGTATTATTCTTTCTATTCATGAATGATGATGATGAGAGCAGAATGAAAGCCGATATAATGAATAAGCCAGTGCAAAGAACATTTGTCTATTCTTTTTGTCACTTGTGGTGGGTTCTGATTTTGGTCCTTTTTGCCAAAGTTTGTACCACCATTCAGAGTGTTTATGCATGTTATTTGACATTTAGTTTTTTTTTTCTTCAGATAGTAAGTTGTGTTGTGATTCATGCTTGTTGCATTTAAATATGAAAACATTTTTAGAAGTAAGCTAAATTGAATTTTGTATTCCATATTTTCTTTAGTAAGTGTGACATAATTTATCACTTAGCATCTGTCTAGTGGTTGGAAATCTTAGCAAGCCAAACACATTTGTGGACCAAAACATTATTTCGGCCTTTGGACCAATCATCCAAGGAACCATTTTCCACCCATTTGTACAATTTTCTGTCAGTTTTAAAGAAACCAGGGACATCGCAGCAAATTTCTCCCTTGGTTTGGCTCTGGCTGACATTAAATTGTCCTTCCCCCCTGACACTATAGGATGGGGGCATGAGAGAAAGATGCGCTTTCCTGTCTTTATTTTCAAATTTTATATATTACAATTAACTAAGAATTGAAAACAAGCAAAACAGGAACAGATGAACAATGGGAAGAGGACATTTCTAAATTCATTATTGTTTGTATCTGCTCTTAGTTTTGCCATGTGATTTACCATTTATTCACACAGGCTTCTGTATTGTGCGCTTTCTCCCTTGTCCCTCGTGTCTTGCTAATTATTTCACTCCACTGGCTGATGCAGAAATACATGTGGTTAACTTTGTCATCACCAAATTAACGAGCTTGATTGATTGTATATCATAGAGGCAGGTGAGCACCGCATTATATTTTAAAGCAGATCTAGATATATTGCACTTTTTATGTATAAATGCTGGTTTTCTTATTCTTTATGTAAAGTTTTGCCAAAGAGTAGAAAATTTCAGTTTGTTTTTGAATAAGTTGTGATCTTTTTGTTTTGTCAGTTTAAACAAAGCAGAAAAGAACAGAAAAAATTTGTGAATAAATAATTTTATACACTGATATTTCTTGTGTTGAGTTTTCAGTCTGACACTGTATCAGTACTTGTTATTTGACGGTGACTATGACTGACGTGACAAGACAAGTGAGGGCATGTCAAATATTTTTCTACAGCTTTATACTGCCACTCTTTTCTTTGCATGCCTGTGAGAACACTCGACAACTGATTGTTTGCTGCCATATGTTGAGACTCATTGGTCTCAGCATCTCTGCCTATGCAGTAGACTTATGATAAATGTAGTGGAGAAAATTGTCTGCCCCTGAATTATTGTCAAGACTTGTCTGCTCATCTGCCTCTATGAAATACATTGCTGTTGTGGTGTGTTGTGATTTTGATGTAATAATCATAACATAATTGTTCACTGGATGCCATGGCAGATTGTGACTTGCCTCAGATGTTGTACAATTTAAAATGTATTTTGTGTAGTCTTAATCAAAAAGTGTTGACTTGGAATTATTAAAAGAGTTGTAATGTTTCGTCACTGTTGTTGACATTACTTTTCTGGGAATACATATATATCTATATCAGCAGAAAATGTTCAGCATTGTATATTATTACTTGCCATGTGTGAGTTGTTTGATTTGTTTCCCTTTCCCCAATGGATTTGGTCATGCAGATTGATTTACAGCCTATAGTTGAGAAATCTGAAAGTTTTTTTAATGCATTCTTGTGCATACCCTTGAACATTGGCCTTTACTAATCAGCGAATATCTGAGTGTTTCCTACAGCATGTATCCTTGAAGCTGCCAGTGTGCAACATTTGGTGAGCTGCATTTTCCTCTCTTTTAGTGTATTTTGTGTTGTGGCATGTTTGTTTTGTCTTTGTCAAATCTTGTTTTTTAAATTTCAAATTGGGAGCATAAATATAGTTAAAAACTGACAATAATAAAACATACTGATCCTTAATGATGCTCGGTCAGTTTTGCCAGGCTTCTAGATTTTCAATCAAATCTTTTTTTTAAGTTTATCGGCAGGCTTTTTAATTCTATTACTGGTAGTTCATTTCTGCTGAGATGATTCCGCAGTTTTTTGGGTGAAAAATTCACATTCTTGCATGAAATTTCTATTATTTTGTAAGAGCATGTAGGAGGATACATTCTGCTAAGACTGCATGGATTTTGTTCTTCTATTTTCTGATAACAACTTTAGGTTTTTGCTAATAACGTGTCTTAGGATCCTGACGGTTGACGTACTTGACAAATTGTCATGCACAAACACCACACATACAAACACTTTCTGTTCTTTCTTTCTGTTCTAACTCTTTTATTTTCTATTTTTTTCCTTTGGTTTCTTTGTTCACTCTTTTTAGTACTTCTTTGTTGAAAAAAAAAATCTATGCAATTCCATCTCTAAGTGGAACAACCTTTAGCATGAACATAACAGTATAACAATATATATTAATGCCAAAAAGACTCCAATTATAATTATTATATTTTTATTACCTGATTCAGCAGTATTCATTAAACATAATGCACATTTAACCAATTTAACATACAGTAATCAATAGATATTAAAGAAGGGGTGAAAGTTGCTCAATGTACTCTGGAAATATGGCTTGGGTCAAGGTTTGAAATTGCTTGATCTATATTGGAAAAATCTTGGTATAGTATTTTGAAGTTAAAAGAACAAAAATAAAGAATTTAAACATTAATATGATAGTGCTTTCCACCATTTCTCTTCCCCTTCCCCTTCCAGTGGCACAAGTCATGTCAGGAATAATCACAATTTTTAACACTTTCACCCCTGTTAAAAGGCTAAAGATAATTATGTTGTTCGTAAATAAATACAGGTATTAAATAGACCAATTGCCACAAAATTAATAATGGAATGGAATGGAACTATCACATAGAGGCAGTCAGCGCAGCCTGGCATGAAAAGCACATTGACCCCAATCTGAATGTCGGAGGCTGTTGAGGCAGCGCCTACATACAGCCTATGATTTAAATAGCTCAAAGGTTGCTTGTTTAGTGGAAACTTGCATACTGACCTAATTTTTCCAAATTCAAAAATATAAATATAAAATTCACATCGCATCTTGTGTGCACACTGTTTCTTGTGTACTAAGTTTCAGAAACTCTGGAAATTGCAGAATAACTATTAGAAACAAGGTACTTGGGTATAGTTTGTGAAGTTTCCTGCAATAGTTACTTCAAACAACCCCAATACTTTTTTATGAACAAGGATAATAATTACAAAAAATAGAGTAAAATTCTTAGTGAAGTTTTTTTTTTTTTTTTTTAAGTGCTCAGCTGAACTAAACAATCATCTTAAAAGTAATATTTTAAATAATCATTCATAATCATGACAAACACTTAGCATTTAAAATAAGAATTATATTGAAAAAAACGTGTGGACACATGCACAGAAGTCGCTCCTTATACACAGTCGGAGGATAATATGAATTGCCTTTGGCACAAGCACATATGTACCAAAAAAAAAAAAGTAAACTAAAACCCAACATGCACTTAGGATCTAATGAATGACAAAGACAACCCAGAATGATGAGGAAATCCATCTGATCCACCTGCAGTCTTCCATCATGACCAAGAACCTGCAGTTTGTTAGCTTTGAGGGTTAATTCCTCTCTGCTTTGGTAATTGGTATTGAGGTATTTTAATTTGTGGCATTTGTATTGTAACCTGTGTGAGCGAATGGGTTAGTGTATGTGCCTGTAAATTACAGTTGATATAGATAACTTTGATATATTTGTTTTATATTTCAATATTTTCTCCCACCTTCATCCTCAATTTTTATTTGTTTTTAATTGGTTATCAATGTCTTGTTCATGTGGCTTTGAAACACATTTGTTCAGTTTGTTGCTTGCTTTGCAAGTAACCTTCTTGTGCCTTGATTTTGCTTCATTTTAATTGTGTACTGTTATTCCTGAGGACATTTCCTTGGATCTTTCAATATTAACTATAATGTCTCTCAGGACATATATGCTATTTTTATGTAGATGAAAAATGGTGTGGTAGTTTATTTTTATACATAACAATTCATATTTTTTAAATGAACAATTTCATGATAGTTTATTGCTATATTATACTAATTTTAGTGTGTCAGCTTTAAAATTGTGGAAAATATTATAATTATCTGCATGCAATGTGTTCACATGCATAATAGCATGATGAATAATTGTATCAATTAGAGGGCATTGGGTCTTTGCTTTTACTCACAGCTTTGTGCTTTATTTGCTTCCTTCCTGTCAATAGACGTCCCAGACTCTGAGGAAACTGCCCCGCTAGTAGCTGAGGATGAAACATTTACTGTGGAGGGTCTGGAGGCATCAACCACAGAGACTGTGGCTCCAGAAACCATGGAGATCATCTCCTTGGAGACAGTTGCCGAGAAACCCACCACCGAGACGG
The DNA here is from genome assembly GCA_036898135.1 of Oncomelania hupensis. Lineage (NCBI taxonomy): Eukaryota > Metazoa > Mollusca > Gastropoda > Littorinimorpha > Pomatiopsidae > Oncomelania > Oncomelania hupensis. The sequence goes on from CM072512.1 coordinate 95,796,599, forward strand.
AGGAAGTTTCACTTGACTTTGTCATTTCTGAAGCAGTGGAAGCTGTTTCACACGAAGAGACCTTTGAGGAGACACCCCTCCCTGAATCTGAACAGGCAGAACAACAAAGGACCGCCACAGAGAGTTTCCAGACACTCATAACGGAAATCGAAGAAGCCTTTACAGATGATGTCCATGAAAGCCCCAGGGTTGAAGAACAAGCCAAACTTCCTAAGCCAACTACAGAAGGCGTTGCAGTACAAGAGGAAGTGCCGGTGACTGAAGAAGGCTTTGAGATCCTGGAACTGCCTGAGACAAAGGAAGCGGAGGAGGTGGTAGAAGAACGGCCACAAGGCCAAGCCCCAACCTTCCTGCAGCCTCTGCACAACGTTGAGGCTACAGAAGGGCAACGCATTCGTTTCGAGACCATTGTATCTGGTTACCCTCAGCCAGAGGTCAGCTGGTTCCTTGATGGTGAGCCCATCAAGGAGTCGCCCGTATATCACATCATCACAGAAGCTAGCGGCACTTGCATACTCGAGCTTCCCCAGTCGTTCCCTGAGGACGAGGGTGAATATGAATGCCGCGCCGTCAATGAGTACGGCACTGCAGCCATCAAGGCGGACCTCTATATACAAGGTCAGCTTTCAATCTGTTGTTTCATTGACTCATTATTTTTTTCTTGACACCTTTTACCCTCTCCTTAACTAATTTATTTCACATTGCTTGGTGATAGTTTCCCATGTTGTCGTAGAATTTCTTTTTATTATTATTATTATTATTATTATTATTATTATTATTATTATTATTATTTGTTGCGCATGTGTTAATTCAGCATTTTTACCTGTTGCAGTCTCAAACCAATTTTTTTTTTTTTACACTGCAGTGCTTGACTGATCACTATAAACCTTTTTCTAACATGTTTATTAACTGTCTTGTCTTGGCTACTTGCTTGTAACAACTATCCTGAGACAAAAATTGAATTAGTTATTGTCTAATCTATCATTTCACCTGTTTAGTTTATTATAATAATTGTTTCCTTTTTTAAATTTATATATATATATTAAATTAAATGCTGGGGACCTGTACCTATACAGTGTTTATTATCAGATAGTGCAAGTATCCTCTCCCCCCTTGGCTTTGACATTTCTTTTTGTATCTACAGGTTATGTATTATTTATTTTAGTGTGCACCTTTCTCCAACTTAATTTTTAGCTCTTTTGTAATTATTTTCCTGTTTAAAAATCTTCTGCTTCTATTCTCTTTTCCCCAGTTTGAGACTTATTCCTAATCCCTCCCCTTACCTCTTCATCCACCCCCCTCCAGCCTCTGCCGATGAGAAGTGTTCCCCCATACCTATTTATAGTCAATTTTAAAGTGTGTATCTTGTGAAGGTAGCGTTGATTTAATAATTACAATTTACTTATTAAAACTATAAACGAGAAGATCTCAATAATAATTGTCATTGATAACATTGTACACTTTGGGACAGTTTGGTTTTGACACTATCATACCATAAGAAGAGAATAATTGCCAATCATGCCAAGTTCAGTGTTTTAATTAATATGTATTGCTTACTTTTAAAATTGTAATTAATATTTACTGATACTTGAATGATGACTGACTTTGCACAGGGGTCATGCTTAGTGCTAAAATTTGCATTTCTTATGCATTTGATTACTTGTAATTGCACATGTTTATTTATGAGTGAATGAGCATTAAAGTTTAGCCTCTATACCCACCATTGGTGATAATGACAGATGGGGATAACCATCCCAGGGAAGAGGGGTAAGAACATAAATCGGCAGTGAACCACCAGAGCAACCAAACTGCTAAGATTGAAATTGAAAAATTTACACTTTTATCTTGCCCATAACAGGATTTGAACCTGGGTTATTAACGTGTCAGACAAATGCCCTACCATTGTGCTACAGCTTTGGGACTTTAATTTATACCATTGTGGCTGCAATAATTTTCTCAAGTACCTACATTCAGGCGATGTAAAGCTGAAAGTGCTAGCGTGATCCCTCAATTGCTGTAACCATTTTGTGATGTTTGACATTGCACTGTCATGCATTAGTCACTTCACTTTTCATTGCATTTTTTCATGTCTGATAAATCATACTTACAGTCTGTTTCCTTTCTCTTCCTTGCTGACATTTTTTTTTACCTACTAGACAGTCATTTTCATATTTTGGTAAATTGTCAGTCTGTTGTGCATGTTTTTGTGTTTTATTGTGATGCATGTATGTATAAAATGGCAAATATGAATTAGAGTACATGTCTCTTTGTTATTTTTTCACTGGCTGATGTACATGTCAGTGGAATTTAAAGACGTTAAAAGGTGCCATATTAACTTTACTTGAATGTGCTGTTGGTAACTTAATGCAATGTGTTGTAATTTTACTACTATTAATAATGTTGCACAACAGGAATGATCTAATACTTAGCAGGAACCATCATTCGCAATAATATATCTCTACACTGTGTATTTTCTCTGACTTTTGCATGGTCACAATCGTGGATTTTAATTTTTTGACCATTACATGTATTTCTTTTGATGTTTAATATTTTCCTTAATATATCTATTTGATGCCTTTGATTTTGGTGGTGGTGATGGATTAGGGAAGACTTGTTCCTTGGAGATGCATTCGTAAAGAGTTTCTTTCAGTTAGAAAAAAAAAGTGGCAGAAAGTAACTTTTGAAAATCTCAGTTTATTATTTTATGCAGCTAACTAAATGTTGCTTTTTAATAAAATAGTTGAATGTATTAAGATGGTTATAGATAGTGCCTCTGTTTGCCCAAATATCAATTATAATAATGTCAGAAAATTAGTTATAGTAAATTGAGCGGTTCAGACTTTGATTTTGTAAAGATATTTTTTCTGAGGAACAGGAAGGCCATGGTAATCCACATTGTATGTGTAAACACATTTCCTGTCAAAAGGACCGCAAGCAGAAGAAGAGAAACCTGTGGTGGAGAAGCAAGATGTAGAGGAGGTGAAGGAGGAGGAGGAGAAAACGGAACATCCTGCTGAATCAGAATATCCTGTCTCTTTGCCCTCTGGCAGAGAGCAGCCAGAATCTGAAGAAGAAGTTAAAACTTTACGTACAGAAGCGTCTGAAATCGTTGTTCTTGTAGAAGAACAGCCATTCATTCCTGAAGACGTTAAGCAAGAAATAGAAAGACAAGAAAAAACATCTAAAACCGTATTTAGGGAAACACTAATCCATGAGAAACCAGAGGTTCCAGAGACTGAGGAATACTTGAAGGAAGAGATCACCATTTTCCAGAAAAAACATCAGAATTTGAGGATATAGTCATTGATGTAGAGACACAGAAAGAAGTTGTAGAAGAAGAGAAAGTTGAGGTACGCAAAGAACATTTCAAAGAAGAAATTACAGTCTCCCCAAAACAACCCTCAGAGGAAATGGAATATGAATTTGAGATTGGTGAGAAAGAGTCAATACAGGAAGAGGTGAGCCTTGAGATTGAAGAGAGTCAAGTCATCCCTGAAGAATACTACAAAGAGGAGATCACCATTGGACCAGAGAAACCCATGGAAGAGGTTGAGACCTTCGTACCTGATGGAATGGCTGAAGAAATTCCTCAAGATACAACAGTCCCTGAGGAAGTGGTTGAGACTGTTGTCAGAGATACCCTGACTCGTGAACAACCCCAAATTACTGAGAGTTTTACTGAAGAGCTGCCTATCTCTCCAAAAGACGTCTCTGAAGAGATCCCACAGGAGACCCCTAAACCAGAGGATGTGACTGAAACTGTGGTCAGAGAGACCCTAACTCATGAACAGCCTGAATCGGCTGAAAGTTTCACAGAAGAAATCACTGTTGCTCCACAGCCATCAACGGAAGTTGTGTATGATATTGAAGCTTTGGAGGAGTTCCCGACAGAAGAAGGAATGACCAAAGTGGAACACTTCAAAGAAGAGATCACGATATCTCCAGAGAAACCCACAGATGTGGAAGAGGCCGTCCTGAAATTAGAAACAACTAGAGAGGAAGTGCCTGTAGAAGAAGAGATCCAGATAGAGGAAAAAGAGGAAATATTTACAGAAGATATCACCATCTGTGCAAAGAAGCCCACCGAAACTGGAGAAATGACAGTGGATGTTGAAATTCCCACAGAAGAAGAGATCGCACCAGTGGAGGCAGAGAAACCACAGATCCTTGAAGAGATGCCTGTGTTGGAAGAGATCACTGTTTCTCCAGAGAAGCCCTCAGAGGAGACTCCGGTCTCTGAAGAAGAAACTGTGGAGGTTTCTGAAGAGATACATGAGGAAATTTCCCCAGTTGAAGAGACAACAGAAGTGACTGAAACTCTTACTGAAACAATTGAGGTTTCTGAAGAGGTTCCACAGGAAATAGAAAGACCAAAAGAAACAACAGAAACAGTGGTCAGGGAAACACTAGTCCATGAGAAATCAGAGGTTCCAGAGACTGAGGAATACTTCAAAGAAGAGATCATCATTTCTCCAGAGAAGCCATCAGAATTTGAGGATATAGTCGTTGATGTAAAGACACAGAAAGAAGTTGTAGAAGAAGAGCAAGTTGAGGTACGCAAAGAACATTTCAAAGAAGAAATTACAGTCTCCCCAAAACAACCCTCAGAGGATATGGAATATGAATTTGAGATTGGTGAGAAAGAGTCAATACAGGAAGAGGTGAGCCTTGAGATTGAAGAGAGGCAAGTCATCCCTGAAGAATACTACAAAGAGGAGATCACCATTGGACCAGAGAAACCCATGGAAGAGGTTGAGACCTTCGTACCTGATGGAATGGCTGAAGAATTTCCTCAAGAAACAGCAGTCCCTGAGGAAGTGGTTGAGACTGTTGTCAGAGATACCCTGACTCGCGAACAACCCCAAATTACTGAGAGTTTTACTGAAGAGCTGACTATCTCTCCAAAAGAAGTCTCTGAAGAGATCCCACAGGAGACCCCTAAACCAGAGGATGTGACTGAAACTGTGGTCAGAGAGACCCTAACTCATGAACAGCCTGAATCGGCTGAAAGTTTCACAGAAGAAATCACTGTTGCTCCACAGCCAACAACAGAAGTTGTGTATGATATTGAAGCTTTGGAGGAGTTCCCGACAGAAGAAGGAATGACCAAAGTGGAACACCTCAAAGAAGAGATCACGATATCTCCAGAGAAACCCACAGATGTGGAAGAGGCCGTCCTGAAATTAGAAACAACTAGAGAGGAAGTGCCTGTAGAAGAAGAGATCCAGATAGAGGAGAAAGAGGAAATATTCACAGAAGATATCACTGTCTGTGCAAAGAAGCCCACTGAAACTGGAGAAATCACAGTGGATGTTGAGATTCCCACAGAAGATGAGATCACACCCGTGGAGGCAGAGAAACCACAGATCCTTGAAGAGAAGCCTGTGTTGGAAGAAATCACTGTTTCTCCAGAGAAGCCCTCAGAGGAGGCTCCGGTCTCTGAAGAAGAAACTGTTGAGGTTTCTGAAGAGATACATGAGGAAATTTCCACCGTTGAAGAGACAACAGAAGTGACTGAAACTCTTACTGAAACAGTTGAGGTTTCTGAAGAGGTTCCACAGGAAATAGAAAGACCAGAAGAAACAACAGAAACTGTGGTCAGGGAAACACTAGTCCATGAAAAACCAGAGGTTCCAGAGACTGAGGAATACTTCAAAGATGAGATCATCATTTCTCCAGAAAAGCCATCAGAATTTGAGGATATAGTCGTTGATGTAGAGACACAGAAAGAAGTTGTAGAAGAAGAGCAAGTTGAGGTACGCAAAGAACATTTCAAAGAAGAAATTACAGTCTCCCCAAAACAACCCTCAGAGGATATGGAATATGAATTTGAGATTGGCGAGAAGGAGTCAATACAGGAAGAGGTGAGCCTGGAGATTGAAGAGAGTCAAGTCATCCCTGAAGAATACTACAAAGAGGAGATCACCATTGGGCCAGAGAAACCCATGGAAGAGGTTGAGACCTTTGCATCTGATGGAATGGCTGAAGAAAGTCCTCAAGAAACAGCAGTCCCTGAGGAAGTGGTTGAGACTGTTGTCAGAGATACCCTGACTCATGAACAACCCCAAATTACTGAGAGTTTTACTGAAGAGCTGACTATCTCTCCAAAAGAAGTCTCAGAAGAGATCCCACAGGAGACCCCTAAACCAGAGGATGTGACTGAAACTGTGGTCAGAGAGACCCTAACTCATGAACAGCCTGAATCGGCTGAAAGTTTCACAGAAGAAATCACTGTTGCTCCACAGCCAACAACGGAAGTTGTGTATGATATTGAAGCTTTGGAGGAGTTCCCGACAGAAGAAGGAATGACCAAAGTGGAACACTTCAAAGAAGAGATCAAGATATCTCCAGAGAAACCCACAGATGTGGAAGAGGCCGTCCTGAAATTAGAAACAACTAGAGAGGAAGTGCCTGTAGAAGAAGAGATCCAGATAGAGGAAAAAGAGGAAATATTCACAGAAGATATCACCATCTGTGCAAAGAAGCCCACCGAAACTGGAGAAATCACAGTGGATGTTGAGATTCCCACAAAAGAAGAGATCGCACCAGTGGAGGCAGAGAAACCACAGCTCCTTGAAGAGAAGCCTGTGTTGGAAGAAATCACTGTTTCTCCAGAGAAGCCCTCAGAGGAGACTCCGGTCTCTGAAGAAGAAACTGTGGAGGTTTCTGAAGAGATACATGAGGAAATTTCCACCGTTGAAGATACAACAGAAGTGACTGAAACTCTTACTGAAACAGTTGAGGTTTCTGAAGAGGTTCCACAGGAAATAGAAAGACCAGAAGAATCAACAGAAACCGTGGTCAGGGAAACACTAGTCCATGAGAAACCAGAGGCTCCAGAGACTGAGGAATACTTCAAAGAAGAGATCATCATTTCTCCAGAGAAGCCATCAGAATTTGAGGATATAGTCGTTGATGTAGAGACACAGAAAGAAGTTGTAGAAGAAGAGCAAGTTGAGGTATGCAAAGAACATTTCAAAGAAGAAATTACAGTCTCCCCAAAACAACCCTCAGAGGATATGGAATATGAATTTGAGATTGGTGAGAAAGAGTCAATACAGGAAGAGGTGAGCCTTGAGATTGAAGAGAGGCAAGTCATCCCTGAAGAATACTACAAAGAGGAGATCACCATTGGTCCAGAGAAACCCATGGAAGAGGTTGAGACCTTTGTACCTGATGGAATGTCTGAAGAAATTCCTCAAGAAACAGCAGTCCCTGAGGAAGTGGTTGAGACTGTTGTCAGAGATACCCTGACTCGCGAACAACCCCAAATTACTGAGAGTTTTACTGAAGAGCTGACTATCTCTCCAAAAGAAGTCTCTGAAGAGATCCCACAGGAGACCCCTAAACCAGAGGATGTGACTGAAACTGTGGTCAGAGAGACCCTAACTCATGAACAGCCTGAATCGGCTGAAAGTTTCACAGAAGAAATCACTGTTGCTCCACAGCCAACAACGGAAGTTGTGTATGATATTGAAGCTTTGGAAGAGTTCCCGACAGAAGAAGGAATGACCAAAGTGGAACACTTCAAAGAAGAGATCAAGATATCTCCAGAGAAACCCACAGATGTGGAAGAGGCCGTCCTGAAATTAGAAACAACTAGAGAGGAAGTGCCTGTAGAAGAAGAGATCCAGATAGAGGAGAAAGAGGAAATATTCACAGAAGATATCACTGTCTGTGCAAAGAAGCCCACTGAAACTGGAGAAATCACAGTGGATGTTGAGATTCCCACAGAAGATGAGATCACACCCTTGGAGGCAGAGAAACCACAGATCCTTGAAGAGAAGCCTGTGTTGGAAGAAATCACTGTTTCTCCAGAGAAGCCCTCAGAGGAGGCTCCGGTCTCTGAAGAAGAAACTGTGGAGGTTTCTGAAGAGATACATGAGGAAATTTCCACCGTTGAAGAGACAACAGAAGTGACTGAAACTCTTACTGAAACAGTTGAGGTTTCTGAAGAGGTTCCACAGGAAATAGAAAGACCAGAAGAAACAACAGAAACCGTGGTCAGGGAAACACTAGTCCATGAAAAACCAGAGGTTCCAGAGACTGAAGAATACTTCAAAGAAGAGATCATCATTTCTCCAGAAAAGCCATCAGAATTTGAGGATATAGTCGTTGATGTAGAGACACAGAAAGAAGTTGTAGAAGAAGATCAAGTTGAGGTACGCAAAGAATATTTGAAAGAAGAAATTACAGTCTCCCCAAAACAACCCTCAGAGGAAGTGGAATATGAATTTGAGATTGGCGAGAAAGAGTCAATACAGGAAGAGGTGAGCCTGGAGATTGAAGAGAGTCAAGTCATCCCTGAAGAATACTACAAAGAGGAGATCACCATTGGACCAGAGAAACCCATGGAAGAGGTTGAGACCTTCGTACCTGATGGAATGGCTGAAGAAATTCCTCAAGAAACAGCAGTCCCTGAGGAAGTGGTTGAGACTGTTGTCAGAGATACCCTGACTCATGAACAACCCCAAATTACTGAGAGTTTTACTGAAGAGCTGACTATCTCTCCAAAAGAAGTCTCTGAAGAGATCCCACAGGAGACCCCTAAACCAGAGGATGTGACTGAAACTGTGGTCAGAGAGACCCTAACTCATGAACAGCCTGAATCGGCTGAAAGTTTCACAGAAGAAATCACTGTTGCTCCACAGCCAACAACGGAAGTTGTGTATGATATTGAAGCTTTGGAGGAGTTCCCGACAGAAGAAGGAATGACCAAAGTGGAACACTTCAAAGAAGAGATCACGATATCTCCAGAGAAACCCACAGATGTGGAAGAGGCCGTCCTGAAATTAGAAACAACTAGAGAGGAAGTGCCTGTAGAAGAAGAGATCCAGATAGAGGAGAAAGAGGAAATATTCACAGAAGATATCACCATCTGTGCAAAGAAGCCCACCGAAACTGGAGAAATGACAGTGGATGTTGAGATTCCCACAGAAGAAGAGATCGCACCAGTGGAGGCAGAGAAACCACAGATCCTTGAAGAGAAGCCTGTGTTGGAAGAAATCACTGTTTCTCCAGAGAAGCCCTCAGTGGAGACTCCGGTCTCTGAAGAAGAAACTGTGGAGGTTTCTGAAGAGATACATGAGGAAATTTTCACCGTTGAAGAGACAACAGAAGTGACTGAAACTCTTACTGAAACAGTTGAGGTTTCTGAAGAGGTTCCACAGGAAATAGAAAGACCAGAAGAATCAACAGAAACCGTGGTCAGGAAAACACTAGTCCATGAGAAACCAGAGGCTCCAGAGACTGAGGAATACTTCAAAGAAGAGATCATCATTTCTCCAGAAAAGCCATCAGAATTTGAGGATATAGTCGTTGATGTAGAGACACAGAAAGAAGTTGTAGAAGAAGAGCAAGTTGAGGTACGCAAAGAACATTTCAAAGAAGAAATTACAGTCTCCCCAAAACAACCCTCAGAGGATATGGAATATGAATTTGAGATTGGTGAGAAAGAGTCAATACAGGAAGAGGTGAGCCTTGAGATTGAAGAGAGGCAAGTCATCCCTGAAGAATACTACAAAGAGGAGATCACCATTGGACCAGAGAAACCATGGAAGAGGTTGAGACCTTCGTACCTGATGCAATGGCTGAAGAAATTCCTCAAGAAACAGCAGTCCCTGAGGAAGTGGTTGAGACTGTTGTCAGAGATACCCTGACTCGCGAACAACCCCAAATTACTGAGAGTTTTACTGAAGAGCTGACTATCTCTCCAAAAGAAGTCTCTGAAGAGATGCCACAGGAGACCCCTAAACCAGAAGATGTGACTGAAACTGTGGTCAGAGAGACCCTAACTCATGAACAGCCTGAATCGGCTGAAAGTTTCATAGAAGAAATCACTGTTGCTCCACAGCCAACAACGGAAGTTGTGTATGATATTGAAGCTTTGGAGGAGTTCCCGACAGAAGAAGGATGACCAAAGTGGAACACTTCAAAGAAGAGATCACAATATCTCCAGAGAAACCCACAGATGTGGAAGAGGCCGTCCTGAAATTAGAAACAACTAGAGAGGAAGTGCCTGTAGAAGAAGAGATCCAGATAGAGGAGAAAGAGGAAATATTCTCAGAAGATATCACCATCTGTGCAAAGAAGCCCACCGAAACTGGAGAAATGACAGTGGATGTTGAAATTCCCACAGAAGAAGAGATCGCACCAGTGGAGGTAGAGAAACCACAGATCCTTGAAGAGAAGCCTGTGTTGGAAGAAATCACTGTTTCTCCAGAGAAGCCCTCAGAGGAGACTCCGGTCTCTGAAGAAGAAACTGTGGAGGTTTCTGAAGAGATACATGAGGAAATTTCCACCATTGAAGAGACAACAGAAGTGACTGAAACTCTTACTGAAACAGTTGAGGTTTCTGAAGAGGTTCCACAGGAAATAGAAAGACCAGAAGAATCAACAGAAACCGTGGTCAGGAAAACACTAGTCCATGAGAAACCAGAGGCTCCAGAGACTGAGGAATACTTCAAAGAAGAGATCATCATTTCTCCAGAGAAGCCATCAGAATTTGAGGATATAGTCGTTGATGTAGAGACACAGAAAGAAGTTGTAGAAGAAGAGAAAGTTGAGGTACGCAAAGAACATTTCACAGAAGAAATTACAGTGTCCCCAAAACAACCCTCAGAGGATATGGAATATGAATTTGAGATTGGTGAGAAAGAGTCAATACAGGAAGAGGTGAGCCTTGAGATTGAAGAGAGGCAAGTCATCCCTGAAGAATACTACAAAGAGGAGATCACCATTGGACCAGAGAAACCCATGGAAGAGGTTGAGACCTTCGTACCTGATGCAATGGCTGAAGAAATTCCTCAAGAAACAGCAGTCCCTGAGGAAGTGGTTGAGACTGTTGTCAGAGAAACCCTGACTCGCACACAACCCCAAATTACTGAGAGTTTTACTGAAGAGCTGACTATCTCTCCAAAAGAAATCTCTGAAGAGATCCCACAGGAGACCCCTAAACCAGAAGATGTGACTGAAACTGTGGTCAGAGAGACCCTAACTCATGAGCAGCCTGAATCGGCTGAAAGTTTCACAGAAAAAATCACTGTTGCTCCACAGCCAACAACGGAAGTTGTGTATGATATTGAAGCTTTGGAGGAGTTCCCGACAGAAGAAGGGATGACCAAAGTGGAACACTTCAAAGAAGAGATCACGATATCTCCAGAGAAACCCACAGATGTGGAAGAGGCCGTCCTGAAATTAGAAACAACTAGAGAGGAAGTGCCTGTAGAAGAAGAGATCCAGATAGAGGAGAAAGAGGAAATATTCTCAGAAGATATCACCATCTGTGCAAAGAAGCCCACCGAAACTGGAGAAATGACAGTGGATGTTGAGATTCCCACAGAAGAAGAGATCGCACCAGTGGAGGTAGAGAAACCACATATCCTTGAAGAGAAGCCTGTGTTGGAAGAAATCACTGTTTCTCCAGAGAAGCCCTCAGAGGAGACCCCGGTCTCTGAAGAAGAAACTGTGGAGGTTTCTGAAGAGATACATGAGGAAATTTCCACCGTTGAAGAGACAACAGAAGTGACTGAAACTCTTACTGAAACAGTTGAGGTTTCTGAAGAGGTTCCACAGGAAATAGAAAGACCAGAAGAATCAACAGAAACCGTGGTCAGGAAAACACTAGTCCATGAGAAACCAGAGGCTCCAGAGACTGAGGAATACTTCAAAGAAGAGATCATCATTTCTCCAGAGAAGCCATCAGAATTTGAGGATATAGTCGTTGATGTAGAGACACAGAAAGAAGTTGTAGAAGAAGAGCAAGTTGAGGTACGCAAAGAACATTTCAAAGAAGAAATTACAGTCTCCCCAAAACAACCCTCAGAGGATATGGAATATGAATTTGAGATTGGTGAGAAAGAGTCAATACAGGAAGAGGTGAGCCTTGAGATTGAAGAGAGGCAAGTCATCCCTGAAGAATACTACAAAGAGGAGATCACCATTGGACCAGAGAAACCCATGGAAGAGGTTGAGACCTTCGTACCTGATGCAATGGCTGAAGAAATTCCTCAAGAAACAGCAGTCCCTGAGGAAGTGGTTGAGACTGTTGTCAGAGAAACCCTGACTCGCACACAACCCCAAATTACTGAGAGTTTTACTGAAGAGCTGACTATATCTCCAAAAGAAGTCTCTGAAGAGATCCCACAGGAGACCCCTAAACCAGAAGATGTGACTGAAACTGTGGTCAGAGAGACCCTAACTCATGAACAGCCTGAATCGGCTGAAAGTTTCACAGAAGAAATCACTGTTGCTCCACAGCCAACAACGGAAGTTGTGTATGATATTGAAGCTTTGGAGGAGTTCCCGACAGAAGAAGGGATGACCAAAGTGGAACACTTCAAAGAAGAGATCACGATATCTCCAGAGAAACCCACAGATGTGGAAGAGGCCGTCCTGAAATTAGAAACAACTAGAGAGGAAGTGCCTGTAGAAGAAGAGATCCAGATAGAGGAGAAAGAGGAAATATTCTCAGAAGATATCACCATCTGTGCAAAGAAGCCCACCGAAACTGGAGAAATGACAGTGGATGTTGAGATTCCCACAGAAGAAGAGATCGCACCAGTGGAGGTAGAGAAACCACAGATCCTTGAAGAGAAGCCTGTGTTGGAAGAAATCACTGTTTCTCCAGAGAAGCCCTCAGAGGAGACCCCGGTCTCTGAAGAAGAAACTGTGGAGGTTTCTGAAGAGATACATGAGGAAATTTCCACCGTTGAAGAGACAACAGAAGTGACTGAAACTCTTACTGAAACAGTTGAGGTTTCTGAAGAGGTTCCACAGGAAATAGAAAGACCAGAAGAATCAACAGAAACCGTGGTCAGGAAAACACTAGTCCATGAGAAACCAGAGGCTCCAGAGACTGAGGAATACTTCAAAGAAGAGATCATCATTTCTCCAGAGAAGCCATCAGAATTTGAGGATATAGTCGTTGATGTAGAGACACAGAAAGAAGTTGTAGAAGAAGAGCAAGTTGAGGTACGCAAAGAACATTTCAAAGAAGAAATTACAGTCTCCCCAAAACAACCCTCAGAGGATATGGAATATGAATTTGAGATTGGTGAGAAAGAGTCAATACAGGAAGAGGTGAGCCTTGAGATTGAAGAGAGGCAAGTCATCCCTGAAGAATACTACAAAGAGGAGATCACCATTGGACCAGAGAAACCCATGGAAGAGGTTGAGACCTTCGTACCTGATGCAATGGCTGAAGAAATTCCTCAAGAAACAGCAGTCCCTGAGGAAGTGGTTGAGACTGTTGTCAGAGATACCCTGACTCGCGAACAACCCCAAATTACTGAGAGTTTTACTGAAGAGCTGACTATCTCTCCAAAAGAAGTCTCTGAAGAGATGCCACAGGAGACCCCTAAACCAGAAGATGTGACTGAAACTGTGGTCAGAGAGACCCTAACTCATGAACAGCCTGAATCGGCTGAAAGTTTCATAGAAGAAATCACTGTTGCTCCACAGCCAACAACGGAAGTTGTGTATGATATTGAAGCTTTGGAGGAGTTCCCGACAGAAGAAGGGATGACCAAAGTGGAACACTTCAAAGAAGAGATCACAATATCTCCAGAGAAACCCACAGATGTGGAAGAGGCCGTCCTGAAATTAGAAACAACTAGAGAAGAAGTGCCTGTAGAAGAAGAGATCCAGATAGAGGAGAAAGAGGAAATATTCTCAGAAGATATCACCATCTGTGCAAAGAAGCCCACCGAAACTGGAGAAATGACAGTGGATGTTGAAATTCCCACAGAAGAAGAGATCGCACCAGTGGAGGTAGAGAAACCACAGATCCTTGAAGAGAAGCCTGTGTTGGAAGAAATCACTGTTTCTCCAGAGAAGCCCTCAGAGGAGACTCCGGTCTCTGAAGAAGAAACTGTTGAGGTTTCTGAAGAGATACATGAGGAAATTTCCACCGTTGAAGAGACAACAGAAGTGACTGAAACTCTTACTGAAACAGTTGAGGTTTCTGAAGAGGTTCCACAGGAAATAGAAAGACCAGAAGAATCAACAGAAACCGTGGTCAGGAAAACACTAGTCCATGAGAAACCAGAGGCTCCAGAGACTGAGGAATACTTCAAAGAAGAGATCATCATTTCTCCAGAGAAGCCATCAGAATTTGAGGATATAGTCGTTGATGTAGAGACACAGAAAGAAGTTGTAGAAGAAGAGAAAGTTGAGGTACGCAAAGAACATTTCACAGAAGAAATTACAGTGTCCCCAAAACAACCCTCAGAGGATATGGAATATGAATTTGAGATTGGTGAGAAAGAGTCAATACAGGAAGAGGTGAGCCTTGAGATTGAAGAGAGGCAAGTCATCCCTGAAGAATACTACAAAGAGGAGATCACCATTGGACCAGAGAAACCCATGGAAGAGGTTGAGACCTTCGTACCTGATGCAATGGCTGAAGAAATTCCTCAAGAAACAGCAGTCCCTGAGGAAGTGGTTGAGACTGTTGTCAGAGATACCCTGACTCGCGAACAACCCCAAATTACTGAGAGTTTTACTGAAGAGCTGACTATCTCTCCAAAAGAAGTCTCTGAAGAGATCCCACAGGAGACCCCTAAACCAGAAGATGTGACTGAAACTGTGGTCAGAGAGACCCTAACTCATGAACAGCCTGAATCGGCTGAAAGTTTCATAGAAGAAATCACTGTTGCTCCACAGCCAACAACGGAAGTTGTGTATGATATTGAAGCTTTGGAGGAGTTCCCGACAGAAGAAGGAATGACCAAAGTGGAACACTTCAAAGAAGAGATCACGATATCTCCAGAGAAACCCACAGATGTGGAAGAGGCCGTCCTGAAATTAGAAACAACTAGAGAGGAAGTGCCTGTAGAAGAAGAGATCCAGATAGAGGAGAAAGAGGAAATATTCTCAGAAGATATCACCATCTGTGCAAAGAAGCCCACCGAAACTGGAGAAATGACAGTGGATGTTGAGATTCCCACAGAAGAAGAGATCGCACCAGTGGAGGTAGAGAAACCACAGATCCTTGAAGAGAAGCCTGTATTGGAAGAAATCACTGTTTCTCCAGAGAAGCCCTCAGAGGAGACCCCGGTCTCTGAAGAAGAAACTGTGGAGGTTTCTGAAGAGATACATGAGGAAATTTCCACCGTTGAAGAGACAACAGAAGTCACTGAAACTCTTACTGAAACAGTTGAGGTTTCTGAAGAGGTTCCACAGGAAATAGAAAGACCAGAAGAATCAACAGAAACCGTGGTCAGGGAAACACTAGTCCATGAGAAACCAGAGGCTCCAGAGACTGAGGAATACTTCAAAGAAGAGATCATCATTTCTCCAGAGTTTTTTTCTCTTTCTATTTTTCTGATTTCTCCATCAGAATTTGAGGATATAGTCGTTGATGTAGAGACACAGAAAGAAGTTGTAGAAGAAGAGCAAGTTGAGGTACGCAAAGAACATTTCAAAGAAGAAATTTCAGTCTCCCCAAAACAACCCTCAGAGGATATGGAATATGAATTTGAGATTGGTGAGAAAGAGTCAATACAGGAAGAGGTGAGCCTTGAGATTGAAGAGAGGCAAGTCATCCCTGAAGAATACTACAAAGAGGAGATCACCATTGGACCAGAGAAACCCATGGAAGAGGTTGAGACCTTCGTTTCTGATTTAATGGCTGAAGAAATTCCTCAAGAAACAGCAGTCCCTGAGGAAGTGGTTGAGACTGTTGTCAGAGATACCCTGACTCATGAACAACCCCAAATTACTGAGAGTTTTACTGAAGAGCTGACTGTCCCTCCAAAAGAAGTCTCTGAAGAGATCCCACAGGAGACCCCTAAACCAGAAGATGTGACTGAAACTGTGGTCAGAGAGACCCTAACTCATGAACAGCCTGAATCAGCTGAAAGTATCACAGAAGAAATCACTGTTGCTCCACAGCCAACAACGGAAGTTGTGTATGATATTGAAGCTTTGGAGGAGTTCCCGACAGAAGAAGGAATGACCGAAATGGAACACTTCAAAGAAGAGATCACAATATCTCCAGAGAAACCCACAGATGTGGAAGAGGCCGTCCTGATATTAGGAATAACTAGAGAGGAAGTGCCTGTAGAAGAAGAGATCCAAATAGAGGAGAAAGAGGAAATATTCACAGAAGATATCACTGTCTGTGCAAAGAAGCCCACCGAAACTGGAGAAATCACGGTGGATGTTGAGATTCCCATAGAAGATGAGATCGCACCAGTGGAGGCAGAGAAACCACAGATCCTTGAAGAGAAGCCTGTGTTGGCAGAAATCACTGTTTCTCCAAAGAAGCCCTCAGAGGAGGCTCCGGTCTCTGAAGAAGAAACTGTGGAGGTTTTTGAAGAGATACATGAGGAAATTTCCACCGTTGAAGAAGTGACTGAAACTCTTACTGAAACAGTTGAGGTTTCTGAAGAGGTTCCACAGGAAATAGAAAGACCAGAAGAAACAACACAAACCGTGGTCAGGGAAACACTAGTCCATGAGAAACCAGAGGTTCCAGAGACTGAGGAATACTTCAAAGAAGAGATCATCATTTCTCCAGAGAAGCCATCAGAATTTGAGGATATAGTCGTTGATGTAGAGTCACAGAAAGAAGTTGTAGAAGAAGAGCAAGTTGAGGTACGCAAAGAACATTTCAAAGAAGAAATTACAGTCTCCCCAAAACAACCCTCAGAGGATATGGAATATGAATTTGAGATTGGTGAGAAAGAGTCAATACAGGAAGAGGTGAGCCTTGAGATTGAAGAGAGTCAAGTCATCCCTGAAGAATACTACAAAGAGGAGATCACTATTGGACCAGAGAAACCCATGGAAGAGGTTGAGACCTTTGTATCTGATGGAATGGCTGAAGAAATTCCTCAAGAAACCGCAGTCCCTGAGGAAGTGGTTGAGACTGTTGTCAGTGATACCCTGACTCGCGAACAGCCCCAAATTACTGAGAGCTTTACTGATGAGCTGACTATCTCTCCAAAAGAAGTCTCTGAAGAGATCCCACAGGAGACCCCTAAACCAGAGGATGTGACCGAAACTGTGGTCAGAGAGACCCTAACTCATGAACAGCCTGAATCGGCTGAAAGTTTCACAGCAGAAATCACTGTTGCTCCACAGCCAACAACAGAAGTTGTGTATGATATTGAAGCTTTGGAGGAGTTCCCGACAGAAGAAGGGATCACGATATCTCCAGAGAAACACACAGATGTGGAAGAGGCCGTCCTACAATTAGAAACAACTCGAGAGGAAGTGCCTGTAGAAGAAGAGATCCAGATAGAGGAGAAAGAGGAAATATTCACAGAAGATATCACCATCTGTGCAAAGAAGCCCACAGAAACTGGAGAAATGACAGTGGATGTTGAGATTTCCACAGAAGAAGAGATCGCACCAATGGAGGCAGAGAAACCACAGATCCTTGAAGAGAGGCCTGTGGTGGAAGAAATCACTGTTTCTCCAGATAAACACATGATTGTTGGTCTTGATGGTCAGTCCCTCGAAGAAGAGCACGAGTACAGTGACTTTGAACAGGACTTGATGGACCTGGAAGAGAAAGATATTGAAAAACAACCAATTGACGTTGACGTTGAAACATTGACTGAACAAAATAAACACGAGATTTCTTCAGAGAGTGGTGGAGAACATGAGTTGAGTGACACTGAACAAGATCTTTCTGAATCTTTGATGGAAGAATTTGAAATCACAGATCTGGCCATTCCTCAACCAGAATCTGAAGTAACAATATCTGCTGGAGAACTAGTCTCTGAAGAAACTGAATCAGAAATTCAATTGAAAATATCTGTGAAGCCAGATAAAGACACTGTCTCTACTGAAGCTGTCATTACTGCTAAAGAGTCACCTGAGGATATAACAGAGGTAGAGTCCTTTGTTGGCTCCGAAGAAGATGTTATAGAGGATCTTGTTAAAACTACTTCTTCAGAAATTCCAGCTGTGGTTGTTCAGGTCACTGCTCAACCTGAAGAGATACAGGATATTCTGATTCAAAGCCTTGATGTTCAACAAGCACCAGAGGATACAGGTATAAGCATCCCAGCAAAAGCCAGCACTGCTACAGCTCAATGCCTGGCTCATCAGCAACAACTGACCAATCTCGCCTGCACTATTATTCTTTTGTTTGCTGCTAAACCTTGTATGATAGTAGTTCAGATGCATGAAATGTTTGGGTTGATTTCTGTTTCAGTATAGTATGTCTGGAGCTGCTGTTAAAATGCTCAATAATGGTCTTTTCCCCCTTCTCTTGGATGTTTTTAAGAGTTTGATGCTTACATTATTGATATTTGCATGTAATTTTTTTTTTTGGAATTATTTTAAATTTAAAGAAAGCTTTAACTGTGAATATTTTGCTGTTACACTGCTATTACTTTGTTTCATAATCTTTTTTTACTATGCTAGTTTTTTTTTAATTTTTATTTGGTACTTTGTGTCAATGTGATGCTGTTGCATTTTTTCTTGTTTCTTCTTTTATGTTTGTCTTTGATTTATATTCTTTTATTTTTGTGATTACACGTTAATGTAGAAGCAGAAGCTGTAACAATTTGTGATTATTTGAAATTTGCTTTATATTGGAATGTTAATTTTTGTTTTGCATCTGTACATTTAATTGTGTTATTGTGGATGAAGATATGCCTGAACTATATTTTTTTCAGCTTTCAGTGTTGTTTAGTTCATTATATACCGATTTCAAAACTGATTTCAAAACTATCTTGTTCTACCTCTTACTGGCTGAAATTACAGCAAAAATGATAGCATGTTTTTACACTCATTATTACACTTATTTTAAATTGTAGATTTATGGACTATGTAGTATAGAGTTCACATGCATACTATGTCATTTAAAAAAAAACAACTACCAAAAACTAACTTGATGTTTATCGATACTATCCAGAAACAACTGCCAAATTCTGGCAGCATTCATAGAACATATATATGGCAATGACATGATAGGTTTATTGACACAAACTCATAACCACTGTATGAGGTCTGTGTTGTTTCTGCTTGCCTTTTAAAAAAATTATTTTGCAGAAATCGGTATATAATTGTTCTTTATATATTGGGAGTGGAATATAAAATGTTAAATCTGTACCGACCTTGTCAGATTTGCATCCATAGATGCACATTTGACAATAATCAGATATCTAATTTGACATTAATTCTTCATAATTACCACTCTCCAAAATGTGAATAACTTATTTAATTTTGAGGAACATTGGCTTATATGATATTAATATTATGTTTTAACATTATGTGTTGTAAATGTGCTCAAATATTGAGTAATCATGGATGCAATTAGAAACTCTTTGTGCTGGTTTGTTATTGTCACTGTTTTATACATTTTTAATTGGTTACATAGATGGATTTAGTAGTAGTATTAGTAGTACTAGTGCGGGTACAAAACAGGCCGTGAAGCCTTTCTAAGTGCGCTTTCCTCAACTTGGCATTAACTCAGTGGGTCTGTTGAGCATGTAATTTTCCTAAGCATTTCATTCATCATAGCAATAAAACATATTTTTAAACTCTGGAAGTACGTCTAACTGGTTTTTAAACATATTTTATGCTTGGTGCATTTTTAAGTGAGACAGGTAGATTATTCCAGTTACATGTAGTAGCAACTCTGTTAGAAAACGAAAACGTCCTTATATTAGTATTGGAATGCTGAATAAATACTTTCCCTTCGGACATGCACGTAGACATGTGTGTTGTATTAATTTCTATATCTTTATAACTGTAGCTGTCTTCTGAATGTGAGATAGTTGCATTTTCAGTAGGATTGTAAGTACCCATTAGACCAAGTATGTGTATTGTGTGGTTTGTCTACTTTTAGTTTAGAATGATTACGTCCTTCAGTGTTTGACATTGTGGTGTGAACTTATAAGAGTGATTGTTTACCTGTGTATATATTTATTCTTTGCTTTATTTTCCCATCTATTCTCATTTCTGTAAGACAACCATTTACATTCATTTCATTGCAACATATTATGGTTCTGAACTTTGCGACCAAGGTCCAATACAATGTTTTAAAATCTGTTTAGTCTACAGCAGGGTAGGGTGCATAATTTGTAGGCATTTATTTACTTTTAATGGGGACCATCTGAAATGTTTAAGAATGTACATTATAATAGTGTGTTTTATTTCTTTTTAGCACCAGCAGAAGAACAAGAAGTCCAGGTAGTAGAGGAAGTGCTGTCTGAAAAAGAAAAACTAGTCACAGCAGGTAGAGTATTTCTCCGTCCATTGTTTTATCTTCAGGTTTATTTTATTTTATTATATTTATTTTAAAGTAAATGTCAACAAGAAATTGGATTGAGGTTCTGTTCTGATTCAATGTTAGGTACTGTTTTAATCAAAATATAATTAATCTATATTTTGTTTTGGTAATTTGTTTATTTTTCATGTTGGTATGTATTTAATATGCAGTTAAATTTGAGAAAACAGTTATCAAGCTAACATGATAAGTTATTTGGTAATTGTTCATAAACAGGAGAAATGTACTTGTTTTAACACAAGAAATGAAAGTTCATGAATATTGGAAAGGGTGTATTTGTCTGTTTTGGTCTTTGTAGAAGAAGAAAAAGATGCAGTTTCTGATGAAGAGAAGAAAGAAACATCTCCAGAAGTGCTTGAAGCACAGTTTGTTGGTAATTTTTAGCTTGTTGCTTTTGAATAATCTATCTATCTATCTATCTATCTATCTATCTATCTATCTATCTATCTATCTATCTATCTATCTATCTATCTATCTATCTATCTATCTATCTATCTATCTATAATTTGAAAATGAAATTATTTTGAAAATATCCTTTTATAAATTACTATTTAATTTATGTACATTTTCATTACAAGGCTTTTTCACAGTACTTACCTATCTTCAAGTAAATTATGGCATTCTTTTCCTTGTTAGTATGGTTGGTCTCTTTTAATAGTATTACTCTGTAAGTGTTTCATTGTATTATTATTGTTCATACCTAGAGCTGTCTAGGGTAGGACTTATAAATGTTCATAATAATAAATATAATCTTGGGAAGGCAATTTTTAGTATCAGTGTCAGATTCAAGTAACTGCACATGATTTTTGACTCTCATGCATAGCAATGTGAGACTATGTACGCACCTCCCTACCTCACCCTCCCACACACATATGCAAACACTGTAATAAAAAAACAACTAACTTTAAATCTGTAATGCTGTTCCACAGAAGTGCAGGAAGAGCGCTATGCGCCAGAGGTGCGCCTTGCACTTGAAGACCTTGTGACCCAAGATGGTGGCCAAGCACACTTCACAGCCACTATCGTTGGTGTGCCTCAGCCTGAGGTCACATGGTACAAAGAGGATGAAATCCTCTTCAATTCTGAAGAATTTGAGATCGGTAAAGATGACCAAAACAACTACACACTCTTCATCCATGATGTCCTGCCTGAGGATGCTGGCAGATACTATGTGGTGGCAAAGAATGAGCTGGGAACTGCAAAATCTACTGCTCAACTCACTGTTGAAGGTATGTCACTGTTTTAAGTTTTGTGTCTTTGATTTTCAGCTGGGAGTGAGATTTAAAATGATGTGTCTAATGATATTGAGTGAGATTGTATGTGCATATTTGAATCAATGTACGTTTGTTCAAAAATAGAGAAGTTGAAAGAAATTAAGTATGGTTCAGCAGTGTCTACACTTTGAACTTCTTTGCTGTTAATTCTGTAAGAACCATCATATATTTACACAAACTTGTTCATTGTAATGGTAATTACCTCTTCTTGTAATTGTTGAGCAATATTTTATTAAATTATTTATTTACTTATTTATTCTTATTATGATGTACTAAAAGTGGAGGAAGTGGAGGAGGAAGTTAAGCCAGAAGAGACTTCAGGTCTTGCCCCAGAATTCCTAGAGAAACCTCGCTTCCAGACTGTCGATGAAGGAGAGACAGTAGTGTTCAAGGCTGCAATAGAAGCCACTCCACAACCGCAGGTAGGGATAAAAGTATTATTCCAGAAAAATCGTCATATTATCTTAGATCAAGTGTCTATTTAAACTATATGTTTTTAATAAATGCCTTTAAAAAAACTGCCAGTAGATTGACTATAACAGTTCTAACACCTTCATATAATATTGAATAATAAACTTAAAGACTGTTGAAGTCAATTTAGTAATTTGGAGCAGTGCATTAGCTGTATAGTTTAATGTCTTTTGAATGAATGAATGACTTGTTAAGCGCCTCCACATCTATTTGCCAAAGGGCATGATCACTGCAATACAGTTCTATATGAATTGAACATTGAGAGAGTTCCTTGTACTTTTGGAAATTGCTATTTAAACAGCATCCTTGTTTAGATTTTGTCAGTTGTCAGACTATGTTTTCAGGTAATTAGATTCTGATCTCATATTTTTATTAGGTTCTCAGATTCTTATAGCATCATTTAGATATTGTTCTATTCAAATTTGTTCATGAATTCTGGACACATTTTAATTTCAGATTCTGTGGACAAAAGATAGCATGGATCTGCCAGAGGATACCCGCTTTGTTGTGACCACTGTTCAAGATGAGTCGGTCACTACAGTCCACAATGTCAGTCTGACTATCAGCGATGTCACCACTCGAGATGCTGGCACCTACCGCATCCAAGCCACCAACGAACTTGGGCAGGAGAGCGCTACCGTCTCCCTTATTGTCAACAGTATGATTTGATTTTTACCCCTGAAAGTGATCCCTCACTCCCACTTTGTATTCATTGGTATCTCTGTTCTTGTATTCTAAAGGAAATGATTAAGAATGCATTTTTGTGGGATGCACTTGTGATTTTCTAAAGGAAAACAAATCAGAAAATTATTTTACTTAGATGAAGATTTTCAGCCATATTCTTGACGTTATTTTCTTTGTCTTCTTCCTTTCCAAACAAGCAAAATTAGCAAAGACTTGTTGTTGTTTTTTTCAAACAAAAAGAAACATTTTTAATTAGGAAAGAAATGACATTCTGCATGAAATATTTCAGGAATTTCTGAGGAGAAGACAGATTTCCGGGATCAGCTTCAGCGTGCTGAAGTGGAGGTTCCTGAGAAACCTACAACACAAGAGGCTGACCAGGTCGACTTCCGTGGTCAACTCACTACTGAAGTGTAAGTCCAGAATTTTTTTTTTTTTTACAATGCTAGGAAATGTCTTATAGGTGTTTGCATATATTGGCGACCTTTAGCTTGCAATATATTTTTGTTGGACCCCTGAGATGATCCTCTCTTTTAGTCCTACACCCCCATCCCACCCCAGCATGAAACTTTATCATTTGTTTTGGAGTTATAGTCTCAATCTTTTGCTTTGGTCATGTAATACAGTATGAAAAACAACAACAAAAGCACAAACAACTTTGTGATGTTATACTTGCTTTGAATAACCGTTTGTTTAAAAATCTACGCCTTGCCTTCTTTGTGTTTTTGAAGTAGTTAGTGATTTGTTTTGCGTTTCTATTTATAACAAACCAAACTCGGTTGCATGTTTTACATTGAAACATAACATTTGCATGGTAAGAAATATAGCTGCAGATACAGCTGTATTTGCATGTTTTTTGTTTGTGTGTTTATGCTTCATTTCTATCTGTAATGTAACTGAATGCTAAGGCAATCAGTACAATTTGCCACTCTGAAATATAAGTCTGTTCACTGTGACTCTTTCTGCTCTTAACTGAAGCAGAAGTTATGAAAAAAAATTCTCTGGCATCCGTTCTACATTTTGTAAGAAGTCTACTTCAGAAGCTTTGTGCTGTTGTTAAAAATCTCCAAAATGACACACAGAGAAAGAAACAAGTAGTCAATTCAAAAAATCTTAATCCACAGAAAAAAATACAGTGAAAATTTGATATTTTACTTATAATACACAGCAATCACATGCGCGTGCACACACACACACACACACACACACACACACACGCGCACACACACACCCACACACACACACACACACCCACACTCACACACACACACACCTGTACACAACACATCACAGTCTGTCCAGCTGTAAATGGGTACCTGGCGCTCTGAATAGAATTTATGGGAACACCTTTACATCTGTATTGTTGTCTTGTCTCTCTTAGCCAGTAAAAAGTAAGAGAAAGAGTCACAAAAGCAGCATGCTAATGAATTTGCTTAATGAGTGTTATTTTGTTTGCTATGATACTTAATACTGTTTGATGTTGTTTGTTGTGTTTATGAGTTGCATGAGCGTGTGTCCCTAAACAGGAAAACTAGAGTAGGTGTTCAGCATGAAATGCAGCAGCTTGACTTCAGACATCTGCTGAAAAAGTCCTCGCAGAAAGCAAAGTAAGTCTGTGGTTTAAGGAGCCAGCAATTGCTGAATATGAAATAAGCTTAAACAAAATGAATATGTTAAACTTGCAAACGCATGTGCGTGTTAATGCGTGGGAGTGCTTATAGCAAACTATCAGTTTGAATTTCCGCTGTATAAAATAAATTATTATTATTATTATTATTATTATTATTATTATTATTATTATTATTATTATTATTATTATTATTATTATGTGTTTTGCAATAAAATTACCATTTTCACTGACAATGTGGTACTACACAAAACAAACTGCTTATAATATTTGTTGTTTTAAAAAATATATTGAATTAGTTGTATATTTATTGCATTATATGCTGGACATGTTCTTAGATTTAGAGGATATAAGTTGTTTCTTAGCATGACAACATATATTTCACTTTCTTTTAGTACATATTTCTGTTCCAGTGGCGTCGATTTTAAATTCTTATCCTATCCTGTCCTATCCTACATTAATTGTATTTCAGCAGGCAGGGCTGGGCTGTGTATCGTAGATTTTGATGACTAGAGAAGTGGATGTGATCTGATGGGATAAGAAGCAATTTCATTTTTTTAATGAACACTCTTTTTCTTGTGTACTTTATTAGTTTATACCACTCTCAAACTACAAACTTTTCTGATTATATTATTTTCTTGTACAGGAAATTTGAGACGGATGTCACTGTCGCCGAAAGCACCTTTGAAATCACTGAAGAGAAACCTGAACAAGCTGACATCCAGGAAGTACAGGTTGAGGTCTGTAGATTATAATTTGTATTGTTGTTAAAAACTTTATTTACTATGTATCTTATTAAGTGTGTGATGTTTATCTATCTGAAACATTTAAATACCACACTATTAGAGGTTTAAACATGCTGCCACAAACAACATTTCACATCATTGTTTAAAGGACCTGATTATCATAAATGTTTATTTTTGTGACACTGACAGTGAGTTTACTTGTTTGTCACATTAAAAGATGATATAATGGCCAATTTTTGCCTAGACTGACTGATAAACTTTGATTTTTTAGGCATCTCTTTCTTGTTATGTAAATAAACAATTGTGCCCCCTATACACACTTTCACTATGGTACTATTTTTAGAATCAATTTTGATGCTATTAATAAATACATTAACAAATGAATTTATTGATTTATATCAAATCCATATTTTAAAAGAGATTTTATGGTTTAATCTTTTTTTCTTTTTTTTTTTTTGGATGTGGCAAGACTCAATGTGAATTTAAAACGGATCTATGATGCTGAAATGTGTGATTTGGAGGCCCTGTAATACATAATATATTCCCATTCAGTGAAAGTTTTCAGGGCGTTTGCAGATTAAAAACAAAAAAAAGTTTTTATCCCATGTCAATTGCTGATCAGTTTAATTTTCCCCCATATGAATGTTAATTCTTCACAGGCATGATGAAGAAGTATCTGAATTGTTGATAGCTTGATGTATGACCAACAACAACGAAAAAGTAAGGTTTATATTTTTCTTTATCAACTTGCGGTTTTCTTCAGATTGTTCGCCCAGTAGAGACTCAGCCTGAGTTCCTGGTTCCCATCCAAGACTTGACAGTGAAGGAAGGTGAAGCTGTACGCTTTGACTGCCAGATTAAATGTGAACCAGAAGCATCCATTGTCTGGTACCACCAGAACAAACCCCTCAAGTCAGATGACATCTACAAGATCGTTCCAGGGGAGGAGGGCCAGAGTTC
Source organism: Oncomelania hupensis (assembly GCA_036898135.1). Lineage (NCBI taxonomy): Eukaryota > Metazoa > Mollusca > Gastropoda > Littorinimorpha > Pomatiopsidae > Oncomelania > Oncomelania hupensis. The sequence continues at coordinate 95,822,612 of CM072512.1, forward strand.
TCTCATTATTGCCGAGGCCTTCCCTGAAGACTCTGGAGAATACACTGTCAAAGCTGTCAACATTGTCGGTGAAGTGTCTTGCTCTGCAGTACTCACTGTAGAAGGTGAGCTTTTAAGCTTTTTGATTTACTGCTGCTGGTTACAGACATTTATACAATTGTCAATCAAGGTAGTTTTGTTGGAGGATAGCATCTATTCTGGTATTATTTCCAATATGCTACCATTTAGTTCCATCTAGCTCTGTGCATAAACATACCATTAGTAGATTTTGGGATGAAAAGAAAATATTTACTTATTTAATTTAAAAATCTTTGTTTCCAGAGCTGGTGTCTGAGGTAAGCTCCGTAGGCTCCAGACAAGAAGAGGATTTGGGAGAGGCCATTCCAGAGACCGTAATGCAAGTGGCTGCCATCAAGATTCAGTCCGCCTTCCGTGGTTTCAAGGTGTGTAAAAGTAAAGTAATTTTTCTTGTATAGTGCTCTTATCAGCTCAAATAGCTGCTCAGGACATTAGGTACTGTGTAATAACTATATTATGAATTGAAAAATATGATTAGCTAATGGATACACTAGATGTTTGCAGAAGATGATAGTATTGACTGTTCATGTTCTCTCTAGATCTGGTTCCCCTGCAATATCAAGAATATTACTGGGTATCATTAGCTAGTTGTCATTGTTATTGCTTTCTGGACATGATGACCAATTGTTTTGGGAAGAAATGTGTTTGTGCTTTTGATTATTTTTTTTCTTTTTGTTTTGGTATATATTTAAAATATTTGAGGGGAGTCAGCACTTTCAGTTTGGTGATGTCCAGTGTGCAACAACGCTGTTGTCTTCTGTCTTATAGGCCAGAGAAGAGGTGAAAATTTTGAAAGAAGCCAGGGCCCATGAAGTGGTATGTGTTATTTGTGTCTGTTGTAGTAGCTATTCACCCTATTAGTAATATTACTTTACAAAACAGGTTTTCCCTCCCTTTTATATCCTTGTAATTTCTTTCCAGACTTTGCCCTGTATATCATAAGAACCAAGAAATTCTACCAAACACAACTGTATTAATACTATTCAGCTGTAAAACATTATCAGTTCTTCAAGGAATTACTTTATACAGAAGTTAAGTCTACAATCTTTTATAATAAGATAAAATATAATACATTATGGATATCTAGAAGTGTACACTTAAAAGTAAAAATATTTTAATTAATAATATTACATGACATAATAATTTTAATGTTAAACTCAAATGTTCTTTTAATGTGCTGCATGTACATTGTACACGATTTGTTATGAGGCAGCACAAACGTTTTGCCATTCAAATTAACTAACTCACATTTTAAGGCACACTAGAGTATGCAAATTTTAATTTTTATTGAGTTTTGTTTAAAAACTGTTCATGGTTCAGAGTTGCATTTTCCTTGGTTTCATCACATTTTTGCATTTATTATTTTCCGTTCACATCTATCAAGGTGCATCACTGTGCAGTAATTTGGCTTGATGCATTTTCAAATACTTTTATTTTTTGCAATTATTTTCAGCCTTTTTTGTTGTTTATACTGCACTAAAGCAAAATACTACTTTACTAATTGCAATTTAATGGGCTTAGGGTTTTAGGAGTAGATTTACTACTGACCATAACACATTTTTCTCATTAAAATAGATTTGTAGGATATAAACTCAGGAATTGACTTCTTTTTTTTTTTTTTTTTTAAAGTGCCAGCTTTGCACAACGGGGCAGTTATAACAAAGAAAAAAAAAGTGTGGTATAGTTTTCATTTCACTGAGTTAATGAGTGAGACTATATATCATTCGGAATTATTGGAGACATATATTATTTTCTTCTTGTGCTCTTGACAAACTGTGACATCCTGTAACCAGGAGTAGATGATGAAGAAAACTTGTTGTGACCAATTGTTGAAATTGTGGAGCTGGCATTTTATACTGTAAATCCTGTACTTGCGTGTTTACCTTCTTGTCTCTTTCTCTGATTGTAATCCTGGAAATGGTTATCTGCATGACAAGAATGTCCCATGCTTTCTTTCCTATACATTAATTGATATGGCATGTATTTCCTGTTGCAATCTCACCTTATGCTTAGCATGTCCTTACCATGTCTGAGCTCTGCTGTATCTAGTGCTTTTGGGATTACTGCACGATGTTGCTTGGCATGCTGCAGCTTATTGTATTACTGTGCCTGCAGCCTGATCTTCTGTACTTTCTTGAAGGAGGAGGAGGTGGTACACAAACCTGAAGACACTCACTTCACCACAACTACTTTGGAGACCACTCCTGAAGCTCCAGTAGAAGTCCAGTTTGCTGTCTCATCAGCAGACATTGAAGCTCAAGATGTCTCAGCAGAAATTAGCCTTCAAGAGACTGTTAGAGAAGATGTTGAACAGGAGTTTACTGTGGAAGAGGAGAAACCAGTCACAGAGGCCCCTGAAGAAGTAGCTATAGAGTTTGTTGAAGGTGAAGTGATTGAAGAAGCAGTTGCAAAAGAGGCTGAGAAAATCTTTGAAAAAGTGGCAGAGGAAGAGGTGGTGTCTGAAGTAAAGGAAGAAGAACTTAAAATAGAGACAGTGAGAGAATTCATCTCTGAAGAAACTGGAAAATCTGGCTCTTCAGCAGTGCAAGATACAACAGAGAAGCCAATCTTGGAAGAAGCAGTTCCTGCTGAGTCAACAGAAGAAAAAGCTCTAGAGCCTGAGGAAGTTTCTGAATTTAAAGACAAAATGTTTCCAGAGGAATTCACGGCTGAGGTATTGGAACATGTGGAAGAGAAAGATATCCCAACAGCCCAGAGTCCAGTGACCACAGAAGCTGAAGAAACAACACTTACTTTTGACATTGAAATCACCTCTGAAGAACAGCCGAAGCCTGTCACTGTATCTGCTGAAGTCACAGAAGAAATTCCTGTAGAAACTGGCATTGCCTCTGAGACCTTTGATGTTACAGAAACAACAGAAGAAGAATCAGTTATCCCAGTAGAAGATGTCCGTCCTCTTATTGAAGAATTACCTGCAGAAACCACTGAAACAACACAAGAAGTGTCTGAAGAAGTTCAGCTTGTGACAGAAGAAGCTAGAATTGCAGAAGCTAAAGAAGAAATCGCTCTTGCTCCTGAAGAAGACTTCCAACCAACAGAAGAAGTTCCTCTAGCAATAGTTCAGGAAAAGGAAGAAACTATCCCAACTAAAACGGTTTTGGTCACTGAAGAAATTAAGACAGAAACTGAAGAAGTCGAAGGCATTGCAACAGAAGAGGTCAAAACTGTTGCCGAAGACATTTCTCCAGAAACCATAACAGAAACTGAAATTAAGGAAGAAACTATCGTTGCTGTTGCTGTAGAGGTGGAAACAAAAGAAACCAAAGAAGACGTAGAAGTTAAATTTGAACTGGAAGAAAAACCAGCACCTCAAGAAGGGGAAGCTGAAATTTCCCTGGAAGAGAAAAACCAGTTGAAGAAACTGTTGAAGTAGAAATCCAGAAAGAAGAGGAAGAGGTCTCTTTTGAACTTGAAGGAAAACCTGCATCTGAAGAAGTTGAAGTTGAAATTTCCATGGAAGAAAAACCAGTTGAAGAAACTGTTGAAGTAGAAATCCAAAAAGAGGAAGAAGAGATTTCATTTGAATTTGAAGAAAGGCATGCACCTCAGGAAGTTGAAGCTGAAGTTTCCCTGGAAGAAGGAAAACCAGTTGAAGAAACTGTTGAAATAGAAATCCAGAAAGATGAAGAAGAGATGTCATTTAAATTTGAAGAAACGCCTGCACCTCAGGAAGTGGAAGCTGAGCTTTCCCTAGAAAAGGAGAAACCAATAGAAGAAACTGTTGCTGTAGAAATCCAGAAAGAAGAGGAAGAGGTTTCGTTTGAATTTGAAGAAAAACCTGCACCTCAGGAAGTTGAAGCTGAGCTTTCCCTAGAAAAGGAGAAACCAATAGAAGAAACTTTTGCTGTAGAACTCCAGAAAGAAGAGGAAGAGGTTTCGTTTGAATTTGAAGAAAAACCTGCACCTCAGGAAGTTGAAGCTGAAGTTTTCCTGGAAGAAGAAAAACCAGTTGAAGAAACTGTTGAAATAGAATTCCAGAAAGAAGAAGAAGAGGTTTCAATTGAATTTGAAGAAAAGCCTGCAGCTCAGGAAGTGGAAGCTGAACTTTCCCTGGAAGAGGAGAAACCTGTTCTTGAAGAGGAAAAACCCGTTGAAGAAGTTTTTGCTGCAGAAATCCAGAAAGAAGAAGAAGAGGTTTCGTTTGAATTTGAAGAAAAACCTGTACCTCAGGAAGTTGAAGCTGAAGTTTTCCAGGAAGAAGAAAAACCAGTTGAAGAAACTGTTGAAATAGAATTCCAGAAAGAAGAAGAAGAGGTTTCAATTGAATTTGAAGAAAAGCCTGCAGCTCAGGAAGTGGAAGCTGAACTTTCCCTGGAAGAGGAGAAACCTGTTCTTGAAGAGGAAAAACCCGTTGAAGAAGTTTTTGCTGCAGAAATCCAGAAAGAAGAGGAAGAGGTTTCGTTTGAATTTGAAGAAAAACCTGCACCTCAGGAAGTTGAAGCTGAAGTTTTCCTGGAAGAAGAAAAACCAGTTGAAGAAACTGTTGAAATAGAATTCCAGAAAGAAGAAGAAGAGGTTTCAATTGAATTTGAAGAAAAGCCTGCAGCTCAGGAAGCGGAAGCTGAACTTTCCCTGGAAGAGGAGAAACCTGTTTTTGAAGAGGAAAAACCAGTTGAAGAAGTTTTTGCTGCAGAAATCCAGAAAGAAGAGGAAGAGGTTTCATTTGAATTTGAAGAAAAACCTGCACCACAGGAAGCTGAAGCTGAAATTTCCCTTGAAGAGGAGAAACCAGTTGAAGAAGTTGTTGCTGTAGAAATCCAGAAAGAAGAGGAAGAGGTCTCTTTTGAACTTGAAGAAAAGCCTGCACCACAGGAAGTGGAGGCTGAAATTTCCGTGGAAGAAGAAAAACCAATTCAAGTTTCATTTGAATTTGAAGAAAAGCCTGCACCTCAGGAAGTTGAAGCTGAAGTTTCCCTGGAAAAAGAAAAACCAGTTGAAGAAATTGAAATAGAAATCCAGAAAGAGGAAGAAGAGGTTTCATTTGAATTTGAAGGAAAACCTGCACTTCAGGAATTTGAAGCTGACATTTCCACTGAAGAGGAGAAACCAGTAGAAGAAACTGTTGAGGTAGAAATCCAAAAAGCAGAAGAAGAGGTTTCATTTGAATTTGAAGAAAAGCCTGCACCTCTGGAAGTTGAAGCTGAAATTTCCCTCACAAAAGAAAAACCTGTAGAAGAAATTGCAGAGAAATTTGAGGAAGCTCCTGTGGAAAAAGTGGAGACAGTAGCAATAAAAGACGAAATTGCTATCTCAGATAGGAAAGACATGGAAGCAACAGAAACAATGGAAGAAGTGGCCCTGATTCCATCAGAAGATGTCGCTGATCTAGAAAAGGAAACATGGGAAGTGATTGCCCAAGAAAAGAAAATTGCTCTTGAAGAAGTTGTTCCTGTTATAGAGGACACTGTCATTTCTGAAGTCAAAGAAGAAGATGTAGCTGCTGTAGAAGAGGTCAAAGACATTGCTGAAAAAGTGGTACCTGAGAGAGTGACTGAAGCTGAAGAGAAGGCTGAGGAGATTGTACCAGTTGTAGAAGAAGTTCCTTCACTTCAGACAAAAGAGGAACTTGCCATTACTGCTGAAGAAGAAGTGAAAGATTTTGCTGAGGACATCACTTCTGAAACAGTAACAGAGGCTGAAGAGAAGCCTGGTGAACATGTAGCAATTGTAGAGGAGGTAAAACCTGTTGAAACAAAAGAGGAGACTGTCACGTCTGCTGTAGAGATTGTTGAGGAGCTCAAGGAGAGGGACATTGTAGAAGAAGCAATAGTCATGGAAGAGGGAGTCACAGAAGAAACTATTACCACAGAGAAAGAACAGCAATTTGAGGTTGACGTTGAAGTGATCACATCTGACAAAGAAGAGGTAGAACCAACAGAGGAAATCACCATTGAGACAATCCAGGAACAAGATGAAAAACTAGTAACTGCAGAAGTAACTGTTGAAACTGAAGTTTCTGAAGTGAAAGAAGAGGTAACCATTCGTCAGAGTGAAGAGGCTCCAGAATTTTCAGATAAGATTTCTTTAGACATAGAAGAAGCCAAACCAGTTGTTGAAGAGGCATTTTCAGCTATGGCTGAAGTAGAAGATGTATTTACAAGTGGCATTAGGCTGAGCTCACCACTTCAAGAAGAAACAACAGATGAGTTCACAGATAAACACAAGTCTGAACAGCAACAAGCAGTTTTCTTTGAAGAAACTGAAACCACTGCAGCAGCAACTCTTGAACAGGTTGTCTTTGAAGTCAAGGAGGAAATTTCTCAGAAGGAACTTGAAAATGTGTCTGAAAAAGATGTGGATGAGTCTCAATCTGCCATTTCTGAAGAAATCACTGTAGAGGATATTAGTGACATAGCCACTGTTCTCAGTGAAGAAGTTCTTACGGCTCCTGAAGAAGAACAAATTGAGGCTGACTTTGAAATTGAACAGAAGCCAGCCGTTTCAGATGTTGATGCTGAAATTTCTCTGGAAGAAAAGAAACCTGTTGAAGAAGTTGTTGAGGTGGAGATCAAGAAAGAGGAAGATGAGGTTTCATTTGAATTTGAAGAAAAACCTGCACCTCAGGAAGTGGAAGCTGAAATTTCCCTCAAAGAAGAGAAACCAGCTGAAGAAGTTGTTGAAGTAAAGGTCAAGAAAGAAGAAGAGGAGGTCTCTTTTGAACTCGAAGAAAAACCTGAACCTCAAAAAGTTGAAGCTGAAATATCCCAGGAAGGTGAAAAACTGGTTGAAGAAACTGTTGAGGTGGATATCCAGAAAGAAGAAGAAGAGGTTTCATTTGTGTTTGAAGAAAAGCCTGCAGCTCAGGAAGTGGAAGCTGAACTTTCTCTGGAAGAGGAGAAACCTGTTCTGGAAGAGGAGAAACCTGTTGAAGAAGTTTTTGCTGTAGAAATCCAGAAAGAAGAGGAAGAGGTCTCATTTGAATTTGAAGAAAAACCTGCACCTCAGAAAGTTGAAGTTGAAGCTGAAATGACCCTTGAAGAGGAGAAACCAGTTGAAGAAGTTGTTGCTGTAGAAATCCAGAAAGAAGAGGAAGAGGTCTCTTTTGAACTTGAAGAAAAGCCTGCACCTCAGGAAGTTGAAGCTGAAATTTTCCTGGAAGAAGAAAAACCAGTTGAAGAACTGTTGAAATAGAATTCGAGAAAGAAGAAGAAGAGGTTTCATTAGAATTTGAAGAAAAACCTGCACTTCAGGAAATGGAAGCTGAAATTTCCCTTGAAGAGAAACCAGTTGAAGAAATTCTTGATGTAGAAATCCAAAAAGAAGATGAAGAGGTCTCTTTTAAACTTGAAGAAAAACCTGCACCTCAAGAAGTGGAAGCTGAAATTTCACTGAAAGAGGAGAAACCAGTTGAACAAGTTGTGGAGGTAGAAATCCAGAAAGAGGAAGAAGAGATTTCATTTGAATTTGAAGAGAAACCTGTACCTCAGGAATTTGAAGCTGAAATTTTCCTGGAAGAAGAGAAAACCGGTAGAAGAAACTGTTGAGGTAGAAATACAAAAAGCAGAAGAAGAGATTTCATTTGAATTTGAAGAAAGGCCTGCACCTCAGGAAGTTGAAGCTGAACTTTTCCTGAAAGAGGAGAAGCCTGTTGAAGAAGTTGTTGAAACTGAAGTTTCTTTTGGAGAGGAAGAAAGGGCAAGAGAAGAAACATTTTTTGTGGAAACTCCCATGAAAAAGCCTAGAGAGGAAGAAGAAGTAGATAAAGTTGTGTCATTATCTAAACCAACAGTTAGGGAAGTTTGTATCGCCGAAGACACCACCTCTGCCACTATCTCTATCACCACACCAGCAGACACTGAAGGTGAAGTCACTATCGTGGACACTGTTAGTGAAAAGAGGGGGGCCTCTGTAGAAATTGACATTTCTCCTGCTGAGGACATTTGGCCCAAGGAAGAGGAGAAGGCAGAAGTCCGAGAAGAGGTTGTTTCTGAAGAGGTGGGTTTTCTTGAATCTGCACAAATGTATTGTTATTGTAAATTGCAAGGCCAGGGTTTATCACCAGTGTCTTGTGAAAAAAGGTATCTCAGTGTTCGTCTGAGGTCTTTGAGATAATTGTCCTCGGTTTTCATAGTCACTGGTGATTTTTCATATATATATATATATTTTTTTATAAAGGCTCGGCTTATCAAGCATATTCATATTTCAGATCCTAACCTTGACATTTCCAGTATCCCAACATCTCATCATCTCATGTTATTGCGTCCCGCCAGTCTTGATTAGTCATGTTAATATCCTGTTTGGATAGATTATTCACCACCTAGAATTTATCCCAAAGTGTGATATTCCTAGATCCACAAAGTTAATTTTAGATTTTGTGCTTGGTTGGTCAAACCAGATATGTTTCTTTACCTTTTTGTACAGATGCCCATGTTTTCCAGCATTTACCTTACTTCCGTCAAGCGTCACCCTCGATCTACTTTAGTATCTTTTTTTTTCTTGGAACAGACCCGAATTGTGTTCTTGTGTCTTTTCCCTTGCCAACTTTGCTAGAAGATCAACCAACTGTTTTTGAGTACAGAGTAATGTTGAGTCTAGATTGTCTTTCTATTAGGTATATAGTCCATAAAAATCTGTATTAGCCCAAATAGGCTAATGAACTTTTGCTTTCTAAAGTGGGTGTGCAGTAGATTTTGATGTTGTACAGAGAATGAAAACAACATTTTTCTTTGCTTATCAAATAAAAATTTTGATACTATGCAGTAGTAATAGAAATAGAAATAGCAATAGAAATTCTTTATCTCGCTTTACTTTTAACTTTATTTTATAATGTCTCCAGTGTATAATACACAACTTCTCTCTTAGTATCTGCTTTTTATATTGTATTATTTACAAGGCTGTGATATCACTTTTAGATATTATTATGCACTTTTTTTTCATTACACTCTGGTAAATGGTAAACTTTCGCTTTTGTATTAACATCACTTTCTTTGTTTAATACTCAGATATTTTAGATATTGTGTTGCACGCTTATTATTGTCTATCTATATATTGCATCTGTTTACACATAAAAATGCTTCAGATATTTATTTTTGGAGAAATTTATCTCAGATGGTTTTATTTATTTATTTATTTTTGTGTACTGAACATTTGAGACAACTGTTAAAAAAAAAAAAATTTATTTCGCTGATATTATGGATGGATGATTTTACATTGCTTTCATTGAGTATGCGCTGACCCCCCACTCTGCTTCACAATTAGGAACAGAAACCAGTGACCGAAACATTCACACTTGAGGCTGAGATCCCTGCAGAAGAGGAGATTTCTGAGATCATCTCACTGAAGCCAGAAGCTCCTGTAAGTGAGGATGTCTCCGAGGCTATTACCCTTCCAGTGGAAATCCCCACTGAAGAAGAAGTTTCTGTTGTCGCTATGGTGGCTCCACAGTTCCTACAGGACTTAAGGTCACAGGAGGTCACTGAGGGCGAGACTGTCAACTTTGAAATTCAGGTCACTGGAACACCCAAGCCTGAAGTTACCTGGTAAGACTGCCATGTAGAATGTGGCAATTTATTATGACTGAAAATACATCTTGTTACATCAAGAAGGAAGTTTTTTTGGGAAACAAGAGGAGGATGGAGGGGCCAAATGTTGAGCTAAACAAAGCTTACATTTATTCTGAATTATTTCATGCTCTTAAAAGTGTGAAGCAAACATGTCTTCTCTTTGATATTAACTTTGCATAATTTGGAAAGATAAGATTGAAAGGGGCTGTGTTCCAAAGAACAAAGAAAGAGGTTTTGACTACAAGAGATGAGGAGGTGAGTAAATATTTGTACCATCTGCACTTTTAAGATATTTTTATTGGTATTTTTATTCATTGTGTCTTTATAGGTTCCAAGATGATGTCATCATCAAGGCAGATGACCGCCATTCCCTGACTGAGGAAGATGCAACCTTCACCCTGACCATAAAGGACGTGACTGTTGATGATGATGCTGAATACACTGTCCAGGCCACTAATGCTGCCGGCAGTGTTTCCACTTCAGCTGAGCTCTTTGTCAACACTGCAGGTATGCAGCTCAAAGCTTTTAGTGCCTTTACAATGTGATTTTGGTTTGTAGGTGGAATGACACTATTGGAGGAATTAAATTCTATGAATATTGAACATTTGTTTGGAGAAAATCATTATTTTAAACTTTTAAAAACTCTCATTTACTTGTCTCCTATATTGGTGGCAAAATATATTCATTTTATATTTGAAAACTGATTTGATTGCCTTCTATACATTATTTTATTTGCAGATGAGGCTCCCAAATTCATCAGCACACTGGTTGACCAGACTGTCGACCTTTACACTGAGGTGACCTTGGTGTGCAAGGTCAAGGGAACACCCAAACCAGAAGTCATCTGGATGAGAGACAACATTGTTCTCACTGGGGACAGATACAAGTAATTCCCACATTTTTCTATAGTCACAATATTTGCAATAGTTGTAATAATTGTGTTTATGATGAAATGTTTACATGCGGTAATGGTTGAGTGTATATATGGTAATAATGAAGTTGTTATATTCAGTTAAAATTGCAATCACACCTAATTAAATTTGTATTTTGGGGCATGTATGTGCCTTTTTGAATGATATTTTTAAAAGGACCTGACAATGTAGACAAGCTATAGCTATAATAAAAGAAAATGGCGGGAAATGAACAATGTTAGATATTAAATGTGTCTCTTTGTTCTATCAGGACTGAGTACATTGAAGAAACTGTTCGCCTTATCATCCTCGACTGCCAGCCAGAAGATGAAGGTGACTACACAGTCAAAGCTGTCAACACTGTCGGCGAGGCCTCTTGCAGCGCTGAACTCCTTGTCAACGTGGAGGCACCCACCTTCACAAGACCCCTCAATGACACTCCTGTCACGTTCAAGGATACTGCCCACCTGACCTGCCAGGTCAATGGCATTCCCAGACCTGAGGTGACATGGTTAGTCGACGATAAACCTGTCACTTTGGGACCCAAGTACCACATGACGTACGAACAAGATGAAGTGACCTTGGACATTGCAGAGGTCACACCAGAGGATGCCAACGTCACATACACCTGCAAAGCTACCAACATTGCTGGAAAGGCTTCCACCACAGCTCAGCTGATTCCACAAGGTCGGTGGCCAGATGTTTTTAGTGACTTGAATGTTGGTGTTGCTTATGTTGCTTGTCTGTGTAGCATGGTGAGCTGGGCATGTCATGCCGTGGTGGGAGTGTGGGCCTTGGAGACAGCAGCCATGGTAACTGTTGCCTAGCAACAAAAACTGTGTATTCTCTCCTGTAGGCATGAGAGTGTGCTTATACCCAACGTAGCAATTTGTACTGTGGTTTGAGTAAAGGTGAATCCACTAAAATTGATCATGAAATTGATCCCAGAAAAATCTCTGTTTCATATTTTATTTTTGACCGGCTATTGGCTGTTATCAAGATGCTTACATTCTGATTTAACACTGTAGTGCAATATATGGTATCAAGTAGCTCTGTAAACATTATTTAATTGAACATCACTTTTGTCCGATCAGTAAAAAAGTATGATCATGTTCTACTAAATAATTTAACCACAATGAGGAAAAAAAAAAGATAAAAGATACCAGAGGAGGGGAGGGGAAATTATTTAAGAAGACCACATATTACCCTGTGTTTTGATTATTTTAGTGGATTCTGAAATATTGTGAGAATATGTACTGGTTGATCCTGTATTCCCTAGCATCTGATGTTTTGTATTTAATCTGTTGCTGTAATCCTGATTCTTGACAGGGCATGATTTGTTATTCTGTACTTTTCAAGTATAATCCCGTTGTTAACCTCTCTCTGCTCAAATAATCAGAAAGAAGTTCTATTTCCCTGCATCTATTATTGCATGGTTGTGTGAATAAAGAAAAATGTATGGATATTTAGTAGGGTTAACAGAAAATTACTGGTGTTCAATTGTAAAACAGTGTGCATACTTTCTTGTTAATGTTAATTAAAAAAATAGTTCTAAGCATGAATTTCGAAATGGATTAACCTAACTCTGGCATGATTATTTAAAGCTTTGTATTAACATCCCTGTCCGTAAGACTTCTTGTCATTTTAATTATGTTTGCAATAGGAATGGCATGGATCACTATATTTGTACTAAATTCTGAAGCCATTTCTTTGTAGAAGTAGTATGAAATAATATGGATTTGTTAATCCACATATTGTGCTTTTGTTTTAGTTGTTTGTTCTTGTTAAATGTTCATTAAGTTTTTATGTTTTTTTTTGTTAATTCCTTTGTCAGTAGTGCTATTTATGATTTTATCATCTCTGCCATATGGTAAATGGTGTATTCAATTTAGTTTGTTGCAGCTTTATCCGCAGTGAGACATTTCCCCTTCCGTTATTTCCTCTAGTATTGTGAAGTAAGAAAAATAACAAACCACAAAACTCTAATCAACCAACTTCTGTCATGTATGTAACTTTCTTGCATAACATTGAAATCCCATCTCACCCAAAATCCACATTATTCACACCCATACCTACACTCCTCATACCCACCCACACCACATTTACACTAGAAGTATACCCCCACACACTAATCCACATTTGCCTTTGGTATATAATGTGACAGCACAAACAACAGTGCAAAGTGGAAACAATCCTTCGTTAGTCTTGTATATCACAGTGCACCTTTGTAATTCCTTCAAAAAGCACAGATTTGTTCAAATGTTAGTTTTGACTCTTTTTTTTTTTTCACAACACTTGCTAAAAATGTTCTACTTGTCATAACATTTGTGAGTTAATTTGTTATAGTACACATAATTCGATGAACAGTAGCACTGTAATACTGTCACAGCATTAAATCAAATGCACCATGCCCAAAGAGTACAAAATATTGCAAAAATCCCATGTTTGCAACGCTTCCTCTCATCAAAACAACTATTTTTGCACAGCATGTGTACAGAGTGTACTGCCCTGTATATCTCACTGTTAATTTTTCATTTGTTCTTTTATTTGATAGGAGTTTCATGTTTTTCATTTGTTCTTTTATTTCATAGGAGTTTCGTGTTGCATGGAAAAACAAACAAACTGTTCCTTATGTTTTTGTTACTTTAGTTTCTTTGTCCTGTAGTGTTTGTGTTACTTTAATGAAATGTTTTAAATTGTTTTGCATTATATGTGCTTGTTCTTGGATTGCTATTTTGTGAAAATGATTACTCCTTGCATTCCTTTTCACTTAGTCTTGATCACATGAAGTTTTCCAAGCTTCATCAACTTTTATAGTTACTAATACTATAGATTCGTATTCTTGGGGTAGTTTTCTGAAGAACAATGTGCAATGTAATTGTGTTTTGATTAATAGTTTTCATGTAGAAAAGACAAAACTAGTTAGCACTTATTTGAATTTTGGGGCATAAAGTTCATAGTGTGTTTGTTTCATTTGTGTGTGTGTGTGAAAGAGTGATCTATACTATTGCTTAATCATTAGCCTGATTTCATGTCTGAGTAAATATGTTTGCTTCTTATTTATTTTATACCATAAAGCAGTTGACTTCTTTCTGTTCCTTGATATTTAAATTATGTGTGCATCTCTTTCTGTGCTAACTGAAAGCATGATTTTTTATAATGTACTTGTAGTATTGTATGTTCTCTTATAATTTGATTGTGTTTAGCCACAAGTATATCAACTAACAAGTTAGTATCTCGTATTGCCACCAGTCGACGTGCGGTGGTCCCGTTTAGCCACAAGCTGAGACGGGGATATCCTAAACCTAAAAATAGAATAGAGAATCCTGGGAAATCTGTTCTCGCGAAGATGTGCTCGCTGAAATGAAACGAAAGTTGGGAGAGGTCTGCATATTTCTGGTAGTGAACAAAGGCAGAAACTTGTCAGCAGTATTATCAGCGATGGAGTTATAATGGACGAAGTGCTCCATACCTATGAGGTTGCCTTTGCTCGAGCAAAGAAACTAAAGAAGGATTTGGCCGACGTCATTTCAGAAAAGGATTTCTCTACCCATAATTCCCCTGGGTTTTGAAGTTTCTAAAAAGATATTTCAGGCCGACGACGCTTTATGGAGCGCAAAGCATGTAAAGGGAAGCAACCGGTTGTACGCGCACGTCGATAGAGACATAGAAGAGAAATACTAACTTGTTAGTTGATATACTTGTGGTTTAGCATATTTGTGGCAGACTCTGTACAGAATTATTTCAAGATTTTGCTTCCTGAACACTATTTATAGTCATGATAATGTATCAGCAGTCTCCTTCTAACACAATATTATATATATTATTGAACAACATTAAACCTTAAAAAGTTTGTTGTTGTTTTTTTTTAAGAGAAAGAAATTCTACTTATTATACTGATCATGGCAACACAATTGGAATTCATGTACATGCATTTAATTTTATAAAGTTTCACAAACAGCATATTTAAAATGATAATAATACAATTCATAATTTAATCTTCTGATTATATCTAAGATGTGTAATCATATTTGAAACTTTAAGCTAGTGTCAATTCTGGCCTGTTTAGTAATCCTGTCATGCTTTTTTTCTTTCTACTTGTTTTGTTAAATAAAACACAGCCACAGCACAATATTCTGTTTGGTTTTTGTTTGCTTTTCTTAATGATTTGTTTTTACACTGCAAAAGAAATCTCTAACGATGCAAGCAAAGCTTATAGATACAGCAAAACATACTAATTAGTGTACCAAACCTACATCAAACAATCAACTTAATTAAAGCTACCAGATATGTTGGTCTTGAGACAAGTTTTAGTTTCAAGAAATGTGGAGATATTGATTATGGACATCTTGAGGTGTAGGAATTGTGCTTATGGAAAGGCAAATTTGTGTAATCTTCTCTTCTTTTTTAACTTTTGAATTATAACTTTTTAAAATGTGAGGTTTGATCATTTAAATTACGCTGTCCCATATATATTACTGTTTGTAAAGACCTTTTCATTATCTTTTTTTATATGAATGATTCACAATGCATATGGCACCAATTAAAACGCATTAAATGATTTGATGAATTAAAACTTAAAAATTGCATGTTGAATTAAAAAAAACAGTCATAAGACTAGGGTTGTCCCACTATACTCTTTGTTCAATTCTGATAATTTAACATTTATTACATGGTCTTTTCTTGTGGGAATTTAACCAGATGTTAAGCTTTCTATAAAGGAATTGTATTATCATATATGAACTAATGTTATGCATTATCAAAGTTCAGTCAAACGATTAACAATCGGGATTGCATTCTTCTCAAAATGTGAATTGTTACTTTGGTGGCGGTTATCTTCTCTCTCTCTTTCTTGTGGATTTTAAATAACTATTTTATTTTTAATTGTTCTTTTTTTTTCTTCTCTACTGATGCTAATTGATTTCATTTTAAACATTATTATATTTTAAATGAAAGTAAAATATGTTAGCGGTTTATTTGCAAAATGTTTATGAACTGCATTCTGCATTGTTATTGGATTTCATTATTTACACTTGTCTGGGTTAATATTAGGGATGTTTTGGAGCTTGCATGAATAAACATTATGTTGTGCAACTTGTTAGTATAGGGTTATTGTATATAATTAGTCTTAACAGTAAGTACAAAGAACAGATCTTTAAGAATAATGAAAATGTGGATGTTGTACTGTTAAAATAAAAAAGAGGTGTAAGCAATTCCAAACTAAATAAATGAGTTGAACCATTCTAAAACTACGTTTGAAACTATTGCTTTTAAAAAAGAGGTATTTTTTAATATGTCTTCATTTTCGGCTATCCAGTTCTTGTTTTGCAATTGGATGATGTAGGCTGATAAACTTGAGACTCATTTAACTAGGAATTGATTCATTCCAATTTCTTTCTAATGTGTTTAAATCTGTAGTTTCTGGAACTTTGTGTTCTTTCACCGTTTATAATCTCTGCTAGAGTTATTCACCACATTCACATGTAAACTGGTGTTGGGAATGGGGATAATTGAAATGTAAGGGAACACCGTTTCACCCTGCATGTTTCAGTACCAGCCAGAATTCTTTCTGTACTCCCTACGGTGCATGCTGCCCCAGGAAACATGATTCGCATTAGTGTCGACATTGAAGGCTCGCCTGCCCCTAAAGTGATATGGATGAGCAAAAAGAAACAGTTACGTGTCGACAAACGGCACAAAATAGTCCAGACCCCTACCTCTGTGACACTGACAATTCCGTCTGCAGATGTGTCTGACTCAGGCGTGTTTACACTCAAAGTGGAAAACAGGAATGGGAAGGACAGTGCTACTGTCAAAGTGATTGTGGCTGGTGGGTTAATACTCTGGTCACATTTTTATAAATTATTAACCAGAATGTGGGGTTTTGTATACAGTAAAACCTCCGTTTTGAGACCCTCTCTTAAACAACTTCCTCCAACATACGACCGGAAAAAAATCCACCGATGGTTTGTACTATATAAACGACCTCTCTTAAATGACTACCTCTAAAACGCGACTTGCGACCTTCAGATAATTAAATTTTATGACCTAGCATCTGAAAAATTCAGATTCCAAAGCAATACTATATTTGTGTGCTTGAAGAAAACAGTTTCGTTTACAACTTTTAACAGCAGACGATGCATTAAAACAGCTTGAAATACTCTAAGGAGCTCACCAGATTTGCCCTGTGCAGGGGCCTGTCAGATCTTGCCGACACCATGTCTGTTGTTCAAAGTGGCATACTAAGAGAACATGCACGGGTGAGGGGAGGGGGTAGGGGGGGAAGCATGCAAACAAACAGAAATAACCGCTTTCTTTAAAAAAAAGACAAAAAAAAAATTCAATGATTGAATAAAAATAATTACGACAATATTAATGGGGTTATCTTATAAATAGTAATAACTCCAAACATGCACTCAGCACTTACATACACTTTTAAAAAACACCAGCATTGATTTTTTATTTTGTAAATAATGAGGAACAATAAGATATTGACTGTATTGGTTGTGAATCTATATTTCTGAAAGATGGTAGATGTTCCCTATACTTAATGGTTATGTGTACTTTTTGTACATGTATTTATTTTACTTAATTAATTTTCTAAATGTCTTTTTCGAAAATGTCCTACCTCCTTTTTAAGACCCCCTCCAATTTTAGACCTCGTTTTAATGGCAATTTAAAGGTCGTAAAACGGAGGTTTTACTGTATTATGCCAGAAGGCATTTTAATAATAATACATTTTTGTTTATGCAGTGATTGTAAATCTGCATCATTTCAGTTTTTTTTTTCAACAATTCATATTTGTACACATTGACTAAAATGTTTTCCACTATTAAAACGAAATCATTTTTACACCAGAAGGGTAGTATGTGAAGAGGGGAGGTGGGGGTGGGGGGGATGGAGAGGATGGGCAGGAGCAAGGTATGGAATGGTATTGGAGATGAGGAATTATTTTCAAGTTGTATTTCTATATAATATTTAATAGTAACAGTTGTGGGCTGAATCCTGATTTAACTTGTAGGCTTATCGCGAGACAAAATCCAGTATGTAGGCTTCAATATATACAATGGAAAGAGCTTGTTTATTAAACATATTTCACTTGCATAAGACTGGCTGTGTTTTATGTAAACTGTTCTTATTATGGCACATGCATTACCTTGGCAGAAATTCCCAAGCCAGAACTTCCGAAATTTGTGACACCACTGTTAGATGTGGAAGCTTCCGCTGGCAAAACAGTCAGATTCTCCTGCAAAGCAATAGGGGTTCCTTCCCCACTTTTCACATGGTTTCGCAATGATAAACCCATCACGCCCTCAGACAAGGTCATCATAGATGTCAAGGACAATGGGGAAACTTCGTTGGTCATCGTAGATGTACAGCCAAAGCATGATGGGACGTACAGTTGCATGGCTTCCAACATGGTGGGCTCAGACAGGATTCGAGCAGAGCTCTTTGTTGAAGGTGTGTGTAATGTGTACTGGTTTTGAAAACTGTAACCAGAAAATGGGATATGACAAATGGTAATATTTCACACAATTTTGGTGGAATGATTGACAAAATAAACTGTTAAAAACATGCGATAGGCGGAAGCAATAAATGGTAATTGTTCTGTGGAATACAAAGTGTATTGTTGCATGAGCTTTATAATTGATGTTCTGTGATGCATGAGGAAATTTAATGTATTTGTGTTGTTGTGACTGTAGTAATCCATGTAGTGGTAAATATTTATGCTACATGTTTGAGTAGAAATAGTTTTGTCTAGCTAGATTGTGGAAAACGTAGAACTAATCTATAAAGATGTTAGTGATCTAATCTGTAAAAATATTTGCACAATAGCACTTAGTACACTTTGCTATGATTATTATAAAATTTTGAAGAAAGGTATTATTGATTTAGGTGGGAGCAGTTGTAGATTGCACTGATGTACAAGACTTCATTTCACATTCAGATTTTAGTGACTTTATTAAATTTTTTTGGTATGGTCCATGGCTTTATAACGTTTTATTTCATGCTCTATTTTGGGGTTTTGCTTTAAGGTTTTATAATTTTTTCTTCTTTTTCTGTACAATCTTTTTCATGGGCTGCTGAAACTTTTAAAAAAGGCTTCATAATTTTATATTGCTGAAATTAAAAGTACATGCTGACCAGAATAAACTGTAGAAGCATAAAAGTCAGTCTGTGTTGCTCTGTGATTTAGGCAGTTGGTGCAATATTGCTTGATGATACATTTATTTTACTACAGTATTTATTTACGTTTTGTCTCAAATCAAACTTTCCAGAAATTCCAGAAGAGAAAGGCGAAGCACCAGAGTTCATCAAAGTTCCTCGTGAAATTGTTGCACGAGAACACGACACTGCCAAATTCTTGGTCAAGGTGGTTGGATCTCCCAAGCCCACAGGTATGACTTTAGCCTATATCAGTTGAAGTTAACGACATTGCACATTCATTAATCATTGCTGATGCGGCAGATTTTACAAGTACTGTAAAATGCTCAGTGGAGTTGTTCAAAGAGATTACCAAAGATCAGGTCTTTTTTTCTGTGATACATAATTCTGGAAGTGTCCAGTATTTATGCTGTTTATGTCAGACTAATTTAATGATAGTTGATCTGATAGTTGATCTGTCCTAGAGTATCTTAATGCGCAGTATAGTTGATCACTTGAGAAATTGTATACATGTATCATACTATCATTGCTACTGTTAAGTGTAACCATCTTGATGCTGTAAAAATGTAGAATATTATTTAAATGTCCACGAATACTGTCTTTGAAGTGTAATGCGAGGATTCATTGTCAAATTGAGATGATCAATGCCTCAGTAAACTACTTCTATCCTCAGAGGTTTGCATCTAATAATAGTTATGTCAAAAAACATGTATTAATTAATTCCAGTCCATTTCCTCCAGCAGCACTGCTTGCTTCATTATGCTTTGCACAAGCATTTTGTCTTGCAGTCAGTGTCACGTGTTTGCAGTGATGACCTTTATTGTTTGTAGTGGTGTGGAAATTCAATGATGAGCTGCTAGAGGACAAGGAGCTTTACCACTTCGAGAAGTACGAGGACACTCACTGTTTAGAGGTCAAGGATGTGGAAAAACAAGACGCAGGCCCCTACACCTGCATCGCCACCAATAGTGAGGGAGAGGCTTTGGTTGAAATCCCTCTCATTGTCCAAGGTAAACTTTATAATTTGGCACATATTGAGTAGGAGCAGTAGCTGCACTATCCTTAGCTTTTCTCAAGTTCAAGTAAGGGGATAAATGTAGCAGACCTGACAAGTGAGAAAGCAGACCTAGCATATTATTATCATAGTAATTATGTTTGGTGAAATATTATGTCAACGTGTTGTAACAATCTTTTAAACATTCTTTTTCTGTCTTCTTACTACTCTTGTTTTAGGTAATGTGGAATTGTTTTTCTGTAATTGTTGTCATCTTTTTGCAGAAATCCCACGTGATGAGCGCCTGTCAGAATCACCTCTAGTTCTCAAAACACAAGAAGAGACGCAGCCTCCCAAGTTCACACAAGTCTTTACAGACACTGTGAGTTTGTTATTTTTAAAATGCACGCAGCTGTGTTTTGTACCTATAATCTCTACTTATGATACATTTTTGATGTGAAGTAAAGTTTACCTGCGCCTCATCAGCTGAATTTTAAAAGCATGCTAGATAGTTGATGCTTTTGAAGACTAGCATGTTGCCGATTTGCTATCTGATATATAGGTAGCACAGTTAGTTCAGTGGTGTATGCCGTGTACTTGAATGTCAGGCATAACATAGCAGCCTCTACACACAGTGATTTAAACACGGTTAGCAGCCTGGAGAAAAAAACAAAAAAACAAACAGAGACACTGCGCTTCTACTCCTTCGGATGAGAGTATAAACTGAGGTCTAGTCTGTGCATGCACACATTCCATCGCATGGAGTTTAAAGATCCTGACGCTCATGTCCTAGACGAGTGGTTGCCGGCTACCCAAGTACACCCTACACGCATTAGGTCCCTTCTCCTCATCCCTATTTCGCCCAGGATTGTGCTCAGTGGTCTGGGCGTAAGACCATGCGCTCAAGGCTGCAAGTGGGATCCTTGGGCGGCTTGAGTTAGATCCTGTATCGGCCAGTTCCTTTAGCGACTCTTGAGCTGGAAACTCGCTATATTAAAGTTGTTAAATACATGATAAATTAGTATATTTTAACTCATGAGTTTATGATTTTATATTAGACTGTATAAATCATCAGACAGTACCAGTATTTTTTTTTATTGCAGATTTAAAACTCTTGCTGATTTTACTTATACGGTAACATGATCAAAATTCTGAACACTTGTTTCAGACACACCTATAATTTGTTTTCCTTTTTGTTTGATTTTTTCAGACTGTGATGGAAGAAAAAGAGGTTCATCTTATCGCCAAAGTGACAGGCCTTCCTAGACCTGAAATTTCATGGCTTGTGTAAGTTTCTATCAACATTACCTCTTTAGAAATTTAAAATATATGGCAAAACAATCATTGCATAATACTACAAACCATGGGCTCTTGTAATTATAATGTAGTTGTATCACATAATATTATGCTTATAACACTGGAGAACAAAATAGTATGATGGAGAAATGTGGTATTATAAAAAAAATTAACCTGTAAACCACGTTTTAAGACATCGTTTTTAGTGCAGTGAACTGAGTATAGGTAATAATGACCTTAAGGCAAAAAATTGGGATGAAAATAATGCACTGTTACTATGAAGTAAAAGCTTGTAGTTAAAAGCTGCAAGTTCTTGTAGAAGATAAAATAGCAATAGCTTTTAAGTCAAACTCTTTAACTGTAAAAATGCGTTGTACCATTGTTGATATTGTGGACAGAAATGACCGAGAGTTGGTGCCAAGTCCCAACATGAAGATGGTGTACGAAGGCGAAGATGTCAAGCTGAAGATCAGCAGCATCAAGATGAAACAGGAGGGCACATACACCTTGTATTCGCCACTAACCCAGCTGGCACTGCAGAGTGCACTGCTTTCCTTACAGTGGAGGGCAAGTCCTGAAGCTCCAGTGTTCACACGCCAGCTTCTTGACAGAGAGTGTCGCGAAGGACGACCTGTCAAGTTTGAGTGCGCCGTCAAGGGTTTGCCAGAACCACAAGTCACTTGGTAAGAGATAACATTTTTACATAATAGTCACAAATTGTCACTTTTTAGCATGAACAGCACACCCCCACTGTATATTCCCTCTGATAAAAATGGACTGCAAGTGTGATGAAGAATGTTATTAGGTTATAAAGAGCATCAAGTCCTTGTGTTTGTTTTGTATGTGATAGTATGTGAAACATGTGAGCATACTGTGTTGTTGGTACAGATTGCCGACCTTTGAGCCTGAGGGGTAATTTGGGGAAAAGCGCATATACAGTATCCATTATTATTATTATTATTATTATTATTATTATTATTATTATTATTATTATTATTATTATTATTGTGAGTAAAACTCTTCTGTAAGAAGCATGGGTAGGGCATGAATGCTAGACCTATTTTGCCAGGAATTGGTGCTTGTTCTAGGTTTAACAATGACATGCCAGTTGAGTATGCTTCAGTCCAATTTTGCATGGATTCTAGACACATATTGCAAGGAAACATGCTTTGTTTTAGGTTTATCAATGACAAGCCAGTGGAGAGCAGCCTGAGATTCCACATTGATGTTCGACCCAGCGTTGCAGACATCACCCACAGCCTTAGCATCGAGAGCACTGAGCCTGAAGACTCTGGCAGAGTCAAGGCTGTTGCCACTAACAAGGCCGGAGAAGCTACAACAGAGGCTAAATGCATCATTGATGGTTTGTTTGCCACTTTTAAGACAAAAAATTGTCCTTTTTGCTTGCAACAAAGTTTTCACCCAGTTTATTGATGGTAGAAGTTCTGGAATGGTTTTCACTGAAATACAAAAAAGACATTTTAAAAACTTGTTAAAACATAAACTTGTTTTGCTGAGATTGTTTTATTAATCTCTTGCAAGAAGCAGACAAGAAAAGGCATATAATTGCTGCTGAGGATTTTGTTCTTTGTTATTGTTGATCTTTCTGTACTGTTTATACAGAGAACCAAGCCAGTAGCAGTTCATTTGGTTAGTATTTTTCCTTCCTCACTATTTGGGTTTCAGACTGAGTTGTCCTAGTTCTTGTTTTATTGTTGTTTCTAATATCACATTGCCCTGAACCCAAAATAAAACAAAGAAAACTGACTTGATATATTTACAGAGAAGAAAGAGGTCCCCAAGTTTGTGAAGAAGCTGGACAACTACGAAGTGCTGGAGACAGAGACCATTAGAATGGAAGTGCAGGTGTCGGGCAAGCCCAAACCCCATGTGACCTGGCTAAAGGGTGATGTAGAGCTGAAGGAGTCTGAGGACATACACATGGAGGTTGATGGCGAAAAGCACACAATCGTGCTGGAGAAATGCACTATGCAGACTGCCGGCCTCTTCACAGCTCGCGCCCAGAACCCTTCAGGCCAGCTGTCATGCAATGGTCGACTCAAAGTCATTCGTGAGTTTCTGTTTGAACTGTTCTCTTTTGCTTATACCACAGGTGATAATTTATTGTTCTTGTTCTTCTTCTTTAAAAAATAAAATTTCTAACACCTATTTTCTTTAAAACTGGGTGGCATTATAATATAGTGTAGTTTCTATGCTTTCACAAAGGAATGTAGCCTGTAGTGCATAAAATTAGTAGAACAAATTTTGTTTGCTCAGAAGCCAGTTGCAACCCTAAACATTAGTTATCACTTTTACCTTTTTTATTATTTTTAAAATTATTATTGTTATTATTATTATTATTATTATTATTATTATTAGTAGTAGTAGTAGTAGTAGTAGTAGTAGTTGTATTGTTGTTGTAGTTGTAGTAGTAGTTGTTGTAGTAGTAGCAGCAGCAGCAGCAGTAGTAGTAGTAGTAGTAGTAGTAGAAGAAGAAGAAGAAACAGTAGTAGTAGTAGTATCATTGTTGTTATGTGGTTTTTTTTTTGTTTTTTTTTTTTTTGGGGGGGGGGGGGGGCTTAGCGGGGGGAGAGGAAAGTTCTTTAGTGTTGTTTTGTTTGTGGTGGTGGAAGTACAAACTTACATGATTTTAACATGTCTGCTTTGTTTTACAGCTGTCAAAAAACCAGCATTCAAACGCAAGCTTTCCGATACTCTGGTACCCCAAGGTGGCGTTGCCAAGTTTGAGTGCCAGGTGGCTGGTGTTCCTTTGCCTGAGATCATGTGGTAAGCATAAGAGTATTTAGATTCTAATTGGTTTGGAAATTAATTTTGTGTTCTTTCTTTCTGCCGTCAAGGTTTTGTCAACAGTGAATTATTTATTATTTATTTTATACATTCAATCTGTTTGTCTGTTGAGGGTTTATTATTCTTAAATTAGTATGTTATCTTACCTTTAATGATGATTAGTTTACATACTTATTTATATTTTATTCATTTATAACTACAGGTTCCTCAATGGAGTAGAGCTCCAACCAGGGGAGAACGTCCACTTTGAAGTGAACCCTAAAGAAGGCATATACACTCTAAAGATCACTGACGCTGTTCCCGGCATGCAGGGTACCATTGAAGCCAAAGCCAAGAACAATGGTGGTGAAGTTCTTTCTACTGCCACTTTGGAGGTCAGAGGAAAGGCTCCAGTCTTTGTGGAGGCTCCTCTCAAATGCACTGTGCTGGAAGGTAAACAGATTATTTTTTATTTTCAATTGTGCTTTTAAATAGACTTTTGAATAACATCTTTTTCTACTAGCCATAACTGTTTTTATTTTAGAAGCTACCATGGATATTATTTTTCTGTCCCTACTTAAAGAACTACTAACTGTCTTTTGTAGTATAATAATTATTGATCTACTTGATCAGGCAGAGGCATTGAGTCGGAAATCTAGTATAAGCATGTGGTAGATATATATAATACTGCGTTTTGTGAATCATTTGTTAACAACCATTTTTTTTATATGTAGGTCACGAAGCACAGTTTAGATGCAGGGTGGATGGTGAGCCAGCACCCACAGTGGAATGGTCTAAGGGCAAATGGATGAAACTGCAGGACGGAGGCCGCAACAAGGTGTTTTTTGACGAGGTCACCAGGGAACACGTCTTGTGCATTGGTGACATTAAGAACAAAGACGCAGCCACATACACGGTGACAGCAACAAATGAGCATGGCTCTGTCCAGGCCCCTGCAACACTCATGGTCACAGATAAAGAAGAGGACGTTGCTGACTGGAAGTCACAGCTCAAACACAGGTATATTTTGGTGTTGATGCAGGTTTTGCTTTCATTTTTTTGAGACTGGATAAAGATCTTACAATAAGACATAGATCTACATTGTCATGTGAATGATATACAGTTAGGCTGTATTTTTTGCATCAAAGAGTTGGTCATGCGAATAAATATTTTGTTCTGAATGTAACTATAACGTCCCTTTTAATGTCTTCTGAACATTTATGGAAAGTTAAGGTTGGATAAATTCAGAGCAGCTTGATAGCTAGGCTCCATTTAAGTATAAACAATCTTTCTAAAGATTTGTTTCAACAAAAGCAAGAAGCTACTAGGCTGATGATGGCAATGTTTTGAAAAAGAAGCGTGAATTGAATATTAGTAGACTGTACATTTTCAGATCATCACAGTATTATATTAAGAGATCTCTTGACTATTCTGCTTTATCTTTACTGCAGAGAGTTCCAGAGAGAAAAGGTTGAGGAGGAGTTACCTTGGGATGTACGCCTCAAACACATTGAACAGGAAGAGGAGAAATCACCATCGCCTGAAGTCAAGCCCAAACCTCCTTCACCGGAGATTGAGCGCCTCCAGTACATCCCAGGCGATAAACGTGAACGTCCTGAGGTTTGTATATAATGTGTATAGTTTTGAAGAAGCAAATAGGATCTTGTAAGCAAGTCCTTGTAGAATATAAAACAGTGTAATCTCTCCAGCTGAAACAACTCATGAACTGAGAAAATTGAGTTAGCAATACTGAAGTTACCATTAACATTTTTGTAGTTTGTGTGCTAAGAAATAATGCAGTTCATACAGTCTGCAGTTCTTGATTTACTGTTATCTGTCCTTGTTTTACTGGCAAATAGACTTGAAAAGTTGTGTAAGCCTGTGAGCATAAGGCAAAGCATATTTGTAAATGTTTGTTTGCACAGCTTGGGGTTAGGCACGTTTGTGTGTGCAATAGTCAATAGACAAAGTACGACCTGAATCTGAATCACTAATGTTTTTTGGCATTTGTGCACACAGCTTGAATCACCTGAGCCTGTGCACTTTGAGATTGCACCACGTGAGCATGAAGAATTGGAGAAGTTTGTACGTGCGCCACCCACAAAATCTGCCCTGCCTGCTGCTGAAGAAGAGGAGACCACTGGCTATGTGAGGCCTGTCAAGAGCAGAGATGTTGAGGAGCTGGAAGAGCGAACACTCTTCATTCCTAAAGCCAAGGTAATAATCCATTCCAGTCTGTCGTTCATTTGTATTATAAAAACTTGGGGCACTGAATTAAAATTTACAGATTTCTTTTGGGTGTTGATCGAGGAAAGTGTGGCTCTGGTTCTTGTATGACCACCTTTTTGAAAACTTGAGGTAAAATATATTTAATGATTATTACTGTTGTTATTGTTAACAAATAATCAAGGACAGAGATTTCAAATTATAATTGTTGTATATAGCCATATCATAGAAGTATTTGAATTTTTGCTTCATGCTATAATATCTTCTTAGAAGTTTTGACTAAATTTAGGATGTGTTTCACAGTGGGAATGGATTGTTCCACTTGAGGACATGACAGTGAAGGAGCGTGAAGCTGCCAAGTTTGAGTGTGAGCTGTCTATCCCAGATGTCAAGGTTGTGTGGAAGGTCCAGAATGTAGAGATTGAACCCAGCCCCAAGTACGCTGTAACAGGCGATGGCAAGAAGCATACCCTGCTGGTCAGCAAATGTAAGCCCAAGGACACTGGCCCTGTTTCATGTGCCTATGGCGATATTGTTACTGAGGCCAACCTCACTGTTGAACGTGAGTACCTTCTTTTAAAATAGAATGAAATAAAATATTAAAATTTTATGAAACTTTGTGCATGCATGGTAGAATGAACAAATACATAATTTAGAAGTATTGAGATGTTGTAAACGTTCTCAATGGTGTGTAGTTTTTGGTTTTCAAGACTAAATTGTTTTAATATCAGATAATTTACTCAAGCAAGATTTTAACTTTCTTCATGAGCTCCAGGGTTTCATGTTATTCTTTTTTGTTAAAATTCACAGGTGTCCCAGCAGACTTCACAGCCACGCTTTCAGACTCAGACGCCAAAGAGAACACTAGTGCCGCCTTCAAGTGTGTGACCAATGATGACGACGAGCCTGTTGAATGGTTCATCAACGGCAAACCGGTCGCTCCATCTGACAAATATGAGATCATCTCAGACGGTTTTGAGCACACACTGATCATCCACAATCTGTCACCCAATGACAACTGTGAAGTGAAAGTCACCATCTGTGATAATGAGTCCAGTGCTAAACTCACAGTTGAAGGTGAGGTTTTGTATGCTAACAGTTAATATGAATAAATAAAGTTCCCCACCCATTTCCCCCCCCCCCCTCACCCCAATATAAAATACACTTTTTTCTGTACTGAAAGTCATTTTGATTTGATTTTCCAAAGAATCATTGGTAATTCCAATTTCATTAGTACTCTTATTTTGATCCTGATGACTATGACGTCATGAATCTTCCTGAATATGTGTGCTGTCATTTTGTTAATTTCAGCAATTAAATATGAGCATATTGTCTGTTTCATACAGAAATATCAGCCGACTTTGTCATTCCCCTGAAGGATGTGAAAGTGAAAGAAGGCCACACTGCTGAGTTTGAATGCACACTCACTTTGCCTGTCGACAAGTCTCGGGTCCACTGGTTTGTGAACAACAAAGAATTGGAAGAAGATGAGAAATTCCACTTTGTCATCGATGGAACTATCCAGAAACTTATAATCAAAAACTCCACCACAACAGATGCTGGCACAGTCACCATCAGGATCGGTGACAAAGACTCCACTGCCAGGTTCACTGTGGAAGAAGTGGCTGTAGAATTCATTGTGCCACTCAAGGACCAGACCGTCTTTGAGAAATCTACTGTGGAATTTGTGTGCGAATTGAACAAAGACATTGACAAGGTGCAGTGGTTCCTCGACGAGGATGAGCTGCTTCCTGGTGACACCATTGAAATCCTCAAGGACGGACCTCTCCGTCACAAGCTGATCATCAAAGACGTAATAATAGATGATGCAGGCCAGATCAAGGTCAAGGCCAAGGATGCGACATGCACGGCTGAGCTGAAGGTTGAGCCGCTGCCGGCAGACTTTGTTGTACCCCTCAATGATGTCAGTGTTATGGAGACTGAAACTGCTGAATTTGTCTGCGAGCTTTCCAAGGATGTTGAGAAGGTGAGATCTTCTATTGTATTGTTGCTCTTTCTTACTTGTGTATATGCTCATTGGACGGTGTGTTAACACACTTCCCACCCTTTGCAGTATTATTTGTATTACTCTTCATAGCACAATAAATAACTGAATATCCTCACTGCAGGTGCAATGGTTTATGGACGATGTAGAGCTAACAGCCAGTGACCGTGTGGAGTTTGCGAAGGATGGACGTAAACACAAGATGTTCATCCATGACTGCTCCATTGATGATGAAGGCCTCATCACTGTGCAGGTGGAGGACAAGAAAACTTCTGCATCACTTTTCATCAGAGGTGAGTGAAGCAACTTTTGATTCTGTTGCAGTCGGATGTCATTCTTGATTCTGTTTTAATGTATGAGTTTTAATTACAGCAGTAGTATAATGAAGAGTCAGCAGTAGAATGTCCAGGATATTGGTATTACTGCAGTGTTGTTTATCTGTGTCCCATTTCAGAGTGGTTTGACACATGACAGTTACTGTAAACTTACTGAGATGCAAATGTTGGTGTTCTTTTGCTACATGCTGGAGTTTGTCCCTAGACTATTTGAAAATTGAGGCTTTGGATGTCAGTGCAATATTCTGGGTATGTAAAACGTATTGATTATTATTTTCTAGAAATAAATCACTTCAAAAGTGCAAGTTCAAGTAATCTATTCATGTGTTTATTTATGCATGTATTTCATCACCACAGAGCTACCACCAGAGTTCATCCGCCCATTGCAGAATGTGGAGATCAACGAAGGAGAAGTGGCTGTCTTTGAGTGTGAGCTGAACATCGACCACACCACTGCCAAATGGTACCATGACGGCAGAGAGATCACTGACAATCGCCGCTACAACGTGGTTCGTGAAGGAACTGTTCACAGGCTGATCATCACTGATGCCATCTTATCTGATGCAGGCGACATCACTGCCAAAGTTGAGGACAAATCCACCACAGCCCATCTCACTGTGCATGGTGAGCTATTTCATGTCTTGCCCCTCTTTCTTCTGTTGTGCTGTCTGTCTTTGCTTGTCCCTGTGTCTCCATCTCTGTCACTGTCTGTCTGTCTCTATTTCTGTCACTGTCTATATCTGTCTCTATCTCTGTTTCCAGCAGCTCCCATATAGTTGTGCCTATAGCAAGTAGGCCTAGATTATCCTGTACATTTTATACTTTTTTCTCTTTCTCACACCTCCTCGGAAAACACGGCAACCCCCCCCCCCTCCCCCCAAATAACAACCAATAGCTGCAAATGAATCAACGTATTGATTGCGGCTGCTCAACCCAAGAAGAAGTGTCTGTCTCTTCTATCTCTTGGACTGCCTCTATCTCTGTGTCCGTTGCTGCATGTGTTTGTGTTCTTTCAACTGTGTTTTTGCTGATGTATGCATGCAGTTTTGTTGATTTGTGTCTCTTTTGCTGTTTGTGTGTGTTTGTGTAGCTACTTTGACCTTCTACCCTTTTGGAGATGTCTATTCAAATCTCTCCTCTTCATTTCACAGAGGTCCCAGTGGACTTCATGGCAGAGCTGAGTGAGGTGCACACAGAAGAGCACAAGATGGCCTGGTTCAAGTGTGAGGTCAACAAGGATGACGTCAGTGTGACCTGGCTCAAGGATTCCCAGCCTCTGACCGCCAGCAACAAGCACATTATGGAGCAAGAAGGTCGCTCTCACACGCTTGTCATCAAGGATGTTGACAAGAGTGATGTGGCAGAGTACTCAGTCGTTGTTGGTGACCGCAAAAGCTCTGCCTGCTTGCATCTGGATGGTGAGTCTGAGCACGAGTATTTTGTCTGATATACCTCGCATGTTAAGCGCGAGTGTTTTGTCTGAAAGGAATCTGTGCATGTGAACGTTGTTTATTACGTAATACTTGTTTTCAGACCACAACGAAGATGAACACTGAGGATTTTTCTATGTTGTTTTGTTGGATTTGAATCTTGCTGAAATAGAAATTAGTGCACATTTGATTTTTGTTTGTATTGCATCACCACTCTCTTGCTTTGGGATTGGTAGATTTAAAAATTTTGTTATTATGAAGCTTTACACTGGCCAATTTATCAACACTGTGATATATTTATCGAACAAAGTTGTACATTTTATTTACAAGTTTATTTACAGTTTTATTGTTCATATTATATACATTCCTCAAATGTAATTTGATATTACAGAGTTTTAAAAGCTTGTTGCACTTGCAAAGTACATTGTTCTCTTATTAGATCTACCATGCCATTTGTCAAACAAAGAAAGATTTAGTGCTTTACATTTTGAACAATATCATTGTGATAGACGACCATATTTGCTGTGTTCAGAAGAAAACTAAATATGCACATAATGCGATCATGAAGACTTTATACAAGAATTGTTGAGAATGTGCACCCCATCTACACTATGCTTGCTGATGACCCATCACCATTGTGAATGCTTTACCTCCAGCATTGACTTTAGTACTGCTGCACAATGCATGATTTGTGGTGAACAAAATCTACTTACACAAGTTGCTGTTGGATCTAAGCAGACTTTTGTGAATTGTTTGTTTTGTTGTGACTTTTAACACTATGCATGATGGACGTTGGTTGTGAACATGTTTATGCATTGAAAGTTTGTAGTGTTCGTATTGCAGTGTACATGTGTATATGATGATATTAGTAATTTGTAAGGTGTAATGTTAAATATCTTTTAAATCTGTATTAGTTTTGCAATATTGTTTTTATTAATCTATTGTTGTAATAGTTTTTGTATTGTATCTTTTGAGTGTGTGTGTGTGTGTATTGGATGTTTCAACCTTTCTGAAGTGTATTTGTCCATTTTTGTATGCATTTAAAACTACCCAGAGAATAATATTGAAATACAGGTCAGCCTCACTTATTGCATTATAATACACGGCAGCATTTTACTAAGAGCATTTCTGTTTTAATTCGTTGTTTTTGACTGTATCATTGTTTATAATTTTCTCCTATATAATGCATAATTATTGCAGTGCAGAGCACACGGAAGAAATATATCTTGCCTTATAAATAGATGCATTAGTGTGAGGTTGGCTTGCTTGATGATTACTTAAAGGTTGTGATGGACTTAAGCTCTTGCTTGTGTGTGGGCACAATGATGTTTTAAAACTTTTTTTCATTCTAATACTTCCCATGTAGATTTGCATGGTATTATTCAGAGTAATGATACAACTCTTAGTGATATAACTCTTTTCTCTTTCCTTTGATATTAATAATGATAAAACTTTAATTGCACATTTCTTTAATTGCCTAAAGATTCCTTTGTGCAAAGAAAAGATATGAATCAAGAATATGATGAAATCAACGTCATTGGAAGGAGAAATGAACAAAAAAATTACAAAATCATGAAATTTGTATTTTGCATGAATTTGTTGGCATATATTATTAAGATATTGTGAGAAATATCCCGCCTGTTCTTATGTATGTATTATTATTTTTCCTGTTATTGCTTTAGTTAATTAACTTCCCATGACATTGAAGGAAGATTATTTTTGCAGTGCTATTTAACTGTTCACCACAGGGTGTAGATAAGCATGTCTTGTTACTGAAAAAAATAAAATGCAAAAAATACATGACCGTTGCGTTCATTTGTTGTTTTCAATTAGATAGCTTGAGTGTTTTTTATGCAACAGAAGGTGTTTTGCTTATTAGATGGTGAAGGAAAACAGAGACATCATAAAATTATAAGAGAGTATTGTTGCTTATTTAGATGAAACTATTTGTAGTATAAACAATAGCGTTGCTTTGCGCAAGAAATAGAATTCTGTTTGTAGATGCACAAGCTGTTATAGCACAGTAACCGTCATTTGCTTTTTAAATATACCATATTGGCCAGTAATATTTTCAGGTTTGTTTTTGAAGAAAGCATTGTGCACTAAAATGATTACTTATGTTCTTCTATAGGCTTTGATGAAAGTAAAGCATGAAAAATAATAAATGAAAAATAGTTACAACAATGCAAAAAAAAAAAAAAAAAAAAAAAAACATGCCTCATCCCCTTTATATTGTATATAGATTTACTTGAACGAAGTCAGTGTGGAGGGAAAATAATTGTGACTGACCGCTGATAAATTTCGCCTCTTAAGGGGATGAATAATTATTATCTAAAATACAATAAAAATCAAACCAATGAGCTTTATTAATTGAATTGATTGTTTTCATCATCCATTCCCAGTTTATTTCTGTTAGTCAGGTTATAGAAAATATGAAAATACGTCGTCATGTATATGTACAGGCATGCACTCGTTACACACTTATTCCCCCTGCATTTTTTGAATGCAGGCTGCTCTATGCACCCATGAGCAAACATTCACCTTTGAACAGGAACACTCAATCTGATCGTAATGCAATGATGTGAATAGTGGAAACATATCAAAAAGTGGTTGAAGTCTATATTAAACAACTTACTTATCAAGGCTTAATTTAAGAGGTAAAAAAAACACAGAAATTATAATTTTTCACAATTATTGCTTTAGTTTGTCCCCAGCATTGTGGGTGCTTGTATTATTTTACCTATTATATATATACCTTTTAGTTTCACATCAGTTCATGAGTAGCGGTTCATCATTTGTAGTGTCTTTGCTTGACTTACATAAGAGGTGTAGAGAGCTGCATCATCATCATCAGCACTGTTTGTTGAGGTTTTGCATGTTCCCAACTGGCTTTTTTGCATGTTCTGTACCATGCCTTGGCTTTCTGGTGGAGTGTTCATTACTAAGTGTAAGTATGTGTATTCAATCTTTTGTTAGCTTCTCTATGTATATGTGTGGTTGTGTTAGTGAGTGTGATTATTGTTGTAACAGATACACACAACAAGTTATCTGAGTATTATTTTGTGATTATTGTTGTAACAGATACACACACAAATTTATCTTAGAATTATTGTCATAATTTTCTGCTATAAGTATCTTATTCTGATCATGATCAGATTAATAATATAGCTTGGTTTGCTAGCCATCTTAATTTTTGCTATTGGTATTTTACTGTGATCAACCATATAGAGCTTGGAATACATTATTTTACCACCTTGGCAATTATTTTCATTCTACCATACGAATACTGACATGTACTGCGCACTGTACTAAATGCCAACAGGTTTAAATTCTATGCTATAACTTTACTGCGCATACTTTACATCCTCTTTTGCTTTTTGAAATAACAAGTAAAAGTGTTTCCGTGCCACATGTAATTTTTTTCTTGAAATATAAATTTCTGTTGTTTTTATTTTTATTTGTAAATTTTGGAAAGCTTCAAGATACTACTACTATTAGCAAAACATTTCTGTTTTACCCTTGCCTGGCATTTTGGAGTTTTATTAGTCAAGTGTTGTTGTATATTATTTTCTAGCATTGCAAGTGTATTATGGGTTGATTTTCTATGCGTAACGTAGTGGAATATATTGCTGCGCATTTGTGCTTTGCATGAACCCATTCCACATTAACCTTGCCCTTGGCAATGACCTTTAACCTTGCAGAGATCCCTTTGAAACTTCGTCTGTCAGTGAAGCGATTTACTGTGGATGGGAAACCCGTGGCTGCCTTTGTTTGCTCCCTGTCCAAAATTGATATGCGTGTGTCGTGGTATCGTGCTGAACGCAAGCTGCGTCCGTCCAGCAAATATGAGATTCTGGAAGAAGGAAAGACTCACAAACTGATAGTGCATGAACTGAGTCATGATGATTATGACGATTATGTGGTCGTCATCGGCAGCCGACGCATGACTGGCTGCTCCTTGAGAGAAGGTTAGTTCTCATGTCAATGGTTTATCTTATGTTATTTTATTTTATTGAGTATTTTGTATTGCATGCTTACAAGGATGGGCAAGTAGCGAGAGTAGCGACTACATTTTGTAGTTTCGCTACTATTTGGAGTAGTTTGTAACGATCCAAACTACATATTGCAAAAAAGTAGTTGTAAAGCAGCGAACTACTAATTTGTTAGTAGCGAAGTAGCGAAAATGTGTTTTTCGCTACGCTACTTTCCTTGCCGTGTGACTTGCAGTTTCAGTCAAGCCGAAGCGAGTGCTGTCTCGCGCGAGATTGATCGCTCGTTCAGCGAACGGAAGCATGATTGTGATAGGCTGAAAGCAAAAGCCAGCCACGTGACTTTCAAAAGCGCACGTCAGTCATCTCATCCTTTGTTCGGGCAAATCAAGCACAGAACGCACAAATTTTAGACCGCAGAAGATGGAGAAACTTCCAACTTTATTTAAACCATATGTAGAACTGGACAAGTACCCTGGTGTCAAGGCTGTCTTCCTGAGGACGAACACCTCATTGCCCAGCAGTGCAGCAGTTGAGTGTTTGTTTAGTCAGGCTGGACTTATTTTAACCAAGATCAGAACCAACAGAGTTACTGATTCTAACTTTGAGGAAAAAGTGTTGGTTAAGTACAATTCTAAGAAAGGGTTTTAAGGAAGTGTCAGTGTTTTCTTGATTCATTGAATGATTAGTTGGACGGCAGTCTGTGTGTATTTATTTTGTTAAAACTAATTTGGTCCATTTATTCTCAACTGCCTATACAACCTTATGGCTGTATTTATGTTTTGTATCAGACATAACAGAGTACATATAACTTTTTTTCTTCTATTTTTGACTTTTATTATTAATTTATTATTAATAATATTTTTTGTATTTTTCAAATGGTATATTTATACCATACATATTGTATTACGTGTGCTCCTATATAATGATCTTGACTTGCAATGTTATCAATAACAAATTTTGTAGTCTAATGAAATATTTTGTATCTTTTTTTTCTTTTTCTTTTTTTAATCTGATGATAATCATTAAAAGTATTTATTTATTTGGTTTTTTTTCTTGTCTTTTTTTTATTTATTTACTTACATTTAAAAAATATTTAGCAGTCCCAGTTGTGATTACAGTTTTTAAAAAAAAGTAGTTTGAAAAGTAGTTAGCTACTTTTTTTAAAGTAGCGTAAAAGTAGCGAACTACATTCCTTCAAAATGTAATTGTAAAGTAGCAAACTACTTTTTTAGACTAATGTAACTGTAGTGTAGCGGACTACTTTTCAAAAGTAATTTGCCCATCCTTGCATGCTTATTCATGGATTGCTTTTACGAAGTACTGTGAATTTTGAATGCAAATGCATGAGTGTGCTGATTGTGTGCATGGAATTAAATTTGTCATGTTCATACGGTTCCTTCTTGTTGATATTATTTTCTATAAAAACATGAAGAACGTCTTAGAACATTATAAAAATAAAAATAAGGAAAATCTCCAAGGCCTGCACGATTCTTATTTCGATAAGTAGGAAAAAGAATTGCTATAGTAACTGATGTTTGAAGTTGATAGTTACAATTTTTGTTTTCCATTTTCAACAGAAGCACCACTGGAATTCACCATTCCACTGTCTGAACAAACGTGCAGAGAGGGAGAAACAGTGACCTTCATGTGCGAGGTCACGGAAGAAAATGTCCCCGCCAAGTGGTTCAAGGACGGTGTAGAGATTAAGCCTTCAGGGGTTGTTGCCATGGAAGTAGAGGGCAAAGTTCACCGTCTTGTGTTGAAAGATGCACAGCTGGATGACACTGCAGAGTACACTGTGGTGATCAAGGACAAGAGCAGCAGCGCCAAGCTCACTGTGCAAGGTACATTCCACTGTGTTTTGATTTTCTTTCTTTCTATGTAGCACTGTATAAAACTGTTCACTTCTTGTGTTCTCTGTCGATCATATGTATTATTTCCAGTAGGAAAAACATTTTTTTGTTTGCTCTCTGTTCATAGAAGTTGTGTTAAGTGTTTCAGCTATTTCTTCCAGAAATTGAAGCTGAGTTCACCATCAAGCTTCAAGACACCACAGCTGACGAACAAGCATCTGTCTCCCTGACTTGTGAGATCAACAAGCCTGACGTCTCTGTCGACTGGGTCTTCAACAAGGAGATTCTCGCCCCTAGCGAGAAGTACAACATTGAGGCTGATGGCGTCACGCACACGCTCACCATCGCTGATCTTACCCCAGGAGATGGCGGCACCTACACGGCGCGTGTGGGAGACAATGAAACATCTGCTGATCTCACCATCAAAGGTAAACATTTTGTTTTTTATTGCTGTCTTGAAACATTGTAACTTGAAAAAGGACATTGTTAGATTGTTAATGAAGGTGAAAGACTACAGAATCGTCACTATGTGTGGTAGAAGAAGTCAAATAACAGTGGCTGGTTATTTTTTAGCAAGAGAACAATTGTTGTTCTATGAAATAAATACCAATATTATCAAAATGAAGGGTGAGTAAAAGGGGTTAGAAGTGCTGCATTGTTCGTTTGTACAGTAATATTATTTCTTCTTTGTGCATTCTTCTTCCAATATTATCCAGGATCAATTCGTTGATCATTGCTGATATATTCTGGGAGTTTTGTCGGGATCTTATTTTTTATTTATTTTATTTTATTTTATTATTTTTTTTAATTTTATTTATTTTATTGTCCCTTTTCCATAGGGAAATTCTGGGCCGCCTCCCCTGGGGAAAGCGTAGTCGCAGCCTATGGCGCGCCCAAACCCAACCTACCTAACATTAGTTGTGATTTTGAAATTTTGCTTGGGTGTGGCTGTTGGGGGAGGGACAAAAAAAAAGCACTTTACTTAGCTATACAATTTTAGCCATATACAGGCATCAAGGTAAGCCAATCCAGCTACCGTGGCAGGCCCCAAGGCTGAGCCCTGACCGGCACTGCAAAACCCATCATGTGCTTTTTCAGGTCAAAATGTGTGAAGAGGGAGATGGAGGTGGGGTAGGGGGTGAAATGGTAAGATAGAGAAATGAAGGAAGTGTGTGAATAAATGGGGAGGAGATGGGGGGGTGAGGTGAATGGAGGAAGGGAGAGGTGGGGTGAGGCAGAGCTGGGTGTCATGTAGGGGTGGAGGGTGATGCTGCGGTGGATCTGTCATTGAAGCTTGGACACCCTCGAGATGAATGTGCCAAGAGAGGGAGCAGAGACCACCTCTTGAGGGAGGGCATTCTGGGGAAGATGTTCATGCGATAGTCTGTCCGGCAGGTAATACATTGGAAGGTTCTGTCATGTGCCTGCCTGGCTCGCTGGACTTGTGGTATCAGTTGGGGGCAGATGACTGCTGCTAGGTTGCTGTTGATTTCTTGAGTCGATTTTCCAGTGTTTGCCACTGCATTTCCTGGAACATCTGCTGCAAACTGTCTGTCATCTTGTATTTGTTGAAGGAGAATCTAGCTGCTCTTTGTTATATAGCTTCCAGCTTGGCTGCCTCTTTTTGGGTTGAAGGGTACCAGACAATGGAGGCATACTCCAGGATGGAGTGCACGAGCGACTTGTAAGCTTGTGCTTTGATGCTTGGTGCACCAATCCTTAGGTTACATCGTAGGAATCCAAGCGTCCTGTTCGCCTTGGCCATGATGTTGTCAATGTGCTGGTTGAACCTGGCGTTGTGTTGCAGCCTAACGCTTAGATATTTTGTTGAAGTCTCCTTTTCCAGCACTTGATCATGGAACTTATAGTCGTAGGCACTGGGGACTGCTTGCGGCTAACCGTGAGAATGTTGCATTTTCCAGCTTGGAAGTTCATGTCCCATTCCTTCTACCACTTCTCCAGCATCGGAAATCAGCTTGGTGGGTTTCTTGGTCTTCAGCCGCAGCGATGAAATGGTACACAGTTGTGTCGTCCACAAAGAGGCACGTGGTGGAAGAGGAGACTCTAGTCGCTATGTCATTAATATATGCCAGGAACAGTAGGGGTCCCAACACTGATCTCTGGGGTATACCGGAGTGAACTGGTGTGCAACCTGACTTGGCTCTGTTGACCACAACTGCTTGAATACGGTCGTAGAGAAAACTGTTAATCCATGCATGCACCCTTGATGCTGTGGTGGTGAAGCTTGTGTAGTAAAAGCAAGTGGTTGACCTTACCGAACGCTTTACAAAGTCCATCACCATGACATCAGTCTGCTGCCCCTTCTCCATGGTCGTCAGGTCTTCCATAAACTCAAGCAGCTTGGTCTTGCATGATCGTTTCTTTCCTGAAGCCATGGTGGTTGTCACTCAGGATCTTATTACCCTCTAGGTGTTGCATCATTTGGCTAACGTTGATGTGTTCAAGCACCTTGCATGGGACTCTACTGAGGGACACAGGGCAGTAGTTGGTTGGGTCACGTCTTCTTGAAAACTGGGGTGACAGTCACCTCTCTTCAGTCCAGGAAAACTTCTCCAGATCTCAGTGATACTCGATAAATGGCAACCATAATGGAAGCTAGTTCTGGGGCAAGCTCTTTTAGGACTCTTAGGGAGACACCATCTGGGCATTTTGTTTTTGTAGGGATTGAGGTTGGTCAGTAGCTTCTTTACCCCCTTGTCGGTCACAATAAAACTTTTCATCATAGGATCATTGTCTGGGCTGTTTATCATGGTGCCTTGTGAGTAAACTCCCCGGCAGTGTATTCCTTCCCGTCACTTAAGGCTCTATAAAACTGGTCATTCAGCATCTCTGCTTTCTGTTTCGCTTCGGTGATGAGCTTGCCTTTGGACTGCATGGCCAGTCCTCTGGTGCTTGATGTAGGTCCAGAACATCTTCAAGTTTGGCTTGGCATCATCCTTTGCGTCCTCACTGGATGTTTCAGTGAAGAACCTGCCTATATAGTTCCAGTTGGCCTGGCAGAGTTTGCGCTGCACTTCTCGCTGCAGTTCCTTGACCTGTACTTTCAGTCCCCCTGTGCCTTGTTTCTTCATCAAGCAGTACTTAAGGTCCCGCTTGCAGATCTGTCGGTGGAGTTCTAGGGTCATTCAGGGGTTGGAGGACTTCATGCGAGCTGTCTTGTGTGGAATGTTTTGCTGCACAGAATCCTGGAGGGTAGATCTGAAGGCTTGCCACATTTCTTCCACCTGGATGATCTGCTCTGTTTCCATGGAGGACACCTTCTCTTGGATGGCGGTTAAGTCCGCTCTGTTAGCATACCAGTTGGCTTTGTCATAGAGGGGTATGGTTCTGAGTGAGTTTGTCTTCTTCTGCGCTCTCATGAGGAATTTGAAGTATACCATTTCATGGTCAAACAGGCGTAGGACTATCTCCACTCAACTAGGTTCCACAAAAATGAGGTTGGGGGAACAGGAAGGCAGGGAGGAATATGGTCACCAGAAATTTACTTGGGCTTATACAGACCTGCATCGTATCTTCTACAGCATTGCCATCAGAATGAATGGTTTGCAAGCAAGAAAACTAGAAAACATATACTTACAGGATGAGAAGAACTTGTAATAATTAATATTGCATAATCCACAAGGATCGTAGGGCGTTAGGAACAAATAGTAATACTAGCTAACACAGTCCTTGGTATTTTCATGTAGATTTAACATTGCGCAGCATTGATATATAAAACAGTGCCATCTCACAAGAAAGAAATATAAAAATTTATTTCAATTTCCATTCTGTTTTTATTTTATTTTCAGAATTGCCAGTACATATCATCGTGCCCCTCAAGGAGACGGAAGTCACAGAGGGTGAAAGTGTGACCTTGACCTGTGAAGTTAACCTCCCTGACATTCCTGCTCGGTGGTTCAAGGACAAGGTGGAGATCTTCCCCACAGATGACAGACAGATAACGATGGAAGGCACAGTTCACAAACTGACCATTCCTAAGTCCACACTGGAAGATGAGGCTGAATACACCATTATTCTTGGTGGCCGCCAGTCCAAAGCTCTGCTTTTGGTTGAAGGTCAGTTAAAAGTCAATGTTACTCGTAGAATGTCAAACAGGAAAGATCTGTGATCATGAGTAAAGTCCCCTTGTACTGCTAGTATCTACACTAATATAGTATATTTATCACAGTTTTGTAGATCATTCAGTTTTCATCAAATAAAAATATTTAATCTTATGTTTTCTTCCA
Source organism: Oncomelania hupensis (assembly GCA_036898135.1). NCBI lineage: Eukaryota > Metazoa > Mollusca > Gastropoda > Littorinimorpha > Pomatiopsidae > Oncomelania > Oncomelania hupensis. The sequence goes on from CM072512.1 coordinate 95,862,456, forward strand.
AACAGAATGCCCCATCTACATCACTCGGCCTCTCACGGACACAGATTGCCTGGAAGGTGAGACTGTCTCCTTCGTCTGTGAAGTCTCCAAGCCTGGTGTGCCTGCAACTTGGCTCAAAGATAATGTTCCCATCACAGAGGATGATGGGTTTGAGTTCATCACAGATGGCTGCACGCACATATTGAAAATCGCCAGTGCCATGCCTGAACACGATGCTGTCTACACCATCAAGATCAATGGCAGCAAGTCCATTGCCAAGCTCTTTGTCGAAGGTGGACCTTTTTGCTTTTTGCTCCTTCAAAGTTATAATGTATTATAAGTATCAGCAAAACTGCTGTTTCGTGTGTTTGTTGAATTTCTCATCTTGTTATAGGAACTACATTAAATATTTTGATTTACTTAATAACAGGTTTCCTTCATATGGGACCAAGTGCTTATTACAGATTCATGATAATGTTTGAACCAGTTTAATATTTCCAATGCTATTTTACTTTTTTTTCCCCCATATACAGAGGAAGCTCCAGACTTCCGAGCCACCCTGAAGGATGTGTCAGGACGCGAGGGAGAGGATGTGCAGCTAGAATGCACCCTCAGCAAACCCAACGTCAAGGTGCGCTGGATGAAGAACCGTAAACCTCTCACTCCATCTGACCGTATCCAAATCCTGTGTGACCGCTACAGGCACATGCTGCGCATCATGGAGGCCATCCCAGAGGATGATGCAGAGTACACAATCGTGCTGCCTAACGACAAGGAGAGTTCTGCCAACTTGTCAATCTACGGTGGGTTTTATAGGCATTAGGATATAAAACTTAGCTTTAGGACATATGCATATCAAGCACAACAGCAATAAGCATGCTGTTTGCATATTTCATTTGGTTTTTATTAAAGGACGCTAAAGAAATAAACAAATTTTAACATTCGAGAGAAACACAATAACTGTCTATAAGTGTATTTGCGATGTGGGGTTGATATTACAAATTGCTGGTATAAACCAACCCCCACCCCTCTTTCCACACTTTTAATGTTTTCCATTTTATGGCATGAATCAAATAAGCATATTCTTCAGTACTAAATTTCATGTTGTTGAACAGAAATCCCGCTGACCTTCACCAAAGACCTTAAAGATGTTGAGGTACCAGAAGAAGAGACTATTTTCCTGGAGTGTGAGCTTTCCAAGAAAGGAAAGCAGGTCAAATGGCTCAAAGATGGAATGGAGATTATACCAGGAGGCCGCATAGAGATTGTTTACGACCGTTTCTCACACCAACTCATCATCGAGGATGCCACATTGGATGATATGGGCAAATACTCATGCGTGTGCGGTGATGTGTCCACATCATGCAACGTCACTGTTGAAGGTATGTATATTATGATTGTTCCGTTTGTGCAGTTCAGTACGATTGAATGAACATATTGCTAGCAGTTCAATATTTCTTTCGAGATTGTTCTTTGTGTGTGCTTTTATTGTTTGTAGACTGCAAGAAAGCGTTTGACCGAGTCTGGCATGCAGCTTTGTGGGCATCCATGAGAGTGTACAACGTCAGCCCTAACATTATTGAAGTTATCAAAAGCCTGTATGACAAGGCTGCCAGTGCAGCAGCGCCATCGGAAACTGGTTCAGAACAACAATCAGTGTGCGTCAAGGATGCCTACTCTCTCAACATTCTTTAACATCTTCCTAGAGTGCATCATGTCAGATGCCCTTGCAGATCACCAAGGCACAGTCAGCATAGGGGTTAGAGCAATCTCCAACCTCCGTTTTGCGGATGACATTGATGGATTGGCTGGAGAGGAACAAGAACTTAAACAGCTGGTACAGAGGCTTGACACCACCTCCATAGCCTATGGAATGAAAATAAGTGCAAAAAAGACCAAAATTATGACCAACAAGCCAATGGCATCAACATGGACATCAAAATCCAAGGCCAATCCCTCAGCACGTTGCATAGCTTCAAATATTTATGAGCCATTGTATCAGACAATGGGTCCCGACAAGTAGTCCTCTCCAGGATCGCACAAACAACTGCTACCCTGATAAGATTAAAGCCCATTCGGAAAGACAAGACATCAGTCTACATTCTAATGTAAGGCTCCTGCACTCCCTTGTCATCTCCATCTTCCTATATGCTTGCGAAACATGGACCCTCACAGCAGATCTACAACGAAGAATACAAAGCATGGAGATGAGGTGCTACAGAAGACTTCTGGGCATTTCCTTTACCCAGCACATCACCAACAACGAAGTCCGACAGACCATCACACAAGCCATTGGACAACACGATGACATACAGTCGTGAAGAAACGGAAACTCCGATGGTATGGCCACATCACCAGAGCATCAGGCCTTTCAGAGACCATCTGCAAGGCATGGTGCAAGGGGGCAGAGGAAGAGGGAGACAGAAAAAGAGGTGGGAGGGCAACAGTCGAGAACGGACTGGCTTGACACTGAGCGAAGCCATGAGAGTTGCTGAGGACAGAGAAAGATGGAGTACGCTGGTTAAACGATCATCTGCATCAACCTGCAAGTTATAGGATAGGATAGAATAGGATTACAAACACACAAACATGCATTAATATGGGTCTAAAATTTGACATGTTTTTCTATGTGCTCACAGAATTGCCAGTGGAAATCATCAAACCGCTGAAGGATGTGACTGTCACTGAGGGCCAACCTTTTACGCTGGAATGTGAATTGTCCAAGCCCAACTTGATTGCTCGCTGGTTGAAGGACGGTCAGCTGCTAACCCCTAGTGAACACTGCAAGCTGATTGTGGATGGCTGCATCCACAGACTGGAGATCCCAGCTTCTGTAGTTGATGATGAGGCTGACTACACCATCCAAATCAGGGACAAAACCAGCAAATGTATGGTGCTGGTCGAAGGTAAATATTTCTTAGAAAATTAGCATGTAGAACAATGATAGTGGTTGAAAGGGATAAGCCACAGACCCACTTCTCATATCGCCTCACCTAAAATGTAGTACACACGCAGCTAGTTCTATAAGAAAAGAAGTATATTTTTTCATTGAAATTTGTTTATGATCAATATATAGACAGTCTTTGCTAAGAACTATGTTTATCATCATCTATTTTCACAGTAATCCCGCTGGAGATCCTTGAGCCTCTCAAAGACCAGACAGTGGTAGAGAAGCAACCGTTCACCTTCACCTGCAAGGTCAACAAGCCCAATGTCAAGGCCAAATGGGTTAAGGATGGCAAGGAGCTGAAACCTGAAGATGGCTATGACATCATAGTGGATGGTCAGACACACATTCTGAAGAAGAAAGACTCTGTGCCCGAAGACAAGGGCAAATTTACAGCAATCGTTGAGGGCAAGTCCACTGCTGCCAATCTCACTGTCACAGGTTGGTTCTACATTTTACATCCTTGTAAGCTTATATCAATTTACTTACAGGCAAATATAGTTAAAAGCATAATGACAAATTAAAAAAAAACTATCTTCTTTTGTTATTTGAATGCGTACACACCAGTATGCTTCACCTAATCTTTATTTTATTTTGTTTAATGTAGATACATCAATATTTTTTTAATTTCAGAACTGCCAACAACCTTTGTGCGACCTTTAGCCAACATCACGGTGACAGAGAGCCAGAAGATTCACCTAGAGGTTGAGGTTAGCAAACCCAACAAACCAGTCCAGTGGTACAAGGATGATGAAATGGTCTTTGCTTCCGCTCACATCCGGCTGATTTCAGAGGGCTGTGTCCACAGTCTTGACATTGACTCTGCTGAACTTGATGATGAGGCTGTGTACAAGATTGTCGTTGACAGTTCTGAGAGCACTGCTGAAGTCTTGGTGGAAGGTGAGTGTGGCGATTGTCTTGCTTACGTACATCACCAGTTATTTTACACATTTTCTTTATTTTACATATTCGTGATTGCAGTCATTATTTACCCTTTTTTTGAGTAACCTAGTGAGTGACCTTGACTTTTGGCTTTCAACAGAATTGCCAACAACCTTTGTGCGGCCTCTGGCCAACATCACAGTGACAGAGAACCAGAACATTCACCTTGAGGTTGAGGTCAGCAAACCCAACAAACCAGTCCAGTGGTTCAAGGATAACAAACCGGTCTCTGCAACTGCTCGAATCCGGCTGACTTCAGATGGATGTGTCCATAGCCTTGACATTGCCTCAGCTGAACTTGATGATGAGGCTGTCTACAAAATTGTTGTCGATGGTGCTGAGAGCAAAGCTGAAGTCTTGGTGGAAGGTGAGTTCAGTTGAATTTATTTTGATGTAATGGACAAGAATATGTTACTTTCATAATAATTTATTTTCTTCTCTTTTTTTTAAAATTATATTTTACATATTTATTTATTTATTTTATGTACTCCTGACTCCAGTCATTATTTAACCTTTTTTGAGTCACCTATTGAGTGACCTTGACTTTTGGCTTTCAACAGAATTGCCAACAACCTTTGTGCGGCCTCTGGCCAACATCACAGTGACAGAGAACCAGAACATTCACCTTGAGGTTGAGGTCAGCAAACCCGACAAACCAGTCAAGTGGTTCAAGGATAACAAACCGGTCTCTGCAACTGCTCGAATCCGGCTGACTTCAGATGGATGTGTCCATAGCCTTGACATTGCTTCAGCTGAACTTGATGATGAGGCTGTCTACAAAGTTGTTGTTGATGGTGCTGAGAGCAAAGCTGAAGTCTTGGTGGAAGGTGAGTGTCGCGATTGTCTTGTTTATATTATCAGTTATTTTACAAATTTTCTTTATTTCACATACTTCTAATTGCAGTCATTATTCAGTGTTCCCGATTACGCACAGTAGTGCGTCAATTACGCACAAAATATGAAAAATGACGCAGAAAAATGTGTATGTGTGCGTCCTGTTGACGCACAATTTTTTTTCGAATCGCTGAAGTCAAAAATACGACCAACGAGTGACGAACTAATTCACGGCATAATCAGAATCAGAACCCAACTGAGACTGCCACTGCAGACGATTAAAGATTGTGTCGGGAGTTGTCGTCCTTAAAAATCGCATGCGCGCGCATTGTAAGCTTCCTCCAAGCAATACATTCACTGAACAGAAGAAATCTTCGTTAATCCATTCTTTGATTCTATCATACACGATCATGTCACTTCTGACTTGGTTCACTGGGCCCAAAACCCGTTCATCCACCGATTTGGGGACCCTCAAAATTTGCACAAGGACTCTTAAAATTTTATACCTGGGAGTCCAAAGGACTCTCATTTTTTGTGTGTGGAGGGAACACTGTTATTTGACCTTTTTTGAGTCACCTATTGAGTGATCTTAATCTTTGGCTTTCAACAGAATTGCCAACAACCTTTGTGCGGCCTCTGGCCAACATCACAGTGACAGAGAACCAGAACATTCACCTTGAGGTTGAGGTCAGCAAACCCGACAAACCAGTCCAGTGGTTCAAGGATAACAAACCGGTCTCTGCATCTGCTCGAATCCGGCTGACTTCAGATGGATGTGTCCATAGCCTTGACATTGCTTCAGCTGAACTTGATGATGAGGCTGTCTACAAAGTTGTTGTCGATGGTGCTGAGAGCAAAGCTGAAGTCTTGGTGGAAGGTGAGTTCAGTTGAATTTATTTTGATGTAATGGATAATAATATGTTACTTTCATAATAATTTATTTTCTTCTTCTTTTTTTTTTTAATGATATTTTACATGTTTATGAATTATATTATCTTGAAAGTTGTTAAACTGGTGCATCTAAAATTCTGAAATATTATTTCAGTTTGATTCTGACTGAGAGTTAACCTTTTACAGAACTTCCAACAACCTTCATTCGACCTCTGGCCAACATCACTGTCATGGAGCACCAAAAGCTTCACCTTGAATGTCAGGTGAGCCGTCCTGACAAACCAGCTCAGTGGTTCAAGGATGACAAACCAGTCTCTGCAAGTGCCCGAATCAGACTCAAATCAGATGGTGGAGTTCACATCCTTGACATTGACTCAGCTGAATTTGACGACGAGGCGGTGTACAAGGTTGTCGTCAATGGTGTTGAAAGCACAGCTGAAGTCCTTGTTGAAGGTATGTGTAATTGTTGTTTTTATTTTATTTTTCATTGTTGTTGTGGATATTAATGTTGTTAAGCCTAAGATCAGTTCTCAATGTCTAGTTTGTTTCTTCAAAGATTGTTGTTGCAGTTTGATGAGCCAGTGTGTACAATAGCAGCAACTCACAACTTAGTTATACATTTTGTAAAATAAAATTGTGACTAATGTTTCTTTTAGAACATTTTTCTATTAGTTTCTCCTATAATGATGGAACATGTATGTGTTATTTTGCCATATATTGTAAAAGTAGATACAACCTCTAGAATTAGAGTATTTAATACTTCATTTGACTAGGATGAAATTGTTACATCCTGCTTTGTTGCAGCTTTCTAACATTTTGTTGTTTTGAGCTTTGTCTTGTGTGGTTAATAGTTTGCTAATCAGTTCCGCTGAAGTGTGACAACAGCTTTTTTATGTGTGTTTATGAATGTAAAAGAAATTGACAGAATTTAATATTTTTAAAGTCTTTCAACATGTAGAATAAGGAAGTAAGGAGCTAACACTTCATGTCTTTGATAAAATAAATGCAGTTACTAACCTTGTTTCATTTTGCTTTTGCCTGCTTTGCTGGGAAAAAAAATCACTCACAACCAACAGAGGCGCCAATAGAGTTTATCAGAAAACTGCGTGACCTTGAGATCACAGAGACTGAAACAGCCATATTTAAATGTGAGGTCAACAAGGTTGACATGAAGGCCAAATGGTCATGTAACGGCAAGGCACTGACAGAGAAAGATGGATTCGACATTAAGGTTGAGAAGACAGTCCACACTCTAACACTGGATGATGTGGCTTTGGAAGATGCAGGAACGTACACTGTCAAGATTGACAACAAGGACAGTAGTGGAAATCTGATTGTGAGAGGTAAAAGAAACAAAAGATGTATTGCCCTATTTTCAGTGCTTATTCACTGCAAAATTCACATTTTGGAGAGAGAGGGAAAAAAAATTGAGAAAATTATCCATTTTATATGACTTTGGAAGCTTTGTTGTAACTATTGATTGTTGCTAGGGTGCCTAGACGAAATGTGGTGAAAAGTCCTAACAATCTCCTTTTTTTTGCAGTAACCCAAGCTTTTGTTTATTTAGGATTGTTCAGTTTGTGTTTTGTGGATATTTTAATACATTGTTCTGTTGCTGTTGGTGCTTAATGTCTGCTGAATAACTTTATTTTGTCTTTTTTGTATTATGTTTAAATATGTTTTGTTAATGATAGAAATATCAAGACTTTGCTGTTCTTTTGTGTGTGACAGATGTTTCTGTTTCCAATACAAGTTTTTAGTGTTTATTAAGAATTTGTCAACCAAAAATTCTATCGCAGAACTTCCAGTGGAGTTTACCAAACCTCTGAAGGACATGGAGGTCATGGAAAATCAGGAAATAACCTTGACCTGTGAGGTCAACAAGCCTGACAAAAAAGCCACATGGCAGATCAACGGCAACGATGTGTCTCCGTCAGAGAGAGTAAAGATTACTGCTGATGGCTGCACTCACACACTAACCATATCCGCTGCTCAACTGGAAGATGAAGCTGTGTATAAATGCATTGTGGGTGACAGGAAGACATCTGGTCGTGTCACTGTCAAAGGTCAGTTCTGTCGTTTTTTTTCCCCATGCATTTCCTTTATATTTATCCATTGCATGCTTTTGTTCCATCATATAACAGAAGAAATAGAACTGTTTTTTGAGATAAAACAAATAAATAGATAAGTAGCAAAAACTGTAGGTTGATTTGAACCAGTAACTGAAGTTAGTATTGTTTGACCTGGACATTGAAACATTGTTGGCACTATTTGTGTTTATTATTACAGAAGTGCCTGTGTCATTCATATCACCTTTGGCTGACCAGAATCTGATGGAGTATGAAAACCTCACTCTGGAATGCATTGTCTCCAAACCTGACCGCATTGCTACATGGTACAAGGATGGTGTGAAGCTCACACCATCTGACAGGGTCAAAATTACAGCCAAGGACAAGCAGTACACACTGACAGTAGAGAGAGTGGACATTGACGATGAGGCTGAATATTCGATCAAGGTTGATGAGCTATCCTCCAGATGCACTGTTCTTGTTGAAGGTCAGTAGCTTTAGACTTAAAAGCCATGAAGATTTTCTGCAATTTTGAGGTATTTGAGTGGGGTCTATGTCAACTGGATTATTACACATTGGCACATCATCCTGCAGAAAATATGACATTAATAATTTGAATGATTTAGAGAAAACATGAAGTTTTTACTCTCAGAAATAGTAAAGGAGTGTACATTCTGTGGCCTGCAGTGTTTGATCAGTATGCATACTTTACGATATGAAATAGGCTGAAATCATGCACAGCTGTGTTTAAAACATCTCTAAAAATATGCAAGTGTAAAGGCAAAGTTGAGTCTTTGTAAAACTGTATTTCTAATTAAGTAAAACTTAGGTGTACTATTTCTTTCAACAGAGGCTGAAGTGGAGTTTGTCCGCAAACTTGAGGACATCGATGTCACGGAGATTCCTGGCACTGCTAAATTTGAGTGTGAGGTCTCGCGCCTCAACACAGTGGCTGAATGGTTTTGCAATAACAAGCCCCTCATTGCCAGTGACAAGTATGAGATGGAAAGCAAGGGTGTCATTCACCGTCTCACAATCAAGAATGTTGATGGCCAGGATGAAGGTGACTACAAGGTTGTGGTCAAGAGCAAGTCTTCCGAGGCTGGACTTTTTGTTGAAGGTTAGTATATTTAATGATGATATCAGGATATCAATAAATGTTCCAAACTCTAAACACCACTCCCACTCCATCCTCCATCCTAACCCTTGTATTTCCAGATTATTTAGAAAAAGGAATACTAAGACTTCTTAATTCAACCAGTTGTATTGATTTTTATGTTTGATAGTTTTAGCAACATTTTGATCTCTTCTTTTGCACAACAGTTCCACCCAAGATCTTTGTGGACAAGAAGTACGATGAGACCATTTACCTAAACGCTGGCCAGTCCACTGCCTTTGAGGTGCCATTTACTGGCAATCCTCAGCCCAAGGTTGTGTGGACGTTCAACGATGGGGACTTGCCAGATAAGAAACGCATGGAGGCAGAGACCATCTACAACATGACCACCATCCGCATGAGTCATGTGCAGAGGAGCGACACCGGCAGCTACATGGTGACTTTGGCCAATGACAATGGCAAAGCCACCATCACCATCAAGCTGGTTGTCTTAGGTTTGCTATTTTCAGAATAATCCACATTGTAATGGCGTTTTTATAATTCCTTTCCTTTGAAATATTTTCACGTTTTAATTTTGTTTTAAATCTTAAAAAAACAACAAATTAGTGTTAAATTTCTCTTCTGTTTTGAACAAACTATCCCAAGTGCACAAAGTTGCTTGTTGGGATTCTGTGTGTGATTTTAAGTTATCGTTTTTGTGCCTATTCTGAAGAAAAAAAATCATTTAGAATTTTTCTGTTCTTTTCAGACAAACCATCCCCAGTGCAGGAAGTTAAGGTCAAGGACATCACAGCAGAAACTGCCACCGTTACCTGGCAACCACCAGTGGATGATGGAGGCAAGCCTGTCACACTGTACATCATCGAAAGGCGTGAAGCCAACAGGAGATCTTGGAACCAAGTGGGCGACACAACGACTTTGGAGTTCTCCATGTCTGACCTTGTGGAGAACAATCAATATGTGTTCAGAGTGTTTGCCAAGAACGATGTAGGCCTCAGTGAGCCCACAGAGTCTGAAACCATCACTGCCAAGAATCCATTTGGTGAGTGCTGCTGTGCAGTTGAAGATTTTGTGTTTTAGCATTTTTGCTTCAGTTTGGCCCTGTAACAGTTAAGTTCATTGTAAATTATATGTTATTTGGAATGAAGTAAGTTGCAACAGGTTGACCCATGGGGGATTATGGAACAGTTGTGTGGTAGGTTTATAGATAGATGGATGGAAATACCTAATACCTAAGCTATTAAGAATATCATCATCTGTGCTCTGAATAACTTGGTGTAAAGATGTGGCTCTTTCTCTTTGTGAATAATACCTGTATCACCCCACAGAATGTAGGCGCTTATATTGTTGTTTCCCCTTATGTTGCAGATGTGCCAGATGCCCCAGATGCTCCCAGCATCACGGACATCTTCAAAGACTCCTGCGTGGTATCCTGGAATCCACCAGCGAAGGATGGCGGATCTCCTATCACTGGATACACTGTTGAACGCACTTCTTCCTTCAGCCCACGCTGGACTCCAGTCAACAAGACACCTGTGGCAGAAGTTACACTCAAGGTCACGGACCTTATTGAGGACAACCAGTATCAGTTCAGAGTTATTGCCCACAACAAGGCAGGACCAAGTGAACCTAGTAAACCGTCAGAGCAGATTCTGGCCAAAGACCCTTGGAGTACGTAGAATAGTCGTTTTTGTTGTAGTGGTTTATAGATCTTCATTTGAACATTTGCTTTTGATTAGTGTTAGCAATGGCAACTTTTGTATAACCAATAATTTCTCTGCCCACATCTTATCTTTAATACATTACATTTTGATTTGAAATAGTCTTTGAGAATTCATTTGTTGTATAATTAAAATACTGTGTCAAATTTCTGTACGCATGTTATCTATATTCTGTTGCAGCTGTCCCAGGCAAGCCAGGCACTCCCGATGTCACCGGAACAGATAAGAGCTCGGCTGCTCTCAAATGGGTTGTGCCAGACAGCGATGGTGGCAGCCCGATCATCAACTACCGCGTGCAGTACCGGCTGTGCGGCACCACTCAGTGGCTGCTGGCAAACGATGAAACTTCAGTCCCAGACACCACATTCAGCGTCACTGGCCTGAAAGAGGGCAAGGAGTATGAGTTCAGAGTAGCCGCAGAGAATCGGGCTGGCATTGGCGAGTTTTCTGCCCCCAGCAAGCCTGTCAAGGTCATCAAGCCCATTGGTGAGTAATGGTTTCTTTCAATCATAGCTGATGAAATAAGAACTGCCCTACCAATTTGCCTAGATAATCTTTTTCTGTCTAAAATCTGAGTCTTTAAACACACTTGTTGTTGTCAAAATCATTCTACATTTATTATAAACCTGCATCCATCAATTCATACATTACTGGGTATGAATACCAGACTGTCATTAAAACCAGGGATGATAAAAGTACCCAGGGTCAGAAGATTGGCACTGCCCTCACAAAGCTGACTTTGACAAAAAGGAATTCCCCTCACTACCGAATTATTGTAGAAAATGTTTATATCTTTAGCCTTACTTAAATACACCAATATTTTTTGGGCAGTGGGAGATGCACCCATGCTACTGGAGCCTCTGAAAGACACAGTGGTTGTTGCTCCTAATGATGCCATTCTGGAGTGCGACATCGATGTTGGAGAGCCAGAAGCAGAGATCAAATGGTGAGTGTTTTACAATATTTTATTATTTGGTATTAATTTCATCGATTGATTGATTGGTTTGGTGTATATTGTTGTTTTTAATGACTTTAGCTAACGTCAATTAATTAACATCATAACTTATTTTGTGGTACTGTTTTGATCTGTGTGAAACAGACAAGCAGTCTAGCATAATAGTTACAATCAAAATAATTGCTAGAAAATACAATAACTGCTGTAGAAAATGCTATGGAAATATGGGACTATTCTGTTCTGGGGTAAAACAAATGTCAACACAAAAGGCAACAAAAGTCAATAAATGTGTCTTCCTCTCCCAAACCATAATGGTTAACAATTCTGACTATAGGTTCCGCGGCAAGAAAGAAGTGCGTAAGAGTGCCAAGTATGAGATGAGCTATGAGGAAGAGATTGCCTCCCTTGTCATCCACAAGACGGAACCTGATGATGCCGATGTCTATCGTTGCGAGGTCTCCAACCCTCTGGGCCGTGTCCAGACTGAGGGAACCTTGACTGTGCACAGTGAGTTATATGTTTCGTTTTCTCATCACCTGGATTCTTTTGATGTTGTCTTGTTTAGTAAAGGCAGAAAACTTCAATCTGTTGAAGAGAATTGTTCGACTGAAGCACTGATGAAGTTCCACTGTTTGAGAAATATAACTAAATGGTGTTTGAAAAAACAATGAAGTTTGAGTTACATAGTTTCTGATACCAAGTTTCTGAAGTGCGTGGTTTATCTAATAGAAGATAATACAGATCAGTTCAAATGATGAAACAACAGTTGACAATTCCAGGTCTTCTAGAAATACATTGTATAGACGTAAAAGAGAAGAACTGATGTGTTGTTAACAAAAATCTTTGCTGTTAGTATGCCCATTTTGTCGTATAAAATCATCAATCACATGTTACAACATCTTTTCCATTGTGTGTCACCAGCTCACCCATCACTGGAGTATGATAACAAGCTGAAGAGCGCTCAGACGGTTAAAGCCGGCACTTCACTCACCATCAGCGTCAACATCAGTGGCATTCCGTCACCTATGGTGTCTTGGTTCCTTGATGATGAGCCGCTGCAGAAGTCTGACAGGGTCAGCATTGACACAACACCCGAGTACAGCACACTTACACTGAAGAACTGCCATCCTGATGACACTGGTCTCTACACCATTTGTGCTGAGAACATGGTTGGCAAGGCTGAAGCTGACTTTGAGATAAATGTCAAAGGTATGTCTTCTCTTGTGTGATTCCTATTTAGTCTTATTTGTCTTAGTGATCAATACGTTCATATTGCTGTTGAAGTGCGTTAATTAAAAGGTCTTCTCCCATGCAATTCTAAATACTTAACACTTCGTTTGGTTGAGCAGACAAGCCAAGCAAGCCCAACAACCTGAACGTGCTGGAGGTGATGAAAGACCAGATTGTTTTGGCCTGGGAACCACCCACCTCTCTTGGAAACTGCCCTCTCAAGGGCTACGTGATCGAGAAGAGAGACGCCAAACGCAACACTTGGATGGCTGTCCAAAATGTGGACAGTGTCACAGTGACGTTTGCAGTGCAAAAACTCATGGAAGGCAATGAATACTTCTTCCGAGTGGCTGCTGAAAATGAGATGGGTGTTGGTGAAGCTGCAGAACTCTTTGATGGCATTGTGGCCAAGAGTGCCTATGGTGAGTCAGAGTGGGGTTACTGTAGTTTAACAAAAAAATCTGTGACTGATACACTTTCCTGTGGGTTTCATATTGTTATGAACTAGTATGTCACTTGTTTATTTGTAAGGAGAAAATTTTGAAAGGATTGTGTCGGTTCTTCATGAACCATTACCTTCTTCATCAATAAATCTGATCTTATTGGTTATGGAGGAGTGATTGATAGTATAAAATTTGGTACGAGCGAAACAATTTTATTAGGGATTTTAAGTGTTTTGTTGTTTAAAAATTTTTTATTTTATAGTTGCATAAGTTGATCAGAGGTGTATGTAGAATCTATTTTTATAACATTTCATTATTGTTTTCCTTTTTTTCTCTAACCAGATGTGCCTGATGCACCCAAGAAGCTTCAGGTAAGTGAAGTGACTCGCAACTCAGCCATCCTCACCTGGGAACCTCCAGAGAGCGATGGAGGCTCTGTCATCACTGGCTACATTGTGGAGCGCAAATCACCATCCACCAGCCGCTGGATGCGTGTCAACAAGAGCCCTATCCGCGACACAGTCTACACTGTCTCTGAACTGTCTGAAGGCAGTGAGTATGAGTTCAGGGTGATTGCTGAAAATGCTGCTGGCATGAGCAAGCCTTCCCAGCCCACTGGTACCATCAAGGCTGTGGACCCATACAGTGAGTTTGCTAATTATCTGTTCTCATTTTTTTGATACTATGGATACCCTGATTGCGGCTATTATATATTTTCATTCAATTTCTTTGTGGGGTAAAGAGTAGTGGTAGTGTTGGGGTGACTTACTGTGACTTGTGTTTTTGTTGCAGTCAGAACAAGTAAAAGTACAAAATAAAACGATGCTATTCTGATTCATATTTATATGAAAGTTGCTGATGTGGTGTATCTGCCCACCCTCTCTACCTGCCATCCCCCTCCCTCCTTTTTGTTTTTGACTCGCATGCATAGCAATGTGAGTTTATGTATTCACCTCCCCCTCTCCCCCCCCCCCCCAAAAAAAAAAAAATAATAATAATCCAGATTTTGTGCAAGATGAGTCCTAAGTAGTTGAAAAATGACATTACACACACCAAAAAAAATGTTTCTGGACATGCAAAACTTGCTAGTGGATTAATATCTCAGAATTTATTTGAACTATCACAACCAAGCTTGGTAAGAGGGTGTATATCCATGAGACCTCATAAATGATCAGTGATTGAGTGACTTCACGTCACAAGGTCAACAACTGTTAGTTTAAAAAAATAACTTTTCACAACACTATTAATATTAAACTTGTGATTCTTTGTCGCATGATAGATATATATTGAGACAAACATCCTATGCACAGTTGGTGAACCTCACTCCAAGGTCAATGTCACTGGAGCTGTCCAAAGTCAATATAATTACTTTGAAGTGACCTTGACCCTAAACTATAAGAGATATAAAGTTTGAACTTGTTGTATTTAGAGATGATAGATTTATCTGTTCTGTTTTTGCATTGAAGGTCAAGGCCATTTTAGGCCTTGCAGAAACATATAACAAAATAGGTCATCATACAGTATGCAACAACATTGGGTTATTTGAGTATATATAAGCATGAGAGGTCACATGAAGGTCAAAGTCATCCCAATTTCAAGGTAACTGTAGGTCAAGGTCATCCCAAGGTCACTGTATTTTTGGTGTGGCATAATACAAATTTGCGGTAGTTTATTTCATATTACATGAGTGTATTTTGAGACAGAGGTCAAGGTCATTACAAGGTCAAGAGTATAGAAAGATCAAAGTCTTTGCATTTTAATGCCACTGTTTCATTTTGTTTCTTTTCTGGACAGTCATCATATGGCCTATGCCCTTCTAGTTTTTTGTTGTTGTTGTTTTTTTGTTTTTTTGTGACAAAGTTTGCAACCTCATTTAATTCATCTCATATTTTCAGACAAGCCAGATGCACCAAGCAAACCTGAAGCCATCGACATCACCAAGGAGTACATCACCTTGAAATGGTTGCCACCTGACAATGATGGAGGCAGCGCCATCTTCAACTACGTGGTGGAGATGCGTGTGTGTGACACTACGCGATGGATTCCAGCCAGTCACAACATCAAGGTGCCAGATACCAGCTTCACCGTCAAGGATCTTATGGAGGGAACACACTATGAGTTCAGAGTCAGCGCTGAGAACAAGGCCGGTGTTGGACCTCCCTCTCCCTCTTCAGGCCCCATTACTGCTAAGGACCCTATCAGTGAGTGAATGACTTTGTTTTGTTTTTTCCCCTTAACAGAATAAATGGTTTTTGTAATAGTGAAATTTGGGTTAGTGTTCCAAAGCTCTTGTTGCAGTGCATTATCATTAAGATCAAAGGAAAACATAAGAAGCATATGCTCTGAAAGTATTTCTTCTTGTAATTTTGTCCTGTTTACATTTGCATAGAATTATTGTTATTAAATTATTTTCAAATGGATTTTGCTGCTCTTTGATTTTAAATGATTACATTATGTTCTTGCTTGTGATAATGTGTAATTGTTCCTATTACTTCAGAGATTACATTTGTGGATGATTTTATTTTTCTTTCAGTGGGAGAAGCCCCAGCAGTATTGGAAGGTCTGCCAGACCTGGCTGTCATGCTTGGAGATACAACTGTATTTGAATGCAAGATCAGTGGTCTGCCACGTCCATCCATCAAATGGTAAGAGCAGCTACATAGTGCTAAATATTATATAAAATATAACTTGAAATGGAGAAAGACTTTTGATTTACATGTTACAGGATTTCATTACACTAGAAATTGATATTTACATGTATCACACACTGTACATTGTGTTTTATGTAAGTAGGAGATTGATTCTTTTATTATTTTTTATTCAAGATCTTACTCAATTACCTAGTACCAAAATGTTACATACAGAATTAAAATTAATGGAGATTTAATGTTGGATGTACATGTTATGTACTACATGAAACATAAATTGAAGTTTATTTTACATATATTTGGAAGATTATTTGTATAAATTAATAATCTTAAGTTGAAGTGATGTACTTGATATCATTGTTTCCTTTACGGTAACTTTAGGATGCAAGAACAGCGAGAGGTGCTGGAAGACAAGCGTCACAGCATGATCTACGATGACAACAATGTCGCGTCACTTACCATCCGTGATACCACACAAAAAGATGCTGGCAGTTACACATGCGAAGCTAGCAATGACCTGGGCACTGTTACCACCTCTGGTGTCCTTGAGATTCAGGGTGAGCAAACGTTTTGTTGTTTGAAGTTATTTAGTAAACTTTAAAATTTATATTTTTTGCTGTGACTAAGTCTGCAAGGTGGAATGTGCCATTTTCAAACCAGTTTCTAAAAGGAAGAAAATAAAATAGGCAAACAATATAGTTATTTTTTGACTCTTTAAAATCATGAGAAAATATTGTGAAGGAACTGTGCATTACAAATAATTCAAGTTTAAGCTATATCTGTTTGCAGTCTTTTCTTTGGTATTTCTCAGTTGTTTTTGTTTTGTTTGTTTGTTTGTTTCTAACAGCTGCTCCAACTCTTGAGTTTGATAACAAATTCAAAGACCTCATCACCCTGCACGTTGGTGTGACCTTGAAGATTCCAGTCAAGGTCAGTGGTATCCCGGCCCCTCGCATCACCTGGGCACAGGAAGAAGGACCACTGAAATCCGGTGGGCGCTTTGCTATCAACATCGAGGAAGATTCCACGACCTTAACAATCAAGAAGGTCACAAAGGAAGATGATGGACTGCTGACACTGGTGGCAGACAACCAAGTGGGAGAAGCCAAGGCCAAATTTGACATTGAAGTCCTTGGTGAGCTACTTGCATTCATTTATTTAAGTTTTAAAAAATATTTTTTTAAAAGTGTTTTAAATTCAGCATAGCTTGGCTCTATGTAGCCCTGCTTGCAGGTGTTTATTCATAATCAGTGAAAGCTGATACAATTTTATGCCACTAGTAAACTGTATAAATCTCATCGGTTCTCACATGTTCAAATGACATGCATATGTCTGTTGAATGTTACCTTGACCTTGGTGTTTAACCATTTCATGGTAGATGTTCCCACGGCGCCCCAAGGTCCTCTGGAACCAACAGACATCACAGCAGACACAGTTGTGCTTCATTGGAAACCACCAAAAGATGACGGTGGCTCTGACCTTACTGCCTACATCATTGAGCGCAAGGACAACAAGCCACGCGCCATCTGGACCAAAGTTGGCAGTGTTGATGGGGTCACCTTGGACTACAAAGTCACAGGGCTTCTTGAGGGCACTGAATATCTGTTCAGAGTCTCAGCGGAGAATGAAGTTGGAATTTCAGAACCCTTGGAGCGAGACAGTGTGGTGATTCCAAAGAGTCAGTTCGGTAAGTGTTCATCTTTGTTGTGGCACTCCTCACCCAGCATGTGTTTGAATCAACCCAGTGTCATGAGGATTGCTGATTTTGGCTGATGCTCTTCAGATGATTGTGTTGTGGATTGAAGTTATAGTTGTGTTTGCTCACGACCTTCACATGAACTTCATTGTGCTATTGAGATGGTCAGACAGGGCAGTATGAGAGTTTCGCGTGCTAGAATAACATTTGTTGAAACTAACAGCATGATTGTTCCTTGGAAAGTCATCTGTAAAGTAAATATTTAACAGATCAAAGCAAGTGAAAGAAAATCACATTGCTTTTGACCTATAAAAACTGACAGCATGTGTTCAAACAGGACAGCTCCTGTTTTTCCCATAGCTTGATTGTTTCTTTTTTATTTGAATTTTTTATTTGACTAAGTAAACAATGCTGAAACTTCCTTCACTGAAAGTAAATTTTCAGCCACCAGCTGTAAGCTATTTTTAGCCACACTAGCATGCACAGCAGACCTGCCTACTCTCCCGCTTTTGGCGGGAGACTCACGCTTTTGACATGCATCCTGTTGCTTTTGTTGTTATACTGTTATACTTGAAAACTGTTGTTGAAAAGGGTGGTTATCTTTTTGATCCCCTGTCTCCCGCTTTTACTCTGAGGGGGGTAGGCAGGTCTGGCACAGCCAGCGTCTTGGATCTGGCTACAGGCATTTCAGCCAGCGATAAGGGATAGCACAAGGGTTTTTTTAGCCATAGCCTGAAAGTACCGCGTATGAACAGCCATGTAAAGGCATACATATATCATTAATGACGCTCTAATCAAACAGTAAGTGTTAATGACTGTAACCTACTTTTACATAGCATTACATTTTGTTTTTCCCTTTATGACATTTGTTATTGTTGAACTCAAGCCATTTATGTTGATCTGCTTCAATGTGCAGACAGACTGAAGTTGTGCTGAGAAGATGACAAAAAAAAAAGTCATAATGGCATGAGCAACATATTAATATTTAGATTCATTTTTATGCAAATACTAATATGTTCATATTCAAGGTATGTTTGTCATACTGCTGTTAATGTGTACTTGTTTTAAAAAAAAATCTTACATATAACAATATATTTGCCATGACAGAATTGTTATATTTATAATGACCCATACTTGACTAATGCCAAGACCCTATTAATTGTATTTATATACAAATACATATTGTTGTATATTACATTTTTTCCAGGTTTCCAAATTTTTGTTGTTACAGATTTGTTTCCCAAACTACTTACTACATATTTGTGTTTTGGTTGTGATGGAAGGTACATAATACTGCTGATGGAAAATCAATATCTACATATATTATCATTTTTATCAACTGCGTGTTCATAAAGCAACATTTATAGCCAAGTAAATGTGATACATTTTCTGAGATTCGCTTGTTTCAGGTAACATTGCCTATATATTTTTGTTTTATTCCTTACAGTAATACACTAATTTTACATTATATTAGATGTCTTGTAGAATATTTATTGAGATTTGTTCTCTGTGTAATGACTGTAAATAAAATCACCACAGAACCTGTTGTTTGTCTTGCTATTTTGGAAATGAAAAGTGCATGCTGATGCGTGACAACAATATTTCCCAATTTACTAAAGGAATGTTTATTTGCTTACTAATATTGTTTTCAAATATCTACCCTAGTGAGAGTCTCCCTGTGTGTGTTTTTCATTTTGTGGTACAACTGACAACTAATTTGCCATGCTAGCCCCCTCACAGGTAAGTCTAAATTAATGTTATTTTTTGCTTTAATGAGTGTGAACATACTTTCTTGGATATTTGTTGTCAAGATGTTTTTACCTCTGTGGGATAAACTGTCACAACAAAACGTTTCTAAACTATCACTTATGTTCACTATTGTCAGTTACTAAATATGACTATAATATGTCTTTAAAGGGATAATTGTTTGCCTTTTCAGTATGTTTAAAAAAAAAAGATATTTAATTTGAAGTAAATTATTTAATTTGATTATTATAATAAAAAAAATAAAAAAGGTACACAGTAATAGAACATAATAACACTGCAGCAGTTGATGACTGATAGTTGACAATTTCACAGACAAACCTTCACCACCAGAAGGTCCATTGGTAACCTCTGACGTCAAGGCAGACAGCGTGACATTGGCCTGGAAACCTCCAAAATCGGACGGTGGATCACCCCTCACTGGATATGCTGTTGAGAAGCGCGATGTTCGCAAGACAACATGGACCAAAGTGGCAGATGTGGATGCCAACACTTTGACGTGCGTGGCCACTAAACTGCTGGAAGGCACTCCGTACATGTTCCGAGTGATGGCCATCAACAAGCAAGGCACCAGCAGCCCCTTAGAGGCTGAAGAGGAGACCACTCCTAAGAAACCAGCTGGTGAGTGGATGAGCAAGTGGACGATTGTTATAGATGTGTACGTGGGTGATTGCGCGCCATGTTTTCTTCCTTTTTCAATACAATGTGATATAACAAAATACAGCTTTATTGTTCAGAATAGGAAACTGACATTTCCATTTGTTTGACAGAGGTGCCAGGAAAGCCAGGTGGTCCCATCACCTTCAGCCAGATTTTGGTTGACTCTGTGACCCTGTCTTGGAACCCACCAAAGAAGGACGGGGGTTCTCCTGTTGTTTCCTACACCATTGAGATTACAGATGATGGAGGTCGCAACTGGAAGCCTGTAGACTCAGTTGATGCTCCCAGCACCACTTACACCGCTTTAGGTCTGATTGAAGACACCGATTACAAGTTCAGAGTCAGCGCAGTGAACAAAGTTGGCTCTGGGGAACCTCTGGTGTCTGACAAGGTCACGCCACAGAGAAAGATCAGTAAGGGGATATTTTATTTGTATCTTAACTTGGGTGTAGTGGTTGAGGCATAAAACTTTGTGTGTTTGTGTGTAATTATCACGTCGAGAAAATATCAGTCAAAATGTGTTCTTTAGCTGGCAGCTACAGTAAGCGAAACGTGGATAATACATTCAGTATCATTGTGTTTCTAATTTTCCAGCCAAGCCATCAGCACCAGAAGCTCCTCTGGAAGCAAGTGACATTGAGCGCACATCCATGACCTTGAAATGGAACCACCCCAAGGATGACGGAGGGTCGCCACTCACTGCCTAT
>CM072512.1:95883558-96128558 GCA_036898135.1 Oncomelania hupensis
GTAATGAATATCATTTCCGGGTCATCGCTTTGAACTCTGAGGGTGAAAGTCCAGCTCTTGAGGGCCTCGACACTGCTAAACCAGTAAAGAAGATTGGTAAGTATTTTATTTTCATCACTTCTGTTGTTATAATGTTGATACCCTGAGCCAGTCTGATAGATGCTTTGTTGTAGCATTAGTTACAGCTATATGAAGTTTTGTTTTGTTTTTAATTGAAGACATTAATTTCAACATATATGTAGGTGGTGATGCTAGTTTTATTTTATTTATTTATATTTTAATTAAACCTGTCAACTGTTTGCTTCTTCCAGTGCCACCAGGACAACCTAAGAGTCTGAAGGTCTCCAAGGTTGGCCCTGACTACATCACCCTTGAGTGGAAACCACCCACCGAGGATGGAGGTGCCAAGGTGACAGGCTACAAGGTTGAGATCTGTGATGAAAAATCAGACGATTGGGTCAAAGTCGCTGATCTCAAGGCCTTCGACACAAGCTTCAAGGTCACAAACTTGAAGGAAACCACTGGCTACCTTTTTGCTGTCTCTGCGCAAAACTCTACTGGTTTTGGTGAACCAGTTGAGACAGAGAAGGCAGTCAAGCCCAAGAGACCTGAAGGTAAATAGTTTTCTTTGTTTTTGCAATTATTGTTGTTGCTGTTTTTTTTCTTTCTGATGCTTGTAGCTAAGTTTGAAAGTACTTACATCATTCCCTTTGGTTGTCAGGCCACTGTTTGCAAGGCTCTTGACCATTAAAAAAACACGGAATAAATGAAGTAAATAAGTAAATAAATAAATAAATACAAATTGGTTGGTGTGGTGATGATTTCATGCCAGCGAATACCAAACCTTATTTAAATTCGTCCACCCAATGCAGAGAAAATGTGTGGGCACAGACACAGACACACACACAGAACGAGGGACATATTGAAGCAGTATACACCTGCCCCACCACTTTTCCCCCACCCCCTCTACCTAAACTATGTTGGTGGGGGTATAATCAAGAAATAAATTCACATTTTAAATGGCAAAGTGATGCATCATCCTATACCTACTTCTATAAATCCTTTGTTTGTTTGGATTAAAATTAATAAAAAGGAGAAATGCAGAAAGGTTAACTATTTTGTGTTGTTTTTTTTTCCTCCCAGGGCCACCATCCAAGCCAGTAGGGCCACTGAAGGCTAAAGATGTTGACCGCAACTCAGTGACTCTGGAATGGGAACCCCCAACAGACGACGGTGGTTCTCCACTCACTGGTTACATTATTGAGAAACGTGATGTTGCCAGACCCACATGGACCAAAGTGGACAAGATCAGCCCTAACAAAACATCCTTCAAGGTTCAGAACCTTCTGGAAGGCTCGGAGTTCCACTTCCGCATAACAGCTGAAAACAAGAATGGCACTAGCGAACCACTGGAGACGGACAAGACTGTTCAGCCTAAGAGTCCATTTGGTGAGTGAAATAAATTATTCAGATTGACTTAGTGTGGGTTGTAATATTTGAAACAAGATATTCTATTTGGATCATAAGGTTATTTGTTTTTTTAAAGTGTGCAGTTTAATTATGTTTTCCTTTGATAGATTTACACAAAACTTACACTTGTTTATTAGAGTGACAAAGGGATAATCATCATTTGCATGTCTCTATTTCAGATAAGCCATCAAAGCCAACAGGGCCAATCAAGTTCTCAGACCTGACAAAAGATTCTGTCACACTATCTTGGCAACCACCAGAAAGTGATGGCGGCCTGCCACTGAAGAATTACAACATCGAGTACCGTGATGCCCGCAGAACCACTTGGATGAAGGCTGGTTCCATACCCAAGGACATCACGACCTTCACTGCCACCGGTCTGATTGAAGGCAACGAGTATCTGTTTAGGGTGATGGCAGTAAATGATGAAGGGGAGAGCATTCCTCTGGAGTCCAAAGAAACTGTGAAACCAGAGAAGGAGCTTGGTGAGTGTGGTTATGTAATATAGCATGTAACTTCTCTGTTTTCACCATGAAGGATATGAAGTCTTATGACATGTATTCCTTTGATTCTGTACTTGCGATTTATTAATAAAGCAAACAAATACTGCTTGCAAGCATGCTTTTATTTCGTTAGTTTTTTATTTTTCAGAAATTGACCATAGTTACATTAAAAAATGATAACCCTGAATGGTTAATTGTTATTTAACAGCTACTCCAGGCAGTCCTGGTAGTCTCAAGGTGAAGGATGTTGGCAAGGACTTTGTCAAAGTTGAATGGACTGCACCCAAGGACACAGGTGGTGCAAAGGTCACCGGATACACAGTCTACTACCGCGAGGATGGAACTGATGATTGGAAGAAGGCAGGCAGCGTTGGACCTCTGGACAATGAGTTCACGGTGAAGAACCTCCTTGAAGGCAAGAAGTATTACTTCGCTGTAGCTGCCGAGAACAAGAAGGGCCTTGGATCCAAGATGGAGACTGACTCTCCTGTTGCACCCAAGAAACCTGCCCGTAAGTAGATCTTGCTTTTAGATGTCCTATCCTACCCTATCCTGTAACTTGAAAGTCTTTGGGGCACCACAGATGATCGTTTAACCAGCATACTCCATCTTTCTCTGTCCTCAGCACCCATCATGGCTTCGCTCAGTGTCAAGCCAGTTTATTCTCGAATGTTGTCCTCCCACCTCTTTCTGTATACGTCTTCTTCTCCTTGCACTGTGCCTTGCAGGATGGTCTTTGAAGACCTGGTGCTCTGGTGGTGTGCCCATTCCATCGGAGTTTCTGTTTCTTTACCACTGTGAGCAGGTCATCGTGTTGTCCAATGGCTTGTGTGATGGTCTGTCGGAAGTTGTCGTTGGTGATGTGCTGGGTATAGGAAATGCCCAAAGTCTTCTGTAGCACCTCATCTCCATGCTTTGTAATCTTTGTTGTAGGTCTGCTGTGAGGATCCATATTTGGCAAGAGTATAGGAAGATGAAGATGACAAGGGAGTGCAGCAACCTTATCTTGGGGTGTAGACTGGTGGTCCTGTCTTTCCAAATGGGCTTAACCTTTTCAGGGCATCTTATGGGGATACAAGGGGATCGTTCAGTATAGTTCCTCCACTTTCTGGAAGTTTAGTGCTTTAAACGTTCTCTTTTCTATCACTCTCTATATTTCTGTCTTCGCTTTTCTATTTCTGGTTTCTGCTGTATTCACTCTTTCAATATGTCATTCACATTTTTTCCAACAATCCGTTTTTTTATTTTTTTTTATTTTGCCTTTTGGCACTTTGCGTTTGCCGTGTAGGGCGGTCCATGTTGGGGGAGATTGTGATCCTGGAGGCTGAGGTCACTGAAGGACTGCGGTCCTTCAAACCAAAACACCTCTTCGGCCATTGTCTGGATTTTTTTGTGGGGACCAAGCGTGTTTGCCAGTATCATATTGTTGTATTTGGCAAACTCCAAGAGTCTCATACCAGAGTCTCAGACCTTTGTCATTTGTCTCGTTGTAGTGGGTCCACATATGTCTCACTAAATGGCCACCTTTGGCATTCCAATGGCCTTGCACTATGACTAATGTCCTTCCTCGACACTTGGTCTTGGACAGCCTGCAGACGTTCAGAGAACGCTGTTGTCATAGTCTGATGTTGGGGCGTAGACCTGGATCACAGCGACTCATCCAAAGCTTTTAAGATTTTCAGGTTAGGTCAGCCATGCTAGTTATAAATAGCTTCGCTGATGCTTCCTTTCACTGGAAGGATGGTGCAGGCAAGCTATAAATAGCCCGCAGCAAGCAAAATGCTTAGGAACTAAAGATTGTTGCTCACATAGGAATTGAGTTGGTGTGGGATGATGATGTTCAAAGGGGCTGCTTTCAGACGGATGGTAATGAGGCTACTTGAGACTGGGCAGCAACCCATGACAGTGGCCAGAATGCTTTTGTGGATCAAGAATCCAACGGCATGTTCCTGCCTGTCATCTCTAACGCTAAAATAAAGCTTGTGGCCTTTGTCAGACGTTGTTTCAACTAGGCATTGCCATCGCAATTCGCTGATACCTAAAATGTTCCCTCGATAGTGGGCCAGCTCGTGGGCCAGTTCTTCTAATTTTCCCTCTGCAGTTAGGGTCCTAGCATTCCAGGTTCCTATGATGCAGATCTTGCTAAGTTCTCCATCAGTAACCCACTTACCACCTCTGTCCTGGTGGCCAATGGAAGGCGCGGTCATTGGTGACCCGGTCGACAACCAATCCGGTATGGAATGAGTGGCTCTTTTCATCATACGGTGTGTTTTGGGTAAGAAAGACCTGGCAGGGCCCAATCCTCTCCAGGCTGTTGACCTCAGTCGAAATCTACAAGTACAGTGTGGCTCGCCTTCACCCCGAGATGTAGAACTTATGGAATTGGCAGTAGTTACACTCCTTGTCCTGTGTCTTTGTGGACTGTTTTTTCCTGGAGCAGTGGTCTTACACATGATATTATAGAAAAACTTGTCCTTGTGGTGCTCTGACAAATGATGAAGAACCAGCAATGCTTTATTATTTTTTAAAATTCCTGTGTCAATGCAATTTCTGCTTTGGATAGAATTTTTAGTGATCAAACTTTGAAATTTTAACATTTTTTTTGGTGTTAACCCTTTCCTGATTATAGAGAAACCAGCACCACCAGAGGGTCCTATCAAGTTTACTGATGTTCACCGCACAACCCTCACCTTTGCCTGGAAACCATCACCCAACGACGGTGGTTCACCGATCACCGGCTACATCCTGGAATACCGGGAAACCTGGAAGATCACCTGGACACCGATCACCAAGGTGAAGCCTGATATCACATCCTACTGCATCCAAAACTTGAAGGAAGACACTGAGCACTTCTTCAGAGTAATCGCCGAAAATGCCATTGGCAAATCAGAGCCTTTGGATAGCGACGGAGTTGTTCCCAAGAGTCCCTACAGTGAGTAGGAGGTTGTTTTTGCTATTGTTGTGTAATATTGATAGTATACACATGTAGTGCTTTTTAGCGATATTTATTTATTTTGTGAAATGAAAGTACCAATAGGAATAAAGTTGAGTACTGTATTGAATTCTTACTCACTGTTTTAATTTTATTTTAATTAATTTTATTGACTATTATATTTTGCTTTAAAAAAAACAAAAACAGGTCCACCATCATCACCAGAAGGACCTCTAGATGCCACAGACATTGATGCTACCAGTGTGACCTTGACCTGGAAGCCACCAAAGTCAGACGGAGGTCAGCCCATCACCGGGTTCACCTTGGAGATCCGAGATGCTCGTCGTGCTGTCTGGGCGCCACTGGCCACTCTGCCACCCACAGCCATGTCATACGTTGTTGACAAACTTCAGACAGGCAATGACTACTTCTTCAGAGTTGTAGCAGAGAACGCGGAGGGCAAGAGTGCAGCACTGGAGAACACCAGGCCTTTTAAGCCTGTTAGAACACCGGAGCTGCCTTCTGCACCTACTGGCCCAATGCAGGTAGGCAGAACCATTTTTTTAAGTAATGTAATTGCTGATGGTAAAAAGATCTATAGTTACTTAATTTGTGCTTTTGCTACTTCAGTGAGTGAGGTCAAAAGGACCTGTTTGTCAACCAAAATATAAGCTGGTGACCTGAGTCAGGTTAAAAGCTGCTTTGCTCATAGTCATAGCCACAAGATTGTTTATCCATGGTGATTCCAGGCAGGTTTTTAAATCTTTTAACAATGTGATTCTGTGTTGTCATCATGCAACAGTGCATGCAATGAAAGTTATAATATATATTTATAATAGACTGTTCTCTTAAGTGACATTTTACCAGAAGAACTGTAACAATAATATATATAGGAATGTTAGGTTAATACGGAGAGAAACAAATGCTACACTTTACTACAGCCCTGCAGCAATAAAAGGCATTAGACTGCTTCAAGTTTTCTTCCTTCTTCAAGTATAGCTTGATATAGCTTGAAAACGTGTGATAATATTACCATATTGCTATATATTACAGATAAACAACCTGACGGCCAACTCGGCCACCCTGCAATGGCAGAAGCCAGAGGATGATGGAGGCTTAGACATCAGCCAATACATCATCGAAGCCAGCATCAACGGTGGTGAATGGGTCAAGCTTGGCAAAGTGGATGGCTATGCTTCCAAGTTCAAGGTTGCTGACCTCAAGACTGGCGCCAAGTACATCTTCCGAGTATCTGCAGTCAATGCTATTGGTCAGGGTAGAGGCCTGGACAGTGAACTTGTCATTCCTTCCAAAGCACCAGGTAATTTTTCATCTGAAGTAAAAATTTTGATATTTTATCTTTGCCTTGAAACTTGAGCCTCTCCACCGATCATGCAGTCTTTCTGTTGATATTTTTGGTGGTGGTAATCCACATTTTAGTTTGACTTTTCTCACATTCTATTTTGTTTATTTGGTTAATCTACATTTTTACTAACTATTTTATGCAATTCAGATCTTCTTTTATTTCATGGTTCTTTAAGTGTACAACCTATTTGCATATATCCGCTTTTTCAGAGGCCCCAGGCAAGCCTGTTGGCCCACTGGAAGCCACTGACATTAACAAGACTTCCATCACCATTCGCTGGAAGGCTCCAGACAGTGATGGAGGATCACCACTTACAGGCTACATGGTGGAGATGCGAGAAGCCAAGCGCACGATGTGGTCAAAGGTCACCACGGTGAAGCCTGATGCCACCAGCTATCAGGTTAGCTTATTCAAGCTGTTCATGGAGAGCCAGATTGTATTATTCACAACTACTTTAAACTAAAGAGTCAGATCTTCTCACAGTCTGAAAGTATTGTTAACGATGAGCCCCATGTGTACGTTTGAGGAAATAACCCTTGTACAGACAGAGAGTCAGATAAATTTCCCCATTGAAAATTTCAACATTAGAACCTTGTATATAGTTTCGGATAGCAGCTGGCATTTGGAATGTCTGTGATTCCAGACATAGATACAGACAAAGATACTTCAGTGACCCACCATAGGTTTTAATATAGTGGAATGCAAATAATTTATGCTTTTCATCCTTCTGCATAACGTATCAGAAGGTCTTGATAAGATAATGTTTTGTACAACAGGTGCAGAAACTGATGGAGGGAACAGACTATGTGTTCCGTGTGTCAGCTGTCAACAAAGAGGGAACCAGCAAACCACTTGAGTCTGATTCTATTACAGCCAAGAGTCCATTTGGTAGGTTTTGCATGTACTTACCCATGTCTTATTAACTATTATGATTGGGTTTTTGATGAGAGCAGTGTAGATGGTTGCTGTTGGTTACAGTGCATTGAAGTAGTAGTCCTTTGAGTTTAAATCTGGCATCAGATTGTGACATTATATAAAACTTTTACCTGTATAGACTTTTTTAGCTTTATTAATAATAGTCCAGCATTTAAACAGTGAAGCTAATTATCTTGAGCTGGTAACAAACTTTCTTAGTACCCTGCAAATGATTACCAAATTACTGACAACTGCCCACATCTCTTGTCCAGACAAACCATCAGCGCCTGTTGGACCATTAAAGGTGTCAGAAGTGACACAAGATTCGGCTGACCTTGAATGGAAGTCTCCGGAATCTGATGGCGGAAGTCCCATCACCCACTACTACCTGGAGATGCGTGACACTCGTCGCACAACATGGACCAAAGTTGCTGACATTCCTGCCAAGACGACCAAGTACACAGTTGGCAAGCTGCAGCTGGATTCAGAATACATGTTCCGTGTCATCGCTGTGAACGCAGAGGGCGACAGTCCTCCGTTGACCACTACAGCTCCTACTGCACCAGTCAAGAAGCTCAGTAAGTTTTGGTTGAAACATGTTTTAATTTTTATTTGCATTTTCAAAGACACATTTATTTTCCCTTCTTCTGTGATCAATTAGCCCAGCAAGTTCCATGGGTATCCCAGCAAACCAGCCCGATCTGGGCCCCACTCGCACAGTACTTATCCCGATTTTTGTCTGGCTAGAGTACAGGACCGATATAGCCTGACAAACCACCCGATGCGTAGCAGAGTCCAAAAATGTGGATACGTAACGATTCGCGCTCCCGTGTCACCCGATTCTGCCCACCACAAAGGCACGCTGCGCACAAGTAGGCCTACTCTCGCTTCTCATTGGCTAAACTGTCTGTGGACTGTTTTGTCTGCTTCACTGGACCTAAAGCAATAACCATGTAATGTAATGTAATGTCTGCTTCACATTTGCTGCGGCGTATGCATGTGAAAAATATTTATACAATATCAATTCAGCAAGATATTATTATTTAATTGTGCTTATAATTCTTAATTTTTATCATACAATATGTACAATATTGTTAAAGTGTTTCTTTTAACTATTGTATTTATTTATACATTATAAGCCAAGGGTAAACTTCCATGCCCATTATTGCTGGTCTTTTCCAGTTGTCCTTTGCATAAGGCGCCAAATCTTCTCTACAGTTGTCTTCTTCTACAGTTGCATGTGCTCGGATATTTTATTTGCCTGCGAAAACCTATTCCGCTGTGGGGTTGTTTTTTTTTACTTTGCCTTTCGTTTATGTATTTACACACGATTTCGATAGCGATAAAGATCACGTTAATATATATCGTTATTGAAATAGTGTGTAAATACTTCAGTGAGGACACACCAAGGACTTCCGAAAACAAAAATGCCTGTGCCCACAGTCCCTATTAACACTAGACATCTCAGTTCTTTCTTCATGCAATCACATATCATAAATAATATGTGGGATATGATTTTAGGGTAAATCAACATTGGCCAGGGATGGGGCATTATCGGGGTTGTTTCTGATTTAAGATGGGTTACAATAAGGTTGGTTTTGGGTATCCTGACATATGCCCGATCTTTGCCGGAATCGGGTTACCGTTCGGCAAAGGTTGGGTTACGGTCGGATAAGTTTTGGGTACCCCGACGATTGCCCAGTCTTTATAGAAAATCGGGCTACTGTACGGCAAACTTGGGGGTTACGATCAGGTATGTTTCGGGTAGCCCGACGATCGCCCGATCTTTGCCCGAATCGGGCCCGAGTCAGTTCCAATTTCCATTTGCCCGATCGGGCCCCGAAATTGTGGTGAACTGGGATTGCAGACACAGTTGAATTTAACAACTTAACTACATGTTCATATAAATGATACTTCGCCACGGCAGTATTGATGATGGAATTATTTCTCCCCTCATTACAGGTGTACCTAGTGGACCAGAATCTATTCACGTTCGCAAGGTGGGCAAGAATTTTGCCGACATTGAATGGACGGCACCGACTTCAGATGGCGGATCGAAGATCACTTGCTACCGCGTCTACAAATCCACTGTCCTGCCTCCTGTTTGGGAAGATGTTGCCAAGGTGAAGCCATTTGAGACAACATACAAAGTGGGAGATCTGGTGGAAGGCAAGGAATACCTGTTTGGAGTGGCCGCAGAAAATGAGGTTGGACTGGGCAAAGTCACAGAAACTGAGATGTTTATCAAGGCTTCCAAACCCCTTGGTAAGTTGTTTCTTACACAGTGGAAACTCTTTTAGCAAATGTTTCACTCTAGAATGCACATTTGTGATCCTGAAACTTATCTAACACTGATTATTTGCACAGTCTTCCGTAGAAATTTGAGATATTTGGAACAGCAGGGAAAAGGGGCTAATGTGTTTTCATATGTAATGTTGAAACAGAAAAACCTTCAGAGCCTCAGCCCCCACTGGAGCTTGTTGATCACACACGAGACAGTTTAACCCTGTCCTGGGGACCCAGCGAGAATGATGGAGGATCACCAATCCTGCACTACCTTCTGGAATGCCGTGAAGGCTTCAAGACCACGTGGACCAACCCCATCAAGGTCATGCCTGAAGGCAAGAAGTTGACCGCATGTGTGCAGAACTTGAAGGAGGGTCAGGAGTACTATTTCAGGGTTTATGCTGAAAACATGGTTGGTACATCCAAGGCCATCGAGACTGAGACGTCCTACAAACCTCGCTCTCCATTCAGTGAGTTGTTTGGGCTTATCATATATTATTGTTTAGAGTTTGTAGTTAGGCTGTTCATTTGAGATATGTGGTGTGTTAGTCCATCATGTGTTGATTGCAGTATTTAGGGTAAACTTTGATGTCCTGTATTTTATATGGGGATGGTAAAGGGTTGAAAATGTTGCATACATAATGAAAAATACAACCATTTTGTGTTTAAATTAAGGATAAACATTAAGACAGTAGATAAATGGGGAATATGGATCATATGTGGATGAGAATAGTATTGTGTACTTGAGATAATGATTTTGGAGATGAAAAACAAATCCATGGAGACACAAGTTAATACAGACGATGATTTGCATGTGCTGACATTGTTGTCTCTCGAGGGCTGTTGTTGTCTAAGTGTTTGGTTATTGTGATTTATTATTGTGCGCTTGTTTCAGTTTTAATTCAAAGCTTTACTACTTGTTGTTTCAAGCACACAGGCTTTTGTTTTTGCTTTCAACACATTGAGCGCATATTGACAAGAAATAAAATTGCACATTTTTTTGGGTGGTTTTGATTAGCTTTCTTCATTGTCATAATAACAACTAATAGTCTAGCTTCAAATTAAATCACCACTTAGAAGGGAGCAGCTGAATACCACCATCACCACTTTTCCTCCTCCCCAACACCCTACCTCATAAATATAATTTATTTAAAACAACAACAACACAACTTTCTAATTTCTTTCTTCTGCTCCCTTATATGTTGTGACATTTTAATTCGCAATGTTTCTTAAAAGATGCTTGGTCATAATACCATTGTCAGGAATTTAAACAAAGCAAAGATTTCAGATCTATGTTTTATAAGTTCAGTTATTGTGTATAACTTTAGAAGAAAAGAAAAAGAACCGTGTGGTCGTAAAATATTAGAAAATAACAAGAAAGCTATTAGGTATGTTCATGTGGCATCAGTCATGTTTAACCTTGCATGCTCTAACCAACTTGCACATCCACAGACCCGCCATCAGCCCCTGAAGGGCCAATTACTTATGAAGACATCTTGGAAACGTCAGTGGTGGTCTCATGGAAAGCGCCAAAAGACACTGGGGGTATCCCCCTCATTGCCTACCACCTGGAGCGACGAGACAAGAAATACTACACCTGGATCAAAGTGGAGACGCTCAAACCCAACATCACGTCCTTCTGCGTGCAAAACTTGCTGGAAGGCAGCGAGTACTTCTTCAGAGTTTTTGCTGAAAATGCAGAAGGCTTAAGTGCTCCTCTAGAGAGCCTAGAGTCTGTCATCCCCCATCGACCTCCAGGTTATTTGCTGACCTCACTTTTTTGTAGTGATCTCTGATCTTGTTGCCCCACCCTGAGAATAGTGCAGAATGAGATTGCAGATTACCCTGAGAATAGTGCAGAATGAGATTGCAGATTACCCTGAGAATAGTGCCGATTAAAATAGATTACCCTTAGATTGAGTTTTTAGAATTCCCTGGAGATTAAATTTGCAGATTTATGAGCTTGCAAAATTTCCTGAGATTGAAGTCACAGATTTCCTTGTTTGAAACTTGAGCAGTTCAGGGATTTTCCTTATCAAATCCTGAATAAATAGCACAAAATCATGCTTGACAAAACCGAGTGCATTGTAGATTTTCCTGGAATAAAATTAATCTGCTAGTACATTTTTTTTTTTAAAAACTAAATAGTTCTTACACTACCCCTGCCTGGAAACTATGCATTGTAAATTTCCCTGGGTGGAAAGTTAGCTTGAATCAGATTTCCAAAACTGAAAATTCATCTGCATCCATTATTCATTACAATAATTCTCCCAAAACATTAAAGAACTGATTTACAAATGAGTTGCAGTGTTTATTTTCCCATTGTCTAGAAAAAGATTTTACAAGGGAACATAATTTTTCCTTACAGTTAGTGACTTCCCATTTTTTTCACCAGTCATGATTGGATGTCCCATACCCTGTTCAGAAAACTAGACAGAGTTGTTTGCATGAGCATGCTTTCCACAATTTAGAAAGAATGTAGTTGAAGAAGTAATTCAGTTGTAAATCATTTGTTAATAATTTTTATGCTGTCCTAGGAAGTATTTTTCCATAACCTGTTAAAATGGTATACTGCATTTATTCATTGTCATAATTTTTGTCACAAGACAATTAGAAGTTGCACATTATACACACTAATGATTTGATGGATTTCAGTTTTGTTTATTTTATTTCTGCACTGTTTTGCAAATTAATAACAAAGTTATGTACGCCAGGTTTTTTTTCCTCTGCATTGTAAATGTTAACTTTTAATGTTAAAATATTGGCATTATAATTTATGCTTGGTTTTAAATAATCTTGATCAAGTTGATACTAATTTCTTTGTTTAAAATTGTAATATAATTTGCTACAATAATAGTTTTGTAAAGCTTTTAAGTAATTGTTATTAAATGCCGTCTAACATTTTTATCTCTGCACATTCATTTAGCTGAGAACACTTCTTCACCAGAAAAGGCAATTGCTGACTGTCGCACCTGTAAAGTAAATACTAACCTGTTGCTTTACATACAAACAGCGGTGCCTTCAGTGCCAGTGGGTCCTGTGCGATTCACGGAGATTGAGAAAACTGGCATCTCCATGGATTGGCTGCCTCCCAAAGATGATGGTGGTACACCCATCACTGCCTACTCAGTCTTCTTGTCTGAGAATGGTGGTGAATTTGTAGAGCTTGGCCAGCTGGAAGCCAGAAAGACCAAGATGAAGGTGAGCTATGAGTCAAGATTCTGGCTTGGGGTTATAAAAGATTCTGGCTGAAGTGTTAGTTTTCCAGGAAACATGTCAGTGGTGCTTTCTATCATATTCCTTCCTTTTGTTTTTTATTTTAAAAGTGAACACATTTTCTTTCTGATGATATATATTTTGTTAAACCTGATTTAATGTGAATGCTATTTGCTTTAATCAGTATTAATTCACCAGTTTATGGATATGCGTTTATGATGAGTCTGAATTGGATTATGATTAAGTTTTTTCCATGCAGTTTGCACTGTATTCTTCAGCACAAATCTGATTGGCATTATTTTGCTTGTATTAACAAAAGAGATGTCATTAGTTTTCATGTATTTTTCTCTTGCAGGTGAAAGACCTTAAGACAGGTGTCAAATACGTGTTCAGGGTCTGTGCTGTCAATAAAGTGGGCGCCAGCAAACCTCTGGAGTCTGACACAGTTGTGCCTCAGAGACAGCCAGGTAGGAGAGCTCTATATGACATTATCTTTTGCACAATACTTTTGATCCAGGTAATATTTAGTCTTGTTGCAAAATTCTGTTTTTAGTGTTGTTGTTTTTATCAGTGATTTTGTTTCTATTTTTGTTGAAAGTTGATATTGAAAGAGTTCATTTGCATTCAGATTTCATTGTTAACAAAAGCATATTGCAGCCAACTTCATTCGAGTTTAACTTACAAGTAGAATAATACATAGAATGTTTGCTAATGCTTGAGACTTTGGTGCAGTGCAGTTTATGCCATACAAGACTAATATTTCTTATACAAAACTTTAGCAACATCATATGACCTAGGAGTTTCTTACAAATTAATTTTAATTGCTAATTACTTTTAAATTTTCTATTGTTGCAGAACCTCCATCGAAACCTCAAGGCCCCATCAAGGTGAAGAGTGTCACCAAGACTTCATGCACCATCGAATGGAAGGAACCGGAAGATGATGGAGGTCTGCCTCTCACTGCGTATGTCATTGAGAAGCGTGACTTCCCTCGCACTACTTGGACCAGAGTGGACAAGATCTCACCCGACATGACATCCTATTGCGTGCAGAACTTGACCACAGGGGCTGACTACTTCTTCAGGGTAATGGCTGAAAACAAGGCTGGTCCTAGTCCACCCCTTGAAATGGACAAGCCTGTCAGGATCAAGAGTCCTTATGGTGAGTGTGTGTTTAGGAGGAAGAGTGTGTGTCTTTGTGATGTGGGGCTGTGTGTGTTTGTGTGTGTGCATTGACATAACCATGAACTCACTTATATTAAAAATGTAGCTTTCAGCAGATTGCCCTGTGGGTTCGGGCATTGAATAGACTAGACCCAAAGTTTCCCGGCGTATCGTAAGAGGCGACTAACAGGGGTGATGTCAGCATGGCATGGCATCACTGGGTGAAAGTCTTCTACACAGAAGTCACCAGCCAGGATGGAGGAACCTCACGTTACTATAGGATCAACGACCACGTGCTCGGGACCAAGACAAGCCACATTGTACCCGTGGAGTTCGGCTGTGGCCAACAGCCTGGAGAGGATTGGGCCCCACCAAAATCTTTCTTGCCCAAGACACACTATATGATGAAAAGAACCACTCACTCCATACCAGATCGGTCGTCGCCCGGGTCACGTTCTGCTGGCCACATGATAAGTGTGTTACTGATAGAAAACTTAGCAAGATCCGCATGAGAGACAACATTGTCATAGGACCCTGGAATGCCAGGACATGAGCTGGGCCACTATCGAGGAAACATTTTAGGTATCAGCGAACTGCGATGGAAAGGACTAGGTAAACAACAACCGACAAAGGCCACAAGCTTTATTTTAGCATTAAAGATGACTGGCACGAACACGGCATTGGATTCTTGATTTACAAAGACATTCTAGCCACTGTCATGGGTTGCCGCCCAATCTCCAGTAGACTCATTACCATCCGTCTGAGAGCAGCCCCTTTCAACATCACCATCATCCAGGTCTATGCCCCAACATCAGACTATAACAACAGCAAAGTCGAAGATTTCTATGAACATCTGCAGGCTGTCCTTGACCAAGTGCCGATAAAGGACATAGTCATAGTGCAATGCGACTGGAATGCCAAGGTTGGACAAGATGCGTACCACAACTGGGGAGACACATGTGGACCCCACTGCAACAGCGAGACAAATGACAGGGGTTTGAGACTCTTGGAGTTTGCGAGATACAACAATCTGATACTGGCAAACACACTTGGTTCCCACACAAAATCCAGACAATGGACCTGGCACAGTCCCAGCGGGGAGCATCACAACCATATTGATCACTTCATGGTCAAGAAACGCTTCAGATCAAGCATCAACATTGGCAGGACACGCACTTTTCCAGGAGCAGACATCAGAAGTGACCACGATCTTGTGATGATGTTTTTCCGGCTCCACTTGAAGAGAGTAAACATGGCAAATTGCACCAGACTGAAGTTTGACCTGGACAGACTGCAAGACCCGGAGGTGGCTGAAATATTCCAAGCCACAATTGGAAGGAAATTTGCACCACTGCTCATTTTGGGAGCTGATGAAGTAAATGTCAACACCATGACCACCACCTTCAACTCAGCTGCAACAGATGCCGCCACTGAGATCCCTGGCAAGCACTGCCCAAAGAAGAAACTGGATCACACCTGAACTTTTGGACCTGTGTCACAAACGAAGAGAGATGAAAAAGAAAAAGAACACCTCACAGAGAGCTGATGCCTTCTGGAAAATCAACAGTGACATCCCAAAAGGCATGCGCACAGCATATGAGAACTGGATAGAAGATCAATGCCAGGAACTAGAGAACAGCGTGCAGCAAGAAGGCCTACCAGACTGTGAAGCAGCTGACAAGTGTTAAGCAGCCCATGGTCTCCACGGTCCAAAGCAAGTCTGGCATATGCCTTACAGAAGAACAAAAAAGTCTTGGATAGATGGACAAGTAGCTAGGTGTATACTTGGACACTTCTTTAGCAAATTGTACAATAAGATGTTGTTTTTTTTAATCTTTTTAGATGTGCCATCATCTCCAACCAACTATAAGGTGAGCAATGTGACAGACAAGTCTGCTGACTTGTCCTGGAGTCCGCCGGACAGTGATGGTGGAACGCCCATCACCCACTACATTGTTCAGACCAGGATCATCCCTCGCTCTACGTTCACTGTAGTTGAGCAACCAACAGAGCCCAAGGTGACCTTGACAGGACTTTTACCAGACAACCAGTACATGGTGCAGATCATAGCAGTCAATGCTGAAGGTCAAAGTCTGCCACTCAGTCCCAGAGAACCCATCAGTCCTCAGAGGATTCTCAGTAAGTTTTTTAAAAAATAATGTTTATTTAATGTAATCCTGGATGAATTGAAGAGACCTATGTCCATCATTCCTGTGCAGTGCATATGCTGTTTATTACAGGAATTGGCACATATCTTATTTGTTTATGCAACATGAACAGCAAGGGTGTATTTTCTGCAGGTATCCCAGATGCTCCTGCATCCATCCTGGTCAAGAACATTGTCAAGGATGGCCTTACCGTGGAATGGACACCACCCACCAATGATGGCGGATCCAGAATCCAAGGTTATGTCATTGAGAAATCCAGCAAGGGATCCGACAAATGGGAGAAGGTGGCCAAGGTGGAGAGCTTCAGGACCAACTACGCTATCTCCGGACTTGAACCAGAAACAGACTACCTGTTTGCTGTGTCGGCGGAGAATGACATGGGTGTGGGAGAAAAGCAGATCACCGCCAAGGCTGTCCGCTTGGAAAAGCCTATCTGTAAGTTGGTGCTGTTATTTTGGATTCATGTATTTTGACATTCTAATTATATTATTAACTATATCTGTTGTGTAGCTCTTATCAGGCGAAGAAGGTGACCGCAGCTGCTTCTGTTTAACAAGAGAACACAGAATACACCCACCAACAGCTGCTGTTAAAACTGAAATCTTGGCTTGCAATAGAAACAGTTACATTACTGCATGCATGATTATGTTGCTGCATTCAGGCAGAGACCAATGCTTGGTACTATTTGATCACATACATTTACCTCAAAGGGCTAATTATATGAACAAACATTCATAATAATATTACAGGCAATACTTCAAAAAGACAGCCTCATCTTGCAGCTTTCAAGTTTTGCGTTTATGGCTAACATTCTCAGTAAATAAATGTTTGCTTTTGTGTGCAGTCCCACCATCTGCCCCTGAAGGTCCATTGGAGATATCGGATGTCAAGAAGACCAGCGCCAAAATTGCCTGGAAACCACCAAAGTCTGATGGCGGCTCTCCAGTCACTTACTACACAGTCGAGAAACGAGAGACCTGGAAGACCACTTGGACCCTTGTAGAGCGTGTTCCTAGTGACCGCCTTACCTACAACCTTCAACACCTGCAGGAAGGCCAAGACCTTTACATCAGGGTCAAGGCTGAAAATGTTGCTGGAGAGTCCAGACCTTTGGAAGGAGAGCAGGCCCTCACTCCAAAGAGTCCATACAGTGAGTCTTATGCTGACTGATTGGTAGAACAAAGAGCTCTTTATAAAAATTTTCAGTTCAATTCAATTCAGTAGATTTGTACTACCCATCACAGGAATTACAAGCAGCCATATTAATTACACATACTGTACCATGACTCAACAAGTGCAATGTTTTGGCGTTGCTAGGTGATAGTGCCCTTATAGCGGAAGCTGGCAAAAACAAATCAAACATAGAGTTGCTTCCCCTGCACCAAACCGACACGTGCCCCACGTGCCACAATACGCGTCTAAGCGCTCACGGCAAAGGACAGCACACCTCAAATTCTTATTTGGCACTTGGTTAGAGTGGTTGTGCCTACTGTAGCTCTCTGTTTGCTGGCTTACTGGGTTCGCCCGGTAGTTCGTTGTTGCTACTGCCGGCGGAGTTGTAAGGTTTTCTCTCTTTGTCTAGTTTATTATCCTGTTATCCTATTACCGCAGCGGTTCGTCGAGTCCCACCCCGTCGCTGCGTGTCTCTACTTCGTCGACCGTTCCCGCTAGTTAGGTCGGTTTACGGTCCCTTCTTCTGTTGCTGTTAGCGCAGCTCCCGCTAAGATCGGGGTTTCTTCCGTCCCCTCTTCTGCCGTCAATACTACCGCTTTGCTTCGTTGGCTTCGCTGTTTGTCCACTCCTGCGCCCCCTTCTTCGTGGTCTTCTGCCTTTCAGGTCAGTAGAAGTGGTGGTGGAGAGGTGGGGAGTGGTGGTAGTGAGGTGAGGGGTGGCTCCTTGGTCTTGCCAGAAGTGACCTTGGGGCCGTTTCTGGTCAAGGTTACGGCCAGAAACATATAAGTGGTCGCCCTAGTTTAGGACCACATAATATTTTCCAGCAGGGACCGCTCCGGCACGGCCGGGCCAGCTACTTGCTGAAGCCGTTCCCTTCTGTTTCCTACGGGATTCAGACCGGGTCGGGACTTCTGGCTCATATAAGTGGTCGCCCTAGTTTAGGACCACATTAAATGTCCGGCGGGGACGCCCCGGCACGGCCGGATAAGCTCCCTGCCGAAGCCTTCCCTTCTGTTTCCTGCGGGATTCAGACCGGGTCGGGCCTTCGGGCTAATGTCAAGCTTGGGACATTTAAAGCACTGCACGCAGTGTTACGTCCAGCTGCGACAGGGGGTGTGGCTTCCGGTTCGCCGGTTTGTCCCTCACCTCCCTCTTCCAGCCCCCATTACACTCCACTCCCGCTGGCGGTCGTGGGGCGGGGCCGTCGAGCTTGAGACATATAAAGCACTGTTCGCAGTGTTACGTCCGGCTGCGACAGGGGGTGTGGCTTCCGGTTCGCCGGTTTGTCCCTCACCTATCCATTCCAGCCCCCATTGCACGCCACTTCTGCTTGCGGTCGTGGGGCGGGGCCTCGGTTTCCGGTACGGGGGTACGGGTCACTCGTTACCTTCTCCCGTTCCCGGTTTGGCTTCTCCCTCCCACCCACCTTTGTTTTCCACTTCCGCTTGCGGTCGTGGGGTGGGGGGTCTGGGTTCCGGTTCGGGGGGTACGGTACACCCGTTACCTTTCCCTGTGTCCGGTTTGGCACCTCCCTCCCATCCTCCTTTGTATCCACTTCCGTTTGCGGTAGTGGGGCGGGGGCTCTGGTTTCCGGATCGAGGGGTTACGGTTCACCCGTGGCCTCTTCAGTTTCCGGTTTGGGTCAGGCATTCCCTGTTCACCCTTCGGTCTCTGCCACTTCCGGGTTCGGTTGTGGATACTGGCGTCCGGTTCTGATGGTACGTTTTTTTTTCGTTTCCTACTTCCGGATCACATGCAAACGTCTTTTGCCTGTGTGTGCGCCGACTTCTGGTTGGGGTGGGCATACTTGGTTCCTCCTACCCTAGTTCCCTTTTCACGGGTACGGGGGTGTTGTTATCTCAGGCCCTTTCACCTGATGCTTTTTAAAGAGGCCGTTCAGCGCGCTGCGGCTTTGTCCTCAAGTGGTGGAGGAGGTTTCGGTGCCCCTACCACCACTCCATTCCTTCCTAGGCGGGACTCTTGCTTCTGCCCAGTCTGTTGAGGCTTGCCTTGTATTCAGGGCGTCTCCTAGTGTTAACGTTTTTTTTGTGGAATGGGCATCTTCTACGGCTAGAGGACTTATGGAGGGCGAGGCCTCTTCCTCTTCGTTTGAGGAGGTGCCTCGGTTCCCTAGGGCTTCCTCTGTGGGCTCTTTTCGAGTTCGTCCTCATTGCCCAGTGTTTCCGGGGAGTTCCTCTCTCGGTCAGAGGTCTGGCACCGATAGAGGGCTCTATTGTTAGGTCCCTTGAGTATACTTCTCTCGCTGACGCGCTGCCTGCTGCGCTGTCTTCCGCTGGGCGAGTATTCTGGGATGACGTTTCGTTCTGGGTTCGTATCACGGGCTTTTGCCTTTGTCAACCTGCTCCTTGTGCATCGTGACGCTTTCTTCAGTCAGCGTCCCTTTTGCCTCCGCTCTTTTTGGGTTCGCACGGCTGTTCGTTAGGAGTCGGAGCGGTACCAGTCGGATGGTTTCGCCTTCTGGGCTCGGGCCATACCTTCGGCCCCGCTTTTCTTTCCTGACAGGGGTCGAGTTCGCTCGGTCCGTAGTCGCTCTTCTCGGGGTGTGCGGGGTGGTATTCACTCTTCCCGTGGCAGGGTTGCGGTGAGCTGTCGGCGTCTACGCAGTGGCGCGTTCTCCACCAGGCCTGTCCCTGCCTGTTCACCCCTCGGTGTTCTACCCCTCCGGGCGAGTGGCTCGGCCCCCTCTTCGTCGCTCCCCGCCTTTGTTCCGCCTTCTGTCTCCTCCTGAGCCTCAGGCGATTCTCGATGCGGAGGTCTTAGCCCTTCTCCAGAAGGGCGCTATCGAGGAGGTCCTTTGCCCTCACTCCCCGGGGTTTTACGGCCGCCTCTTCGTTGTCCCGCAGGCTTCCGGCGGTTGGCTCCCGGTGCTCGATCTTTCCTCGTTGAACAAGTTTCTTCGCCGCATTCGTTTCCGCATAGAAACTCCTGCTGCGGTGCGTATGTCTCTGCGCCCAGGGGATTGGGCTACCGCTATCGATCTTTCTGACGCCTATTTCCATGGGTCTCTTCATCCTCTTCACAGGCGTTGGATGCGTTTCTTCTGGGGAGATCGGGTTTTTCAACGCCCTTCCCTTTGGATTGTCTCTCAGTCCTTGGGTTTTCACAAGGATTGTCAAGACCTCGCTGCCGTAGTCCGCGGACTTGGGGTGCGGTTCTCTGCTTATCTTGATGGCTGGTTGGTCAAGGCTAGTTCTCACGATCTCTGTCCTGTGCACACCAGGCTCGTTCTCCTTTGGGCACGGCGCTTGGGGTTCTCCGTGAACCCTCTCAAGTCCGAGTTGTCTCCATCTCCGGTTTTCAACTACCTGGGGATGTCGTTCGACTCTCGCGATTGGTCGGTCCGCCCTTTAGCTCGTCGGGTGCAGAAGCTTCAGTCCCTTCTGCCACTTTTGGAGAGTCAGGATTTCGTTTCAGCCAGTTTTCTGGCCTCTCTTTTGGGGTCGTTTGAGTCTATGGTTCCTCTGGTTCCCCTCGCGGGAGTTCGCAAGCGGCCGATTCAACGTTGGCTTTCTTCCCGTTGGAGTCAGTCCAGCGATTCCTGGGACGCTCTTTTTCCGGTCACGGCGGACCTTCGCGCTTCTCTGCTTCCTTGGCGGAATGTGGAGTGGCTTTCTTCGGGGGTGCCTATCTCCCCTCCGCTTCCGGTGGCCGAAATCTTCACGGATGCGTCTTTGGTCGGTTGGGGTGCGCATACTGTCAGCCTTTCAGCCCACGGTTTTTGGTCTCAGGACCAGCTGTCTTGGCATATCAGTCGCCTGGAGATGGAAGCCGTTTGCCTGGCTCTTCATCGTTTTCTTCATCGTTTTCTTCCCTCCCTGCCTCGGGGCCTCTTGCTCGTTCGCTCCGACAGTACCACTGTGGTTTCTCTCATCAACCACTTCGGGGGTACCCTTTCCCCTGCTCTCTCCACGATGGTGGAGGGCCTCCTTTTGTGGTTAGCTGATTTCGGTTGTACGCTTGTGGCCAAGCATGTCAGCGGCTCTGTCAATGTCTTGGCCGATCTTCTGAGTCGCCCTCATTGTGTGGTCCACACGGAATGGACGCTGTCCCACTCTGTTCTTCAACCAGTTTGGGCGGAGTGGTTTAAACCTCTGATTGATCTTTTTGCCACTCGTTACTCTTCCAGGCTACCCCTGTTTGTGTCGCCGGTCACAGATTGCCTGGCTTGGGCGGTGGACGCGTTGTCCATTTCTTGGGAGGGGTTGGAGGCTTATGCCTTCCCGCCATTCCCCCTCCTTCCGCGGGTTCTCAGGAAAGCTGAAGAGGAGTCCCCTTCTCTCATTCTCGAGGCTCCCTTTTGGCCAGCTCCGCCCTGGTTCCCCGATCTCCTTCGTCTTTCCCAGGGGCGGTGCATTCCTCTCGCTCTCGGAGCGCGATCGCTTCTGCAGCCTCGATCTGGGATTCCACACGGCAATCCAAGCGTTCTCCGTCTTCACGCTTGGCTGTTGTCCGGCCTTCTTTAGGGGCTTTCTGGGCTTCAGGAGACCTCGGCCGGTTCCAGCTTGCTTCCTGTTTCTGTCCTGCCATACTCGAGAGGATGGCTTCTTGGAGTCGGTTCTGTGGTCATGGCCCTACAGTCCCGGTCCTCTTCTCCAGCCTGTTCACGGTAAGTTTGTTTCAGATAAAGTTGCTTCCCTCCGTCCTTTTCGTGCTAATCTGCACTTGTTGAGTCATGGTACAGTATGTGTAATTAATATTAAAATTTTATCTCTAAATTTATTATTAATAAGCATACTTACCATGACTCAATTTAATATCCCTCCCACCTCCCCGCAGTTCCAAATAAGAAATGAGGTGTGCTGTCCTTTGCCGTGAGCGCTTAGACGCGTATTGTGGCACGTGGGGCACGTGTCGGTTTGGTGCAGGGGAAGCAACTCTATGTTTGATTTGTTTTTGCCAGCTTCCGCTATAAGGGCACTATCACCTAGCAACGCCAAAACATTGCACTTGTTGAGTCATGGTAAGTATGCTTATTAATAATAAATTTAGAGATAAAATTTTAATTTATGTCACAATGATTAACCAAAACAACTCTGAGATGCAAGAGACAAGAATTTACAACAATACTCTTTCAATCCACTCTCAACATTCTCATCACTGCAAATGCCACACCATTACATAATTGATACACGTGCATAGCAGTGTAAGTCAAACTTCTCCCTTCCCAACAATCCTGATTTTCGCAGGTCTGTGCGAGATAAGTCCTAAATAATCCAAAAATGACAATAAATTTTTTTGGGGTGGGTTCCGCCCGTCCGTCTGTCTGTTTTTCTGGAGGTGAAAAACTTAAAAGTGGATTATTATTTATAATTGGATTAATATCTCAGAACCTATTTCAACTATCACTACCAAACTTGGTAAGACGGTGTATATCCTTGAATCTATGATCCATAAATGATCAGTGAATGAATTACTTCACTTCAGGGTCAAGGTCACAGGGTCAACAAATGTTAGTAAAAAAAAAATACAAATTTTCACAAAATTTCACTTTTTTTAATAAGTTATTAATATTGAACTAACGATTCTTTGATGCATGATAGATATCAACAAGACACACATCCTATGCATATTTGGTCAACCTCACTCCAAGATCAAGGTCACTGGAGCTGTCCAAAGTCAGTATTGGTAGTTTGAAGTGACCTTGAACCTAAACTATGAGAGATATAAAGTTCAGGTATGAGATGATAGATTGATCTTTAATATATGTTTCTGTTTTTGCATTGATCTTGAAGGTCAAGGTCATTTTAGGCCTTGCCAAAACATACAAAAAATATGTCATCATACAGTGGAATGTCTCTATATAACACATAGTATGCAATAACATTGGGTTACTTGATCATTCATGAGCATGAGAAGTCACATGAAGGTCAAGGTTATCCCCAGGTCAAGGTCATCCCAAAGTCACTATTCTTTTTTTTGCATAATACAACTGTTGCTGTAGTTTATTTGATATTAATTAAATGAGTGTATTTGGAGCTGACGGTCAGGGTCATCCCAAGGTCAAGAGCATAGAAAGATCAAAGTTGGTATTACTTTATATTTTAATGCCACTGTTTCATTTTGTGGTGTATTTTTTTCTGGATAGTCATTTTC
This sequence comes from Oncomelania hupensis, assembly GCA_036898135.1. Classification (NCBI taxonomy): domain Eukaryota; kingdom Metazoa; phylum Mollusca; class Gastropoda; order Littorinimorpha; family Pomatiopsidae; genus Oncomelania; species Oncomelania hupensis. The sequence continues at coordinate 95,906,865 of CM072512.1, forward strand.
ATGTTAAATATTGCAAGTTCCATAAGGAGCAGGTGAGTCATACTGGCTTTGTCCTTCTTATTTTTGTTATTATGCTGGTCTGTATTCTTAATAATCCATTCGAAATTTTTTTTAATTTTAAAATGGAATCCACAATTTTAACAGAAAAAATATGGGTATTCAATTAACTGTATGACATACCTTTTTGTACAGAACCACCTTCAGCACCAGAATCTCTGACTGCCACCGACGTAACAGAAACGAGCGTCTCGCTCAAGTGGATGCCACCATCTTCTGATGGCGGTCTTCCCATCAAGGCCTATCATGTTGAGCGTCGCGACAAACGCTTTGGGGCATGGGTCAAGGCTGGAAGTACCAAAGGCACAATCACGACCTTGGACGTGCCAAACTTGATGACTGGTCAGGAATACATGTTCCGTGTGTCAGCTGAGAATGAGGAGGGAACAGGCCCTGCTTCCGAGATGAAGGAGGTCGTCAAACCCACCAGAGAACCTGGTAAGTTTATTTGTTTGGTTGAGACAACAGTGTGATAGACATCTTTCTTCTTGTAGTATTGTTACATTTCTATAATCATGGGTGCTAGGTGTGAAAAAGTAGAAAATCTCTCACTCTGCAGTCTTTGATTTAAGCACACTATACTATTATAAACAAAGACAAATACCAACACTAAGGTCTTACACATATCCAATACTGTCAAGTACTGTCACAGTTTGAGCAGTGTAGCTCAGTGGATCTACAGTGCACAGGATGCAGCAAGCTGGCAACTTAGGTGGATTTAATTTGATTTTGAGCAGCACTTTGAGCAGCACTTTGAGCAGCTCTTTGAGCAGCTCTTTGAGCAGCTCTTTGAGCAGCTCTTTGAGCTATGTGCATTCATTATCTAAGAATAGTTACTGCAATGATTCTTTGCTTGCTTTTCAGTGGCCCCACAACCACCAATGGGACCTGTGTACTTCAGTCACATCGAAGCCACCAGCGTTGTCTTGGAGTGGCGTTCCCCTCGTGATGACGGCGGTGCTCCGGTCATCAACTACCGCATCGAGGTATCCCAGAACCAGGACATCTGGACAGAGGTAACCTTGGTGGAGGGTGCCGTGACCAAGATCAAGGCCAAGGACTTGGAGACAGACAAGAAGCATTATTTCAGGATCTTTGCCATCAACAAGGCTGGCACCAGCAAGCCATTGATATCTGATGCTGTCACCCCCCAGAGGGAAGTTGGTAAGTTAAAGTTTTAAGGTTAGATTCTTGTTCGAGTATGAAGCAGACGTTGAAGAGACTAGTCTGGCATACTGATCCTACTGATCATCCTACTGATGCTAAGAGGCTGACCACACAAGTAGCAAGATTGACATACTGTAGAGGTCTTAGAACAATTTGAATCACCTTTGGAATAGTGTATTGATTAGAATTTGCAATAAATTGAAAGTTTATGCATTTGCTTGCTTTTTATCATGAAGCCTAAGTGTAATTTCACCACTTTTCTGTATTCTAGGTTTACCAGGTAAGCCAGTAGGACCTCTGGAAACCAAGGCCATATCTCGCGACACTGTCATACTGGAATGGAAACCACCGACTGATGATGGAGGCTCTACAATCACCGCCTACATGATTGAGAAGCGAGAGGCCATGCGCCTGACCTGGACCCGCGTAGAGAAGACTACTGATGCTTCTACCACCAAGGAGGTCAAAGCTCTTACTAAGGGCGACGAGTTCTACTTCCGTGTGGCTGCTATCAACAAGCAGGGCATGGGCGAGTTCCTTGAAATGCCCAAGCCTGTCCTGGTCAAGAGTCCTTATGGTGTGCTTTTTTTTTCTACTTATTGTTTTGTTATTATTCTTTTTTATCTGCTTATTTTATTTTATTTCTTTTTATCTCAAAGATGCATTATTTATATCTTGTTTAGTGTTCAATGATAGAATGAAATTGTCTTTTTTAACTTCTTCTTTACTTATTTGTCATCTTGCTATTGTTGTTTTATTATAATAATAATAATTGTTGTTGTTTTCTTATTGTTGTTTTCTTTTTCTTCCTTTTCTTCCTTTAATATTGTCTTGTGTTTCCATGGGAGTCTCCATTCTTCGATGTATTTTTTTTATATGCTTTAAGTTGAATCTATGTGGAATTGGTATATGATTCTATAATGAGCAAAATGGTTTTGTGTGCCCACAGTTAAGTAAACAAGAGTTCTGTATTTTCCATCCTCCGTAATTATTTTCATTGTTTTTGTTGCACTGAAACAGATGTCCCATCACCGCCAAAGGGTCCACTGAAAATCTTGAGAGTGACAGAAGACTCCGCGGAGCTTGAATGGAACCCTCCAGAATATGACGGAGGTACTCCAATCCTGCAATACTCCATTGAGATCCGAGAAGCTCGCCGCACCGTATGGGGCCGAGCTGGCGTGGTAGATGATCGTAACACTCGATACACTGCCCGTCAGCTTGTCATTGACAACGAGTACTCCTTCAGAATTCGAGCCATCAATGCTGAGGGAGAGAGTGAACCTCTTGACGGTGAGGAGTCTGTTATCCCTCGCAAGAAAACTGGTGAGTTTTGTGGCATTTTATTTATTTTATTTTGATTTATTTATTAATAATTACTTTTTAACCTTTCCAAATCCAGTTTAAAATCTAGTTGGTGTGTATGCAAATAACTCAGGGGTAAACTTGAACATCTGGTCATATTTAAGTATTTAGTTCGTTAGTTAGCCAAGTAGTTACGTTCATTTGTGTTGCCAGTGCTGTTAAGCAAAAGAATTGTTTATCTTGAGCATGCATGCTTCAGGCTGTTACACTCGTTTGATGGTGTTTTTCTATCAGTAGTTGATTCAGCCCCAATGCTGAAGTCCTGATGAGTGTACTCGGATTCGTTTATCCACGCAACCCGTTCAATCATCAACAAGGCACGGAGTCGTTGTATAAAGTTTTCAAACTTTATTCAGCGTTCAACAACAACTGCATACAATCACCTTTTCACTCTCCTCTTTTTACTTTCAACACTCAACTATCAACACACTATCAACAACTCTTTTGAAACAGTGCGGCACTTATATAGTCTCTTCATACTCCAGAACAATTTAGAACACGGCAGAATGACGCACTACAACCAATCAAATTAAACTTCGTCATCACTGACTTACGTCATACCACATTCTTTCTGTCCAAGAATGTTCTCAAATATCGCGAAACTTTGATCGATAGTAAACAAGCACATCTAGAGAATTCTCCAATAATATCGACTAACAAAAATTATGAACGTTATACAAAGCTTCTTCTAACAACAACGCAAACTCAAATCAAAGGTAAATACACTTTATTATTGAATACTTTGCAAAGCGAAACGATTAGATCTATCGTGCGCGTTTCAGACATACTATCCTTCGCGTTTCAACGTAACACAGGCACTCATCTAGTTATAAATCATGTTTGAAGCTTTTTTTTTTTACTGGTTTGCTCAGTGCTGGAATGGTTGATTTTTATCATTCCAGAAGTGTCAAGGCCACCCAACAAGGTGACTGTCGCCAAGACAACAGAAGACAGTGTCACACTTGAATGGAAACCACCATCGAATGATGGAGGGGCACGCATCACTAATTACCACATCCAGGTATGAAGAGTTTTGTTGGAGAGAATGGTGATAGTGATAACATTGATGGTGATGATGTTGATTGTAATGGCACACCTGTTCATAAGCGGGACGGTCAGACTATGGATAAAAATAACCCTTGTGCTGTCCCTTATCACTGGCTGAACTGCTTGTAGCTAGATCCAAAAGGATGGCAGGGGATCGCATAGCCTATTCAACTGGCACTTGCCTTTGGTAGTTTGTGGAGCGTATAATTATTTCAGCCAAGCCCCTTGCTGCAAGCTAGCCAGACCTTAACGAACCGCCCTCTCTTATGATTTTGTTGTACATTTTATAAAAACATGACAGTTGTCATGCACGCTATTAGAAATTACTTTAGCTTGCTACATAAGTATTTCATGCCTGACAAAAATTAGTGCTGATACTAAATGTATTTTAAAAACTCATCCATTACTTACTATACACGAGACAGCGCAAACAAATAGATAGTAAACCTTATAACCTTTTTTTTCTCACAGTAGTGTATGCAATATTTTTCTCTCTAAATAAATAAAAAAAGGGGTAATAATCAAGGGGAGGGTGTAACCTCCTTTTCCATCCTTTTTTGGGGAAGTTGGGGAGGGGGTGGGGTAGGGGTGATGGCCAACAGCACGGGTGCTTTTACCTGCTGCACTTTCATTAACAGGTTAAGTTGTTTTGCCTTGTTTCTCAAGCCCCATGTTTTTATTTTTAGGGTGTTGACTCCAGCGTGCATTTTTTCACCTCCCTGTTCTCTGTGTAAACCCAGCCCAAATCCCCACCTACGCATCCAATCTACACAATGTGTTTCAAGAATATGCTGCTTTGGGATGACTTTTTTTTTCTGGACCGAAACGAGTCCTGTAAAACTCCATGTATTTGGAAATATCTTCTTCAGAGTTTTGTTTAGGTCATTGTGACTAACTGTTTTTTTGTGAAAGAGAAGCCTGTGCACTCTAGCATAAAAAGCGTGTTCACTTTGAAGTATTTATTTCTGATATCGCATGCCACAGTGACAACACCAAGTCATCTGTCAATGCATCTGCCCTATCTACACTGTCGGTTATTTCATGAACCGTCTCATCTTTCAGGTATTTGTTGCAGTGATTCCCAATGAAGGTGCCTGCAAATAGGCCTGACGTGTTATGTGATGCTTCTTCAAAATCTTACTAATCTCAGCTACAATTGGCCCCTCGTTCAAACGCACTTCCTGCTGTGTTTGACGAATGCGCTGAATGATATTAACATAGGTTTTGAGCGCTGGTGCAGTGTTTCTGAAGTCTGGCTTTTTTTCTTTGGACATTGCCACTTCAATTTGCTTGTCAAGATTGTGACAGTCATTTACAAGGCACTCAAGGTGTCTGTTTACAATCCCTAGTTTGATGTCCCATACTGGTCCTTGAACGATATTGATGAACTCCTTGGCATGCGTTTTATTACTGCCATATTCCTGGAATCCTTCAAGTCTTCACTGAAGTTGCTCGACGTTCTTTTTGAGCTGCTTTTTGCTCTGCTGGACTCAATTGCATCTGCGTGTTTTAAATCTGACACCAAAGGCATGGATGATTACTCTGATAGTCCATACTCTTTCTTCAGGAAATCGTAATCCCCGAACATAAACATTCGCATTTTTTTCTCTTTCCAAGTCATGCCGTGAAGAGAATTGATTCAATTTTTAATTGTATAGCCTAAAATAATCTTGCGGTTTTCAGCAGAATCTTTGGCTTCAGTCAGCGCAACCAACTGGGAGTTTTCCTTAGAGTTTGGATTTTGGAGATTACTGTAGCTATTTCTAGAACAACTTTAAAATTACCTCCTACATGGTCACTCCCAATTTTAACCCAAATTTCATTTTTTGGGATGATACAATCCCATGTGGGTGTCATCATTCTCTCATACTTGTCCAAAAGATCGGAAACAAACCTGGGCCAACTGGCAATTGACACCACATTGCCCTTCTCTACCTCTTTTTTAATAGCTTTGTAAACGCATTTTAGAGCCTGTATGTTCACTTCTATTTTTCCACTCAACAGACTCTTGAAATTCCCTCTCATTTTTTTTACAGACCATTTTGATTCCTATTGCCTTGCTTAATTTTCTGAAATGCCTTTGTTTAGCCCACCTAAGTGATAGATAGATGCACAGTGGGTATTGTCGCGTGGCTTAAAATTGCTTAATGCTAGTGGCAGAGAGTTCACTTTTACACAAGGCTGTTCCAGCCGTGATGAGGATGACAAATTCTTGTCTATGGTGGGTGGTGGTAATTTTACAATTTGGTGGTTGTGCTTTTGTTGCAGACTGTCCCAGTTAATGAAGCTGATAGTTATAATTTTATGTTTTGTGAACTAGTAAAACTGAAAACATTTGTATTTCTGGCATTTTGTTAGATTATGCACAGAGATTTGAAAGAAACACAAGCAATAAGTAAACAAAAACAATGCAAAAATACTCTTCCAAGCCAAAAAGGTGAAAACTAAACGTGCAAATGAACAAACAAACAAAGATATAAGCAAACAAACAAAGAAACAAAGTAAAAAATAAAAATTAAAAACATTGTCACTGCAGGCGAAGGAAGACACTCCTGGCGCCATTTGGAAAGATGTCGGCAAAGTCAGCGGCTATGACAACAGGTATACAGTTCAAGGATTGGAGGTCGGCAAGCAGTACAAGTTTGCTGTTTTGGCTGAGAATGAAAATGGCTTCAGCGAACCAGGCTTAGCTGACAAGGCTGCCTCCCCCAAGAAGTCTGTCAGTGAGTACTCCGTCCATATCAGCACATCCAGATGTGGTCGGTTTTCTGCATTGTGTATTTATATGATGTGTATCAGTTCATTCATTAAAAAAATGTATACCAAAGGCAGATTCTTCGGTTTGTAAAGAAGTTTTCCTTGAATACTGCTGCCAAAATGTTGTGTTACTGGGTGATGCTTTCATTTAATGTTTTATTAATAGTTCCCCTTTGACCTTCTTTTTCTCTTCTTTGTTTTTGACTCTCATTTAACCATCTTTTTAAAACTTTCACAGAGCCACCATCCCCACCGCAAGACCTAGAAGTGGCCGAAATTCGCCGTGACTCAGTCCTCATCAAATGGAAGCCCAGCAAAGATGATGGAGGATCGCCCATCACAAACTACATCATTGAGAAGAAAGAGATGTGGAAGACCTCCTGGGCTCATGTAGACCGCGTACAAGGCAAGGTCACCTCTGCAGAGGTCATCTACCTGCAAGAGGGAACATCCTACAACATCCGCGTTGTCGCAGAAAATGTGGCTGGGCTGTCTGAGCCAGCTGAACTGGATGAAGCTGTGATTCCTCAGAGTCCTTACAGTGAGTTTTTTTCCCTTGTTACTTGTATTTATTCATTTATTTATTTATTTTCACCTCATTCCTATTTAGTTTTTCTATGTACTGATGATCTGGTGACCTAAAAGACAGGAATGAAATTATGGCATTGCAATTTCACTTTAAATTGACAAGCCTCCACCATCCCTTCATTAAATTGAATTTATTCCCATTCGGTTCATTTTTGTTGTACTTAATGTTTTAAAATTAAAAAAATTACGAATTTTTTTTAAACATACGATTATTATTTAAAATCTTACTCAGTGACATTTGTTTCTGCTGCCTACAGAGGTGCCATCAGCACCAGTAGGACCGTTGGAGGTGACCGACGTGGACAGCCAGTCAGTGAAGCTGCACTGGAAGCCACCAGAAAAAGACGGAGGCCTACCCATCAAGCAGTACGTGGTGGAGAGACGAGAAGCCAAGCGTCAAACCTGGGTGAAGGCAGAAACGGTGAAGGGAACAGCCACTACTTGCACTGTCGACCATCTGATGGAAGATAGCCATTATTTGTTTAGAGTGTCTGCAGAGAACGCAGAAGGCCTCAGTGCACCCTTGGAGTCTGATGCCCCTGTCACATGCAGGAGAGCACCAGGTACAGAGGATAATATTTTTTATATTATATTTCTTGCGTTTGGTTTGTTCTTATGAGCTGAAGTGGATGAGATGAACTTTAACAAAGCAACCTACAAATTGTAATTAGATTTTGATTTGGACTGAAACAATATCCATGGCTCAGCAGGACATATTGCTGAAAATAAATGGGAAATGTTATTTCATGTGTAATTGGGCAAAATAAGCATGCGAATTGCAAGCTCATTTTGCTGGTTTATCGTCCCTGGAAATTGGGACATTTGTTAGAAGTTTCACGATTAATACACATTAGCATCATCTTTTGCAGAGAAACCAGGATCGCCATCAGGCAAGCTGCGTGCTAGCAAAATCACGCCTGATTCAGTCACACTGGACTGGTTGCCTCCTTTGGATGATGGTGGCTCCCCTCTGACTGCATTCATTATTGAAGCCAAACCCATTGGCGACAAGGACTGGTTAGTATGCACTTTTTTAAAACTTCATTTAGGATGAGTTTTTACAGTTGACATGTATTTACAGAATATAGGATTTGGGGTGTAAACAATTTTGGGTGAGGGAATATTGCACATGTAACATGAGCACTCTCACACACATGTACATACAATACCAAACACAAACACACACATTTACACAGTGCATATAGAAACATTCTAGTTTGTGTCTCCACACTCAACAGAAAAACCGAAAGATGCAATAACATTAATGTAAAATCTAAGTCCGCTGGACCTAAAGCAACAATTATGTAATGTAATGTAATGTAAAATCTAAACATGCAGTACAGAGTTCTTTATACTTCTTAATCTAGTGTTGGAATTGGTGGACCACCAATTTAATTTCATGGAGAGAAATGAGGATTAAAATGTGTTCATGAACTTCATAAACCTGCACTTATAATTAATGATTCAGCGTAATATATTAATTTTGCAATGTGCAGGTCAACTGTGGCAGAAGCCAGCCCAGAGTCTTCACGTCACACAGTGAAGAATTTGAAAGAAGGCCAGGAATATCACTTCCGCATCAGTGCTCAGAATGCCATCGGACGCAGCAAGCCTGTTGAGATGGAGGGCACTGTCACACCATCCAGGCCTGTTGGTAAGCAACTTCAGTAGCTCTTTGAGACAGATTTTGTGCTAAACGTTATTTGCAACGGCGTTTTCCTTGTGTATTCATTTGTGTGTAAGTATGTACATGTATGTGCTATGCCACATGTTTCAGACACTTATTGAGTATCTGTTTCAAGTTCAGCCCTTGCTTTAGCTTTATGGTTTGGGCAAACATAGACATGTAAAGTGGATTCAAAGAAGTTTGTTTTGTAAGAGAGTGAGAATTCATTCTTGTCACCGCCACGACTCCCCCTGGGCAGACGCCACAAACAAACACCTTACACACGCAAACAACCCAGAAAGAATGACAGTTTCCCGCAGACGTGAAGGGATGAAAACACAACAATTATATATACAACTTTCAAGCTATTTATTCATTCATACCACACACTCATACACATACAACATTTACACATGAAACGAAGAAATGGTAATGGAACAATCAATGGGTCAATGGAACGATGCAATGGTTCGTGGATGATCGGGGGTCGATAATCGACCAACGTCCTCAAATCGAACGTGCACAGCCAAAGTCCGAGGCACGTGTTAACATTCAGACAGGGGGGTTAAGCGTAGGAGAGGGACAACACAAAACGGGCCCACCTGGCGAAATGCAGTCCCTGGTAAAGTCTCCTCAAAAGTATCCACTCCCTTCCGTTGACGTCCAAACGAAGGAGCGTTGCCACCCGCGGTCGCCACTGACGATGATGATGGAGTGATGATGATGGCGCTGACAACAGAGGTGGTAGACAAACGAATGGCGATGTTGATGATGTTTGGTCCACTTGACCAAGTGTCGTCATCGTTGCTGCCTCACGTTATCCAGCGACGAACTGGCGGATTGACGAACGTTGAGCTGCGAGCTTCGAACTCGCTCCTCGTACTCAAGCCTCGAATTCAGTCCTCAACGACAATCCTTGACGAACCTGAAACATGCTTGTCGCATCGTAAATGTCATGTTCACCTGATTCTGTCCCCCTCCCTCCTCACACTCACCCCCCCCCCCCCCCCCCCGCACTCACTAAACTACTCCACTAAACTTCTGACACTTGAGGGGTCCAACTGCAGTCTATTTTCCCCGTCCTTGACTCCCTCTCGCTTTCTACTGTTATCGTCACTGGAAACAATTACATATCACACAATTCAATGAAATAATGAATGCATGGAATGAACGATGCTGCAATGAATACATGTAACCACCAACACATTATTCATATCAAGCATCCCCAACGACAACAACAGCAACCACTTCCGTCCTACCTTCATCACACTCCACCCCCTTTCTTCTCCCTCATTCTCCCTCTTTCAGTCGCACTCTTCCTTTCTTCTGCCTCTCCTCAGTGCAACCATTCTCATCCTTCCTCCTGTCTCACACACAGCTATCATTCAACACCCCAACAGCCTGCCCTTGGTTATTAGCACAGTGAGGAAAAAAAAACCACCATTGCACTAACCCACACGGTTCGATGTAACCGCACCCCGTAGCCCCTTCTCCACTGCTCGTCTACGAAAGTACATCCAATTAGGGTAATCCGGTAGTGTGTAGTTCCCGTAGTAGACAATGCCTCAATACTACCTACCACACTACCAATAGGCTTGCTTTTCTACAACTACACTCCAACCGAGCGTATCACTTTAGAAATTGGCAATCTTTAAACTAGTATTTTTCTCAGAACCAGATACTATTTTTCGTTAATATCCGTCCCACCCTAATTCCAGAACACAGCAAAACCACAGAGCACTAGACAAACACTGTCTACACTGTACTGCTGTCAAACACGTTCTGGCGATAGTGAGCACATTCCTAACCTGGCCTAACCGGCGTATGCTGTTTACCACGCTTTGCACGCTCCCGAGACAACAATAATCACACATACGGCAACACGCAGTACCACCCCCGCCCCTATACTCTTCACACACAGACTACATGGCTTTCTTCACAGCTGCCCTGTGACAATTCTATGCTTCTAATAGTCAGTACAAATGTGGAAGTTATAGCTCTCTAACAAAGTTGATACTACCTCATGTTGTCATATGCAGGAAAAAACAAAAAAAAAATTCACACCCACTCTGTATTTTTCACTTGCACAGAAACCCCAGGAGCACCAAGAGGGCCTCTCATTGCTAAGAATGAGGGTCGTGACTCTGTCACACTGTCATGGCAACCACCTCTTGATGATGGTGGCTCTCCCGTCACAGGCTACATCATCGACAAACTTGACGTTCAGAGAGGTGGGTGGCAGAGAGCAGCCCGAGTGGCACCTGGCCAGACAGCCTACACCCTGCAAGGCCTGAATGTGGGCCATGACTACAACTTCAGGGTGTATGCTGAGAACAAGGCTGGCGTTGGACCACCACTTGACCTGAAGACACCTATCAAGGCAAAGAGTGCTTTCAGTAAGTAAACTTTTGTTGCATGTTCTAAGCTTAACATGTCTAATAAATTTGCTTCCAAATTTCTCAAACCAAATTAGTTCTGCTACTGCACTTTCTACATCACTTTATTTTGTTTAGAACCAAGTTCTAATAATGTTACTTGCATATTCATTATTAAGTAACACATTTCTGAGCAAACTAAGTATGTCTTAACTTTCCAAATCCAGACCCACCATCAGAGCCTCGTGACCTGAAGGTCGCAGACATACGGGAAGACTCTGTCACGCTGCAATGGTCTCCGCCGGAAACCACTGGTGGCCTTGATCTTCTGGGCTATGTGGTGGAGCGCCGTGAAGTGGGCAGGCAACAGTGGGCTCGTGTCGGGCAGACAAATCCTGACGTGACCACCATCAAGGCCCGCAACCTGCTAGAGGGTAGACCGTACACGTTCAGAGTAATGGCAGAGAACTTGGAGGGTTTGAGTGAACCCGCTACTCTGTTGAAACCTGTCACACCAGAACGACCCATCGGTGAGTCGTTTCATTGCTTACATTATACCTATTTAATGCCAAAATCATGTTGGTAAAGCTGTTATTGTGAGATCCTAAGTTTAGCTTAGTATGGGTAGACAATCTTCTTCATTTGTCATCTTCTTGTCTGATTATTTATGTTTCATTTGTTATGTGATCAACAGAGCCACCATCCCCACCACAAGACCTGGAAGTGACTGACACTGACAAGACATCTGTCACCTTGGCCTGGAAAAAACCTTTCAAGGAGGGTGGAGCACCTATCACCTCTTACATTATAGAGAAGCGCGATGGCAAAGCAGCAACCTGGCAGCAGGTGGCTGACACAGGCTTTGCCTCTCATGTCTATAATGTGGACAACTTGATTGAAGGTTACGAGTACTTCTTCCAAGTGCGCGCCAAGAACTCTGCAGGTGTAGGTGAACCAGCTACACTCCAATCACCTGTGGTACCTTCCAAGAGGAAAGGTGAGTAGAACATTATTATATTGGTATTCCCACATATTTATATATTACTTTGGTATTTAATATTATAATAGAATGTTTTTAGAGTGCACACTGTCTCAAGAACCATCAGACTCATGGAACATATTCACAGTATAATTATACTAGTGTTCTAGAATAAAGTAGGTCTTTATGTGACATTTGCAGTATGCCAGACTTGTTGGAAATAGACCTTCCAAAGCACAAAAGCATTCAGGAAAAAAGAAAAAAAAAAGAAATAAAGAATTAGACCAAGATCAGTATGTTGACCAATTAGTATAAACAGCAGTCTTTTTGGAAATGTAAAATGTTGTTTTCACACGTTTTGTTAATTTCAATGGCAGTAATGTGAAAGAAGTAGAGTTTATTAGAAATAAATTGTGTAGGAAAATATATTGGTTTTCAGCAGCGTTGTTTTCACTGTTTGACAGACAAACCATCAGCCCCAGTGGGTCCACTGGAATGCAAGACTTCAACAGAAGACAGTATCACACTGTCCTGGCAACCACCAGAGTCCAACGGTGGTGCTCCACTCACGGGCTACATTATTGAAAAGTCAGACTCTCGCAAACCCAGATGGGTGCGGGTGGGCAAAGTACCCGCTACCCAGACGGAGACAGCAGTGGAAAGCCTGCTGGAAAATGTGGGCTACTTCTTCCGGGTAATGGCAGAGAACCAGGTGGGCCTTGGTCCAGCTCTAGAGAACGAGCTGCCCTTCAAGCCCAAGAGTCAGTATGGTAAGCATACATTGGCACTATCAGGTCTTCCTCTTCTATCACTCTTAACCATCACCTCGCCTCCCTTATGCTCTGTATAAGCAGTGTATACCAGCAGTGGAGGCATGTTGACTTCAGGAAATGTAGGATTTAGAAGTCAAGCAGTCTTTTCCATTCTCAAGAAGTTTTATGTTTGTCTTCCTGCACAGGCCCACCATCCAGGCCACAAGCACCAATCAAAACACTCCAGATCACACGTGACTCTGCCACCATCCAATGGCAGCCTCCTACTTCCAACGGAGGTTCACCGCTCACCGGCTATGTGGTTGAGCGCCGAGAAGACGGTCGTCGTGGTTGGATGTACTGTGGAAGGACCAATGCCGATGTCACCATCCTCACCAGCGCAGCACTCACCGAGAACACTCAGTACTTCTACAGAGTGTATGCTGAGAACAAGTATGGCCGCAGCGAACCATTGGAATCAGAGTTCCCTGTGGTGCCCAAGAGAGTGTTTGGTGAGTACACTGTGTGTGTGTTTTGCAGGTTTCACCTATTGCCATTTTCTTTTTGGGTTTAGATGTAGACTTTCTATTTGACGTAGCTTTTGTGGGGTTAGTGTGGGGTGGGATTATTACTCTTGAGGGTGTGATAGATAACAATCTTTTGACTTCTCAATTCCTTGGAGTGGGAGTGATCCTATAGATTGCTGCGTGCAGGAATATCAAGTCATGGTCTTTTTCTTAATTAAAAAAAATAATACACTTTTTTTTAAAAATTCCGCTAAGAATCCAGTTATTTCTTCATTGCCTGGCAGACTTTTATTACAATTATTATTATAATGACCAATTCGTGTAGTAGCATCATTAGTCTTAGAGAATGTTACCAGCTGGAAATAAAATAATTTTGAAATATTTGATGGGTTAACATTTGAATTTGGAGCTTTGATGTTTTGACTTTTTATCCCTGCATAAAGAGTTTTAAAAGTGTTTTATAGCTTAACTAATTTCAATCAGAACACCAATTTCTATTTGGAGCAATATATATCCAAACCTGCCCAGACCCATTCACCCTATTTTCTTGGCAGAAGTAGAAGATTAGAATTAGGCATTGTAGCAGAGGTTTCTTAGAAGTTAGAATGAATTCTTCCTTGTACTGTGTTTTATTTTGTGATGTGCTTACTGCTACATTCACCGCACACTCATATATTATGGCCACATTTATCTGAAGGAAAACAAGGCAGCAGAACTGACAGAAAATAAATTCTGCTTTAATCACAAACACACCTACACATTGAAGGAATAGAGCACATTAAAAGAATATATATTGGTTTAATATCTGAGGCATGCTCGACATATTTGAATCAATATAAGATTATAATTTTTGAAATATTGTACACATTCCAGTATTAGTGCACATTCAGGCAGAGAAAAAAAAAGAAAAGTTGAAAATTGATGCAGGTTTGCTATAGGAAAGGTGCTTAGTGAGGAATTGAGCTGAATATAGATCCTGATATTGTTTTGCATGCTCTGTTTTTGCATGGTGTGCTGTTACACTGTATTATCCTTTCTTATATTAACCCTTATAGCTAGTCTTCTCGGTCACTCGTTTTTTTCTAACCGGTTTTATGGATACTAACATTGTGCTTGTTTGAGCTTTGGCATGCAAAAATGAGAAAGCTGAGCAAGTGCAGTTTTTTCCTTATAAACCACTGAACTTGTTTTATGAATGTAATTGTACTTGTAATTTTGTTTAACGTCTCTGTTTGATAACAGTTGATTTATGTTTTACTAAGAACAATGAGAAAAAAAAATAATCAACTGATCCAAATACCAACATTTCAATTGTGCTGTGATGTTGTTATGCACTTTTACAATTAGCTGTAGCATGAATTTGGGAAAGGTTGTTTCTAACAAGCCATCACATAGAATATGACAGAATTGTATTTTTAAAGTAATACATCTTGTGAATTAATTGTGTTAGCATGTGTCATTTTACTGAAATAAACTGACCTTTTAAACCAACAAATAACAACATCACATGCAGAATGTTCTGTTCATCCACTGAAGGGGCTGATCCCACTTTTCACGGCTAGGCTGTTGTTTGTTACTCCTGTAACTAATCAAATGTTTGATCAGAAGATGTTTGGTTGACTATTTTCTGAAAGTTTCCTGAACAAATTGTACTCTTCCATAACAATCAGACTGACACACTCCGGAATAGCATGATCAGCCCAGTCAGTGCAATGTTTCTATGGCTGTTCACTAACAACTCGCCTCCTGCACTGTTTCCAGAATTTGCCGGTACAGCCTGGTTCAAGGAGGCCAATCTTGAGCCCTCTATTGAAGTTTATCTCACTCAGAAGCTCATGCATTACGAATATATCTTCCGTGTTTATGCAGACAACCCTCTCAGCTGTGTTTGGGACTCTATCGATCTGTCTTCCATTGAGGGGAGATTTTAGTGATGTCAGAGTGAAGAATAGCTTTCGCGTGTTGTAAATTCAGATGAGGACTTAATATCTGTTTCTCTAAGTATGTGACGTCCTAATGAATTCAGAGTTATCTAGAATATTCAGAAGATTTTGAATTGTTATACTGGTTGTGACTTCAGATTAGCATATTTCAAAAACCTGTTCACTGGTGTGAGAGACTAACATTTGTAATTGTAAATGTGATAACAATTCCTCCTTTATTTTTCTTTTTTTTGGGGGGAGGGGGTGGGGGTAGGATAAGGGAGTAGAAGGAAGGGGGGTGCGTTGATGTTCTAATCTCTTTGTTGATTAAATAATGGACTAAAATTGTCAATCATAACACCTCGTTAATTCTTTCACTGTGAGATATGATGTTCTGTTAAAGTTAATCCTTCCAACCTTGAGCTATCTGACAGTGTTAAAATGCATAACGGAATGGAAAAATTAATCTAAAATTATGACATTTTTCTAATTCAGAATGAAGTCTTTGTTTTGGCTTGATGCTGTTATGTTTTTTTTTTTTTTAATATCCAAAAACTGAAATATAAAAAAATTGCAGTTTCCTTGAGAAAAAATAAATACTGTAAATAAATAAATTTTAACATGCAAACATCATGACTTTGAATTGGAAGGATTACAGTGTGTGAAATGTTATGTGTTAATTTTGTGGGACACTTTGTGTTAATATTTTTTTTATATAACCAACTCTTTGTCTTACAATTGTTAAATCGATACATACCCATAAAGTAGCAATTTTGTAAGTGTAAATACATGTGCTATGATCTGTTGCTGTTGTTCGATTAGACACATTCGTTTATAAAGCAATATTAATAAAAAGTTTGTTGTTCCTTTTTAAAGCAGTGGGAAAAGATTTAGGCTGACTAAAAAAAACAACTAAAGTAATTGTGTAGATTAAGTGGACCAACAAGTATTTTAATATATGATACATGTTTTAGTCATTGTTACACATTTTTTTAAAACTTTATTTTTATCATTACCATTCATTGTTTATATTTGCATGTAGTATACTTTATGCATTTGGTGGGTAGTGTAGAAATAAATTTCAAAATAGCTTACTAGTGCTTGTCCAGTAGATTTTTCTTTCTGCATTTTTGGACTATATTCAGCTCATTTTGCTTTTAAAAAAAAAATAAAAAAATATATAACTGAATTAATGCACCAAAGAGAGAGAGAAAAAAAAGGGTAAAAAGACATTAATTTTTGAAACAAATGAGTACAATTTTCTTCCAGAAATGATGCTTTTGGATTATAAACATTTCATGCTTGAAGAATGTGAATTTTGAGCAGACTCAAACTTATATACAGCTCAAGATCTTTCGCAGTTCCATTTTGCAACCTTTTCAATAGCAATAACATTCCTGACAAGCAATTTTGTTATTGAAAGAGCTTGCAAGTTGAAGCTGGTTTTTGTTTATTTTAAAAAAAAAAATTATTTGTTATTTTTACAATCCTTGCATTTATTTTTGGTGAGATAAATTATACAATTTTGTATTTTAAAAAAAAAAGCTGATAACTGATTAAATGACAACAACAAAAAAATTGTAATTAAAAAGACAGTCCAAAGTTTTTTCCCACTGCTTAAAATGTAAATCAAAAATAGAATAATCAATAAATAGAATACATTTTCTGTGTTTGATGATGTTTGTAATGGCAATTAAATGTGTGATGGATGCTGTGGACCTGAGTTCTCCAGATGAGTTTTGTAGATCGTTAAAAATATTGACAAACAGTCATTCTGACTGCTAATAGGATACCATTTCCTTCCTCATAGTTATTGTCAGTATAAACATATCTCAGATATAAACATTGGTGACCAAATAGATATTCATTTCCCAGATAAAAGATGTGGAGATTAGTTATTTTATTTTAGATTTATTGTTAATAAAATTCTTTGTATAAGTACCCTTGATGTATGTTCTTGATCTCAGACTAGAGAAACCCTTCTTCCTTTGTTGAAACATTCTGACTGGTAATTGTTGAGTAATAAATCTTCAGGCAGAAATGTAAAAATCAATATGTGCACTTATATTTCTTCTGTTTTGTATGTTGTCTTCCTAATGTTCATTTTCTATGCATTTTTGTGTAACAGTTCACCTTGCAACTTCTCTAACACAATCTTTTCTAACGAATGAATCTTTTCTTGTCACTTTTAACCATTCTCTTTTCTAACTTGACCACTATAACCATTTCCTTCTTTAACTTTGCTTCTAATTTTATTTTGCTAAGAAGGCTAACATTCCCATAACTTAATGCTGTTGCACACTGAACACTGTTTACTAAATTTTGTTATATAAGTTCTGTAACTGCAAGATAAATCTTATTCAAGCTCATTTCATTCCCGTTCAACTATGAAAGCAAATTAATGCAGCTATCAATAAAAAATCATACCCATCCATGCAGACACGTGAGTTTAGGTCATTGCAATTTTCATAGGAAATAATTGTTCCTACATACAAACCTGACATTTATATTTACATTAATTTTGTGTGTGTGCTGTCTGTGTCATTTGTGTGTGTATTAAAGGTTGGTTTTAGGTGACACAAATCTGATTAATGATTATTACCAACAACAGCATGCACACGTTCCATTTAAATTTACACTATTTGGACAGTAAATAAAAACGTCATGCTTTTTGTTTTTTATTAGTAACATTTTATCATTTCCATATCCCATTCAAGAAAAACAAAAAAGAAATATCAGTTCACTGCACGTAATGTACATCAATAAAACAATTGTCACATATACAAACACTTATTAACCAATGATGCAAATATGTACATATAAAATACAACTGTACTAAACGATATCACACAGCAGTAACATAACAGTTAAATGTGCCAACCCCATGCACCCACAGGCAAACCTTCAGCTCCTGAGAACCTGAGAGCGGAGAATGTGGACAAAGACTCTCTCACTCTGGCCTGGTCTCCACCATCTGACGATGAAGGAACCATAAAGAAATACATCATTGAGAAACGACACAAGGACTCCAGAACTTGGGAGCCAGTAACTGATGTTTCTGGACGCACCAAATGGTGCCAGGTGAAAAACCTGCCACCTGGTGGATCATTTTACTTCCGTGTCACTGCAGAGAACCCAGCTGGCTTGAGCGAGCCTGCGGAGTTGTCTGTACCTGTCGATCTGAAGTCCAAGAAAGGTGGGTTGGAGTATGTTCCTTGTGTTTGCCTAGATTTTAAATTTTTACTCGCATGCATAGCAATGTGAGACTATGTACTCACCCCAAACTCCTCCACCAACCTCACCCCCCCAAAAACAAACAAAAAAAAACAAAACAGATTTTTGCAAATCTGTTTAGATGAGTCCTAAATAGTCCAAAAATTATATTTAAAAATATAGTCAGCCCTCCATCTGTCTTTCCACCGTCCACTGTCAGCCGTTTGTTGAAAAACATTAAAGTGGCTAAGTATTCAGAGCCTATTTCAACTACCACAACCAAACTTGGTAAAATGGTGTATACCCATGAGACCTCGAAAATGATCTGTGAATGAATGACTTCACTTCAAGATCAAGGTCACAGGGCCATCAATTAATCAAATGTTATTTTTTAAAATGGCAATTTTAAAAAAAAATAACTTTCACTTTTTATTTTAGGTTACTAATAGTGAACTTATGATTCTTCGATGCATGATAGATAACAATGGGACACACATACTATGCAAATTTGGTCAATCTCACTCCAAGGTCCATTCCGTTTTTGCATGGATCTTGAAGGTCAGTGTAATTTTAGGCCTTGCAAAAACATACTAAAAATAGGTCGTCGTGCAATGGAATTGCTGTTTATTTAACCCATAATATGCAGCAATAGAAGTACAAGAAGTCTTGGATAGATAGACAGACTACAACTCTGACCTTTGAAGAACAAGCAGGATTCAGGGCAGGGTGAAGTACCACTGAGCAGATTTTCAACCTCAGAATAATCTGCGAGAAATACCTACAGCACCAACAACATCAATATTATGTGCTTGTAGACTTCAAGAAAGCGTTTGACCGAGTCTGGCATGCAGCTCTATGGGCAACCATGAGAGTATACAACATCAGTCCTAACATTATTGAAGTCATCAAAAGCCTTTATGACAAGGCTACCAGTGCAGTCCTCCACAACAGCACTATCGGGAAGTGGTTCAGAACAACAATAGGCGTGGGTCAAGGATGTTGAACATCTTCCTGGAGTGCATGTCAGATGCCCTTGCAGATCACCAAGGCACAGTCAGCATAGGATGGCAGAGCAATCTCCAACCTCCATTTTTGCGGATGACATTGATGGATTGGCTGGAAGGAACAAGAACTTAACAGCTTATACAGAAGCTTGACACCACCTCCAGAGCCTTCAGAATGGAAATGTGCAGAGAAGAACAAAATGATGACCAACAACACCAATGGCATCAACATGGACATCAAAATCCAAGGCCAATCCCCCAACACAGTGCATAGCTTCAAATATTTAGGAGCCATTGTATTAGACAATGAATCTCGACAGGAAGTCCTCTCCAGGATAGCACAAACAACTGATGCCCTGACAAGGTTGCAACCCATTTGGAAAGACGAGACCATCAGTCTACACTCCAAGATAAGGCTGCTGAGCTCCCTTGACATCTCCATCTTCCTATACGCTTGCGAAACATGGACCCTCACAGCAGACCTACAATGAAGAATACAAAGTATGGAGATGAGGTGCTACAGAAGACTTCTGGGCATTTCCTATACCCAGCACATCACCAACGACGAAGTCCGATAGACCATCACACAAGCCATTGGACAACATGATGACATGCTCACTGTGGTGAAGAAACGGAAACTCCGATGGTATGGCCACATCTCCAGAGCATCAGGCCTTGCAAAGGCCATACTGCAAGGCATGGTGCAAGGAGGTAGAAGAAGAGAGAGACAGAAAAAGAGATGGGAGGACACCATTCGAGAATGAACTGTCTGGACACTGAGCGAAGCCATGAGGGTTGCTGAGGACAGAGAAAGATGGAGTATGCTGTTTAAACTATCATCTGTAGTGCCCCAACAACTTTCAAGTTACAGGATAGGATAGGATGCAACAACCTTAGGTTATTTGATCAGACATGCATGAGGGATTTACATGAGGGTCAAGGTCACTGAAGGTCAAAGTCATCCCAAGGTCACCTTTTTTTTTTTTTTTTTTTGGGGGGGGGGGGGGGGGGGGGAATAAAAGTTTATATTTTTATTGTACTTTATTTTGATAGTGCATGAGTGTATTTGGAGGCAATTGTCAAGGTCAAAATCAGAGAAAGATCAAAGTTGGTTTTACTTTGCATTTTATTGCCACAATTTCATTTTGTTTTCCCTGGGGCACTCATATTTATGTTAAATATTGCGAGTTCCATAAAGAGCATGGGAGTCATATGGGCTTTGCCCTTCTAGTTATTCTTGAGTGCTGTTTTATTTTTTCTTTTGGCATGGGCTTTAGTTTAATAACTGATGTTTTCGCATGTTTAATTTTTTTATAGCAATCCTAAATTTGTTTTTAATCATTCTATTGTTTAGAAAAAACACTCAAAAAATTGGCTTAGGAAATTTGTTTGTTTTAAATATGATGAATAGTAAAAGCATGATAAATGGTGTTACTAGCATGTTGAATAGTTATAGTAGCATGTTGTACCAAAAAAAAAAGTCTTGCAAAAAAGTTCTTATTGTTTGTTATTCGTGGTTATAAATATATAGATATAAAAAAAAACTGAATAGCTTGTAACAAGTTCATACTTGCCTGACTTTTTATAGCATATAGCATGGTCGGATAGTTTTAAAAAAGCATGTTTGGCTTGTTTATTTTATGTTATTTTACTTTGCCTGACACTAATCTCAATTGTGCTTTATGTTTTCAGGTCGTTATGTTTTACTTTGCTCCAGTCTTTTGAGTTAGTTTTCTGTTATGTTTGATTTTGCTGTTTTTACTGTAGATTTCTTGTTTGGCATTTTTGATGTTATGATTTGTTTTAAATAGCATGAAATAAATGCATGCATAAGTTTCAGGTGTTTAGATAGCTTCACACTTTAAGTATGCTTGCAATTACATCATGTTCATTAATTTAGATTTGTATGATGAGATTGAAGATGTATTGCTTTATATTTTTTATTCCATGTGTCATGAGCCATGTTAGGATTTTTTTTGTACATCATTGTGCCCACACTTTGATTATTGTACTCTTGATGTTGTGTAAATGTATCATGTATAATCAAGAAAAATGTATACATTTTGGTGTGCACGTATGACTGATTTGTATAGTAATAAAAGTCTTGTGTGCGTAATATTATTGAAGAATATATTATGCTGATTTGTTTTGTTGATTTTCACTTCTATTTAAAATAATATAATATTGGTTATAATACTTAGAAGTTAGTGATGTAGTCTTCAGTGATAAATTTTTAGGTTTATATTCGTTATGTTGTGACGTTAATATTGGTTTAATTTTAGTATTATATGTCTTTGGTAATATATTGACAATGTTGTTCATTATTTACATTAAAATAATGAGATATGGCTCATTTCCAATGGAAGGAGAGCAATATCTTGTTCATAGCATTGATATTAAAAGTTACATTGCTCGTTATTGTAGGTTTTAGATGCTTAAATTTTTCTGTAACCACACTCACAAAGTAATCAACTTTCTCTTTCCTCCTTCCCTCCCATCCCCATTTCTATTTAACAGAGAAACCCAAAGCTCCCAAGAATGCTCCAGAGATTCAAGAACTTGGAGAAGACTTTGTGGATCTGTCCTGGAGTCCGCCAGAGTCTGACGGTGGATCACCCATCACGGGCTACCAACTTGAACGCACAGATATCCACGGCCGTTCGTGGCTGCCGGTCAACAAAGAGCCCATCAAGGACACAACATTCCGCATGAAGGACCTGAAAAAAGGACTGCAGTATGAGTTCAGAGTGCGTGCCATCAACGCCATGGGAATGGGTGAACCTTCACCCTCCTCTGAACCTTTTGTCTGTGGCCATTCCATCTGTAAGTACTGGTGTTTTAGTTTAGTTTTATCAAGTTAGTTCAGTTTACTGTTTAGCTTAGTTTAATAATGATTTAGCATTTACAATACAATACAACGTCACTGTTCAATTAGAGAACATCTACAAAAGTTTACTTTTGAATTGCAATTAGTGATTTATTTTATTAATTTCACTGTTGGGTTTATAAGTGTGATGGGGGTGATCTTGTATACATTTGAATTCAACTTACACGCCTCGTAGTGTGCCAGTCCAGTACATCTACAAAAATAAGCAATAACTATAACCCAGATTTTACAGAGGAAAAAAGCTGTATCTGTTTGATTTATAAATGGCATTCCAGATTTTGTTTTCCGCTGGCATATATTCCAAGTTGTGTGATTTTTATACCTTATATTCTGTGGCAAAAATATAAAATTTGTATCACACCCTTTCTGCAGCAATGGCAGCTCCTCAGTTCATTGGCGTGTTTAACGACCTGGCTGTTCCACTGGGTGAAGATGCTGTCTTTACTTGCCAATGTGTCTCTCTGCCATCACCTGAAATCTCGTGGTCAGTTTTTCTATTTGTATTGTTTTGTTTTGTATTGACTTCATTTTAATAGATAAGATGTAAATAATGAATGTTATTGCAGTACATTTCTAGCAGCTATGTACTCACTTACCTTTCTCATTTCACAAGGACACACAGTCTTGATCATTATTCTTTTGAAGTAGGGTTCTGGTATTCTCTATTGATTTACACACACACACACACACACACACAAACAGAATACAAAACATGTTCAACATTGCAATTGAAAACATCACCGGTAAATCTAGTGTGTTAAGTCAATAGTATTAATAATATCAATGGAAAATTCTAAAGATTGTAAAGTTTTAGTGATAGAAATTAGTAGTTCATAATTTAATTATTTCCCTTTATTGCACATACCTGACCATTGACCACTACCTAACCATTCACCAATAGATGACTTTTAATCTGCATCATCCTTTTCGTTTATCACCACAGGTTCAAAAACTTCCGTGAGGTGTTCAGCGGGAAGAAGTGCAGTGTGGAGAGTGATGGAGCGACTTACACTCTGCGTATTCGCAATGTTGACTTCTCCGATGTCGGTGACATTGAATGCCAGGGAAGAAACAGATACGGAGCCGTGTCCATTAGAGCTAAGCTCACTGTCCTGGGTATGATAAGTGATAATAATAATAATAATAATAATAATAATAATAATAATAATAATAATAATAATAATAATAATAAATAATAATTAATATTAATAATAATTGAAGCAGAAAAGAATAAGGACAACTATTTAGCACTTTTCCTCCAAAGTCAGTATGTTCAGAATGCAAAATGGTTCCCATTGGATGTTTTCTCACGCTTCTTGGTAGCTGTTATTAATTTATCTTTATCTTTTTGCTGTCAGTATTTGAATTGCTTCAGTATGAAATCTAAACAGCATCAGTGGTACATACAATTGTAGTTTTCCATGACAGTAATGTGCAGATTGTTATTTTCCTGAGAGTCATAATTCATTGTAATTCCTGAGAGTCGTAATTCATTGTAATTCATGAGAGTCATAATTCATAGCTCGCTTTTACAGCCCCAGCCAACGTTGAAATGCCACCACACTACGGCAAGGGTCTGCGCTTCTGCCGCGGCGATACCATCAAGGTTCGAATCCCAATCACTGGCACACCAGCACCTACAGTAGAATGGCTGAAGAAGAACAAGCCAGTGGCTCAGATCAAGGCACTGGCACCAAGGCTAGAGATCGCAGGCACTCATCTTCACACTACGCTCATCATTGATGACTGCATCAAGTCTGATGAGGCCGTCTATACTCTGGAAGTCACCAATGAGTTGGGCTCTGCAACTGTTGATATTCCCATCTGGGTTGTTGGTCAGTGAAAGACTTTTTGTTTTTATTTTAAGCAGGGAAAGGAGCTGGGGGGAATAATGAGGGTAACTGCTCTTATTTGATTTAAAAGAAGAGAAACTTTAAAGACAATGTGAAGAACAAATACCTGCAACTTTCATTTTATTATCATAGTGGCACAGTACAAAACAATTGCCTACATTGTGCACAGGTCATGCAATTATTTGTGCATATTTTGCATAATAGTTTAACCATGTGGATAATGAGCTAAGGCCCCCCCATGAGGGTGCTGGGGGTTTCAGTATAAATAGCATCCCCACTTTATGGAAATTTAGTGCTTTAAATTCCCACTGTCACTGTCTTTCTCCTTTGTTCTCTCTCATTCCTACTCTGTTCTATCAATCTACTATACTATCTTCTTCTTCGCTAGACCAGTCACCTATCTTTTTTCTTGAAAACTCTTCCGGGCCAAAACTCCTCATTTGTGTGTGAGGTCTGTTGGATCAGCTTGGGAATATTGGATGCTTTCTGCCAAATGGTCACTGGGGCTTCCTATGATGTTAATATTTGGCAATGTAGGCATTTTATATGTATGTATTTTGTTGATATTGTATAATGGTGTTTTTATTCTTTTTCTTTTTTTTGTAAACGGGAGTTCGATAAGTTAGAGTATAGACTCAGCGTCCCCTGCGTAGGATGTCTTTATTGTAAAATGACTGGCTGGTAGATTGCCTTCAGTGTTACCACTAGGGTTGTTTCGGCGGATCTTTTATGCGGATCAGGGGTGAGTCCTCTTTCACTTCTCTGGTCCTGATTTGGCTCAGAAGAGTCCGCTGGACCTAAAGCAATAACAATGTAATGTAATGAACTAAGGAAGAACAATGTTAATATGCATGCACAAAAAAAAAAAAAAAAAAAAAAATTGCCTGCTTTGTGCAAAGGTCGTGCAATTGTGCATATATTGCATCAAAGTTAACCCTTTTGCTGCCAAGGGAGAATCGCACTGAGTTTCAACCATTTGCCAAGTAAATGTGGTTAATGATTTTGAAAAATTACAAAACATTATTGCGTGAACAGTAATAGAAATAATTGGGTAACACTTATACATTTCTGAAAGGTTATTAAATTGTCTATATAAATATGCTATTTGAAAAAAGGAAAGTAAAAAAAATGTTTGTAGTAGTTAAAACATTTTTTAATTTATTTTTTTTAATCCAAATAAGAGATAGTGAGAAGGAGAGAGGGAGGCAATCACATCGTATTTGTTATATTTTTAATATATGGGTGAGCGGTATTGCATCACTTTCATCCATGTCACTATTTGGCACATAGATCAGCTTTGCAGCCATGTGAGTGGGGTGAAGTGGGGTAGGGGGGGGGGGGGTTGGCCGTCTGCCAATGAAAAGGGTTATCATACTTAACTTACAATTGTTTAACATCTAATGTCCTGAGCTTTCCAATCATGCATATTTGTTTTTCTGACGGTTTAACTATACCGAGGGAAAAACGTCACAATGATGATAAGATAATACGTCATTGGCATTTTTTGTCACACTTTTGTTTGACGGCTTATCTCGTCATAAGCAGTCAAGGAGCTAACCATGTGGATATGAACTAAGGAAGAACAATGTTACTATGGATAAACTAAAAAAAAAATCATACACTTGAAATTAAAGATTATGAAAATATTGGCCATAATTATAGACTGCGTAATGTTTACTGCTGTTCACATTTCAATGCATTACTTTCATATATGTTTGTACTACTTGCATTCCACAGAACCACCCAACCCACCAACAGACCTGATCGTTACCAACATCGACAAGCATGCCATCACCCTCACCTGGCAACCACCCGAATACGATGGAGGGTCACCAATCACGGGCTACGTGGTCGAGAGGCTTGATCCTTCCACTGGCATCTGGCGTTACGCGCAGTCTGTGCCTAGAGCCGCCTGCACTGTGGCTTGCCTAGACGAGCATACGGAGCACAAGTTCCGAGTCATGGCAGAGAACATGTTTGGTGTGAGTGAGCCGAGCATAGCGTCCGTGGCTGCCACTACTAAAGAGCCACTGCCCTTCATCAATTATGAAGACTTTGGTAAGACTTTTGTCTTCTTGGCCCCCCCCCCCCCCCCCTCCATCATTCCCTCCCAAATATATATATAGTCATTGCTCTTTTTTTTATATTTTTTTTATATAGACATGCACACTTACGAAGTCATTATATTTATTTTTAAAGACAAGGAAAAAGAAGAACAGATAATGGGGAAAAAAAGGAAAAGGTGAAAAAAGTAAATGAAGATCAGTATTCAGAATGGCAATATTGTATATTTGTGTGCAGTGGATGGCAACTTTTTGGGTACTCCAGTAGATGTGACCAGGATTCAGGGTGATGTTCTTGGCAGATACATCATCTGTGAGGAACTGGGCAGGTGAGTAAATTACTTGAAAACAGCACATACACTATTTTTACTTTATAATAGCCATTACTTTTAGTTTGTGTGGATTCCAAGATGTTTTATTTTGTTTCAGTAGCTTTACTGAAGTGCTGCCAATTTTGTATTTGCAGAGGTGCCTTTGGTGTTGTTCACCGTGCAATTGAGCGTGCTACCACCAAGAATTGGGCCGCCAAATTTGTGCGATGCCGCCCTGGCGACAAGGATCTGGTGAGACGAGAGATTGAGCTGATGAACAATCTCCACCATCCCAAGCTGCTGCAGCTTCATGAGGCCTTTGATCAGACTGGAGAGATGGTCATGATCCTTGAGCTGTGAGTATATTTTATAATATCAAGTTGCTGTTCACAGTTCACCACATTTCACTCTGCTGTGTACTCTCATATTACCATTATCCTAGAGCTGTGGATAAAAATGAAATTCATTGGAATCTGATTACTGTGCCTATTACTATAATAAGTACTGTGTTCTTTGGATGATTGGGTGTTGGGGTTCCCCTAATTTATCCTAGGCTGACTGATTATTGAATGTTCATTTTAGCATCAGTTTGTTTAAAAAAATAAAAATAAATTAAGAACTAGAAAGAATTAAGGCATTTATTTTTTAGGTCAAGATTTTGAGCTATCAGTTCGTAGGGGTCACAAAATAAATAACATTAGGTAATACAGCAACTGTTTTTGTAACAATTTTCTGTAAATAAGACGTTAAAATTAATCAGTTTAAAGCTAAGGCAAACTGTGTTCTGTATACAGGCTGAGTGGCGGAGAACTGTTTGATCGTCTGGTAGCAGAAGACTATGACCTGAAAGAGTCCGACTGCATCGAGTACATGCGGCAGATCTGCCAGGGTGTGCAACACATGCACAGGAACAACATCATCCACCTTGATCTCAAGGTAGGTGGCTTTTTTTTTTTTTTTTTACTACACATCAGATGAAAACTATAAGATATAGAGTAGAGCAGCATGAGTAGTTGCGCTACGCTTGAAGTTTATCAGGTCCCTGTTTATATAGTTCATCATAGGCACACAGATTACTACAAATCTTATCTTCAATTTTATAGGTAGAGACATTGATACAGGGATGTTGCTAGGACATTTTTTCTTCGGCGATTTGGCCAAAACAGCCGTGAAACTTTCGGCTTTTTACTGAAAGTTTCGGCTCTCTCTTCCAAAGCAGTCTCACATGTTTTTTTTAAAACTAGATTCACTACGTTAACGTGCACCCTCCACCTCCATATATTAAAGGTGTTCCGTGGATGCATATCTTTGTAATAAAACATGATTTTAAGAGTAGAATAAGAACATTGAAAAGAAATTTTATTTTCTTAAATTTTAGACACACAAAAACAATAAAAAGTTTAGACTGTCCCTTGACAGACCACAATACTGTAAGAGTTTTGGGGTTTAACCTTAGTAATTATCGAATCCTCACCTAAACTGCAAGCGTACAGCATAGGAATATCGCAAAAATGGACAAAACCGAGCCGATTCACCCGTGAAAACTTCGGCTCAGCGAGCCGAGATGATGGACAGTTTATCGGCTTTTTAATAAAAATTTCGGCTAAAAGCCGAAGATCCGACCCAAACGACATCCCTGTTGATATGAATTAGCATTCCATGTTGCAGACGGGTATAACAAAGTCTAATATTTCATAATGAAACTTTTCAAATATTTTTTTAATCGTCTTATTTTCTTTTTCAAGTTCTCAGAAGAATTGCTGTCTGTCTCTCGACTAAAAAGCCAATTGTCATATGCAGTATAAGTATGTTTATCATGACTTGTATGTTTTCAGCCTGAAAACGTGATGTGCGTGCAAACAGACAGCAACGACATCAAGATCATTGACTTTGGTCTGGCTCAACGCATGGAGGAAGGGAAACAAATCAAGGTGCTCTTTGGCACTGCAGAGTTCTGTGCCCCTGAGATCATCAACTTTGAGCCAGTTTCCTTCTCTACTGACATGTGGTCCCTTGGCGTTGTCACATATGTCCTGTAAGTGTAACAACTACCTCCTTTGGCATTCATGAGGGTTATTCTTCTGGTTCACCCTCATTTGCCTTTGACACCAAAACAACCATTTTCTCATTGCTTGAAATAGTCTACCTATTAAGCAGACAACTGAGCTACCTCTCTTTTGGGCAAAAATAACTAGAAAATAAAAATTAGGATAGTTATCAATATGTGGTGAACACTACTTTGCTCTTCCTGTCTTTTTATAATAATTTGTTGAATAATCTTCTGTGTTCTTAACTTAAAAGAAGAAGAACTCTTTCTATTGGTGTATGAGTTCTCCCTGCTAACATGCTCTAGAGAAGTGCCAAGGTCACACGAAGCAGTGCATTGCGTGTGTTTTGTACATCTACACCCAACCCTTTGACATAGGCCTACCTTACTTTAAAATTTTTGAAGACTACCAATAAATTGTTCCTTGTTTCCATGCAAATTGTGTTTTACACTCATTTCATGGTTTATTAGTAATTAAATTTTGGTTAGGGCTATTTGTTTTGGTTATTTAGTAATAATAACCACTCAACATTAATTTACATCCATTAACTAAAAATAAGACTTATACAAACATGATTGTGTAAAGTGTTATACAATGGTATTGTGTGATGTTGACAATTAGCTTCATTTAAAAAAAAAAGCACAACTATTTTGCTATATTGATATTTTTTTAGTTAGTTTTTTTAAAAAACAAAATGTTCATTGTATTTTGCACAGAATTATATATTTGATAATTTGATTTATGATTCGATATTTACCAGTATACTTTTAAAACTATCTGGACAAACTTGTCTATTAGCAAAGTAATAAGCAGAAGGAATCTATATTGTGGAATTGTGAGAACTGGCTGATGAGGACAACTATTAAAATCTATTGAGTAGAGGGAGACAATTTTATTAGAGTGACTATTTTTATTATTATTTTTTAATGTAGGTTTTCTTAAAATACAAAATAGAAAACATAAAAATATATTTTAGCATGTGTTCACAAATGTATAGTGTTTATGGAATTATTAACCACGTGAATTAGTTTAAATTAAGTCTTTGGATAGAGAGTATTCATCTGCAAGAGAGGTAAGTAAATGTTCTGTTAATATTTTGAATTGCCCACATTAATGTTTTTATTTGCAGATTGAGTGGCTACTCGCCATTTGCAGGAGAAGAGCAGCGAGAGACATTCTCGTTAGTGAACAATGCTGACTATGACTTTGATGACGATGTCTGGGACAATGTGTCTGATGAAGGCAAAGACTTTATCAAGCGTCTCCTCATCAAGGACAAAAAGTGAGCTCGAGAGATCATGCGTTTTGTGTTCTTTTTCATACACACAAAGACAAACATAATTATGATAAGCAGGCTCATTTTTAGAGAAAATGTAGAACTATTTTTATATAATTACAACAGAATTTAGGGTTATTATATAATCCATTAACTGCAACTAATTAGAAAATTCTTACATATAAAACAACAAATGTACACATAGTTAATATTATGTTCAAAACTCTAAAGTGCTACTGAAGAAACTGGTGTTACCTTCCTTGATCCAATGGTGATGAAAGTCCAAACGTTATTTCTATACTAGGAATTGCCTTGCCCATCTCACACCACATTTTAAAAAAAATTTAATTTTTATTGTTTATTTTATTTGTATTTAAGTATATATATGTCTTTTTAAATTTTTATTTCTTTA
Source organism: Oncomelania hupensis (assembly GCA_036898135.1). Lineage (NCBI taxonomy): Eukaryota > Metazoa > Mollusca > Gastropoda > Littorinimorpha > Pomatiopsidae > Oncomelania > Oncomelania hupensis. Next base: position 95,937,134 of record CM072512.1, read on the forward strand.
TTTTATTTTTAATTTATTTCATTTTTTTTATTTTATTTTATATTTTCCCGTTTGAATTTATTTTGGCCAGAAGTTAACATTATTAGATTGATGAAATGAGTGATAGTAATTATTTATTACTTTTATTGGCTGTAACATAAATTTGTTTTAAAATAGTTGTTCTGATCGAAAAACTACAGATTTTTTTTAAACAGTCCATTCTTCTTGTATGAATGTTTGGGTTAGGTGCTCTTTTCTGCATCTGAGTATCAGGGTGCTTGCATGATTTTTTTCCAACATATACTTTGTTTACCTGTTCTAAAGATCACGGGTGAGTAGGTCAGACAGGTGGCAACAGTCTTGTCTTTTTCTTCTCCAGTATAAACTTTGTATCAACTTGTCTCATAAAGTATAGAAATATAAAAGTCAAGAGTTATTGCATCACAGGACTAGAATCACTACAACAGAAATCTATTTGGGGTTTCCAGTGTTTCCTTTTTTTTCTTTTTCTCACTTTTTAGACAGCTGAACAAATCACAGGTAATGAAAATAACAAGTTGGGTTGATTAATGAAATTTGATTGAATGAAAGACTCTCATGTTTATGATTTGTCAAATACCTGCTTCCTTTGTATTTTTGATGGAACTGGTAACATAATTGTTTGTATATAGCACTTGGCAGACGGCAAAAACTCCCATCAAATATCGTAACCTACAGTAGTATGTGTAAAATGATGGTAAATTAAAATGCAATACATAAATTAATTAATTAATAATAATAATAATAATAATAATAATAATAATAATAATAATATTAATAATAATAATAAATTTTAATTTTAAAAAATAATAATAAAACAATTATTTAAAATTTTTAATTAACTCTCGCACTTGCCTTTAACCCTCCTTCACTTTAGGTTCACAAAAATTCAAATTCACAGAAAGCGGTTGAGTGACTATGGCATCCGTCATCCACTGCATGTTGTTGCTAAATGTGGGCCACCCTTTTCTAGTAGGAAAAGTCTCTCTTTCTTTTTAAAGGTCACAATGTCTTTGTATCTTTGGAGATGATCCAAGTGAGCAAGTGATAACCATTTTGTTTTTACTGTGCCACCCCTTCCTTACCTTCCTCACCCCACCTTCTCCCTCCCCCCTATCAATGTTTTCTGCAAGTCTCATCAACATGTTGACTTCCACCAACAACCTCACCCCAAACTATGCAATGCTGTCCAGGCAATCAAGAAGTAGCAGATTTGATGCAGCTAAATCAGTGCATTAGAACATACAGGTTTGGGTTAGTATATAGCATATATAGTCCTAAACAGCAGTGCAAAAGACTGAGAGAACACACACAAAAAAAATCTAGGGCTAACCTGGGGACAACACTATCACTTTTAATGCATTAAACTTGAAATATGAATGCAGTCTATGATACTCGAAATAAAAAGATTAAAAAATTATTTTTGATAGTCCTTTTAGTAGCAAACATTTATGGTTTGCTCAAAACATCAAAACATCTGTGTGGTGTGCTGACATTTAGATGCCGTTCTGAAGAGAAACTTGAGCCAAGTGTTAGGTGTTTGGGGAAGCAAGTTTACTGAATTACACCACACACAAGGGAAGGACTATTTTCTTAGCTGTAACACTTCTGTACTGCTGGTGATGTATCTAGAGGTGTATCTTAGACAGTCTCTGGCAGCTAGCTAACTTGTGTTCCTATTCATTTGACTGTTTCTGCGGTTTCCTATCGGTTGGCTAAACGTTCCTCTCTGTGTTGACCCTTTCTTATCGATGGGAAACCCTATTATTAAATTTTTTGATGTTAAAGTGTCAAATTGTTTCCTTAAAGGTAATAAGCTTTTTCTATTTAAAAAAAAAACGGTTTATTTCTTTCTTTCTTTCTTTATTTATTTATTTGTATGTATTTATTTAATTGTATGTAATTATATTTTTGTTTTCAGACAAAGAATGACCATCGATGAAGCTTTGTCTCACCCATGGTTGAACGTAAGTTTTCTTTGTGTAGTTTTCTTGTCAGCTTTTGTTGAAGTTTTGTTCGATCAGTTCCAGATCCATCACCTTCTCATGACAGAACATCCATCAACTAGCTTTTCACAAATGTTTTCCTTTTCTTCACATCTGTTTAGTTTTCTTGACTTTGCCTTCTTCCATTATTTCAACTTTCCTTCAGCATTTAAAAATTAAAGTTTAATTGAATTTGTTTAATGTCATTTGCATAGTATAATAGTTTAATGACAAAGTTATTCTATAAGTAAATCAGAATTGTAAGATTGTGTTATTTTTCGAAATGCAAGCAATTTTAAGAGGTTAATTTCACCATTGTGATGTGAACTCGTGTATATTATGATTGTATTTTTGTTGCATTACCTTGTCATTGCAGATCGAGTTTGTTACAGTAACACCTCATGTTCATATTTCCATTATAGCATGTTAATTCATTGGCGTTTTACTTGCTGCTTTTCTGCATGAATTGCCAGCTGTGATGTGCAACAAGTACATGAATACATAAAATCAAAGTAATTTTTGCAATTCATTTGAAAAAAAACAACAGCAACGTGTTTTTTGATTGTTTTAAAAAGGAATTCTCCGATTGTGCAGTTATTGAATCTGTTGTATGGTTTTGAAATTTATTCTTATCTATTTGAAGAGGGAGTGTAAATTTTTTTCTCAAACCCAACAGAGTGATTTTATTTTTTTATCCCTTCCTGTCAACCTGTCCCACTTCTCTCTCTGTCCCTCCAGAAAGAATTGTATTATTTAAATTTTTTTATGCATGTATTACAAACACTATTGATCCTGCTTACATGTTTTTGTGTTTGTTTTCTCCATTTATTTTTTTTACATTTTTGTTTTAGGATTTTCACAATCATTATGATTGAGGTTTTCTCAACCCATAAGAACAAATAGAAAAATGGTGTGCACTATCGCAATAACCAGAGATATGTTAGCAACAATGTGCTGCAATGTTGTTTAGTGGATGGCTGATGTTTGTTTTTGTTTTTGCTTTGAGAAGAGAAACCATCAATAATGCTTGCCTGCTTGTTCCCTCCCTTTACAGCCTGTTCCCAAAGAGGCCAGAGATGTTGTGGATGTAAGTATTGCTTGGTGCCTCTTTTCTCATGTTCGGTGGTTTTGGTACAACCTTTGTTGGTCTTTCAGAACTTTGATCGTTTAGTTTCTTTCCCTCAAAGAGTGAGATTTTGATGAACTCGGCGTGGAAGCACAGCAGTTTCTGTGCTGTGCGACTTTGGACATAGTAGAGTTTCATAGGACCCACAGTAACATAACACTGTATTGGAGAGATAAAAGAGATACAACAAAGTTGTGAAAGTGTTTTTATCTAACAGAGTATCCATAGGACCCTGAAGAAGAAGAGAAAGTTATAAAACTAAAAAAAAAACACGCTGCGCTTGAATGTTTCTGAAAGTACTCCTGTGACCAAGCTGTATGAAAAGTTAAAAATTATCTGCATCTTCAAACTAGAATAACATGCAAGTGAGATACTTTGAACTTCCTTTGGTAGACTACTGCTTTTTGATCTGGACTGAATCAGATATATTTACAAATGATTTGACTTAAAAAATGTGTATGGTCCTGATCCCTGATACTGCAGTAGTGTAACAATTTGCAATGTGCTTTTTTGACGGCTCAAATCATGCCATGTATCATGAATCAAAATATGAAAAGTGCATGCAAGATGGCTGCTATCTGAAATGCTCGATCACTTGTTTTCACACATCACCCATGTTCATGAAACTTGATATCATTCTTTACATAAGTAAAAAAAAAACACACACACACACACAATTATGCATTTATTCTAAAAGGAATTGATCATATGAAATGCTAAACAGTTGCATAGACTATACACACACACAAATGTTGATTCAGTAAGTTGTGATTGATACATAATGAAAGTTTTTACTTGATGGTGTTGTTATAGGTTAAGTTGATAACAAATGCTGATTTTGTTAGTGTGATATTATAAAATGTCTTCTGCCTTTCATCAACAGGGTGCAGCAGAGAAGAAAGTGGCAGGGCAGAAACTGTCCAATGCACACCACAAAGACTACAGAGATCGCACAAAGCACAAGGTATAGTGCAAACTTTTAAAAGTTCAGTTCTCCACAGAAAAATTCAAACACAAAAATAAACTAATTATTTGATTGGTTTGTTGATGGTTTGATTGATTGTCTTGGCTGGGTCAGAACATTCATTTCCAAAACTATAACTTATTTTTTTCAGATTTGTTGAAAATTGGTTAAAAAAAATTTTTTTTTAAAAGGTTGCCATTGCAACTGTAGCCTAGTAATTTTATTTAAACATATATTATTCCAAAAACTGTGTTTCTTGCATTTTTTCACTTTTAATTAAGTGATTTTTTGTTTATTTGCTTTATGATTTTCATGTGTTTTGGTTCAGAAATGATCTTGACCCTTGCCTTGTCTGAGATGACCTTGAGCAATGTAAATTATAAATTTACATTGACCTTTGCAGGAGGATGACCTTGACGCTCTGCCAATGGGTCGTCTTTCTCGTGATAGTGCCGTGTTCAGGAAGGAAGGAGACGAGGGCATTCTCGTCAGAAAACTCGTCATGGGTAAGGGCAGGCATTACTGTTTTTGGTCATTAGATTTGTTATTAAAGATTACTGATATGTTTTACAATAAAATGGATTTTCTTGGTTTAATTTATTTTTGTCAAGTAGCTGTTAAAAGACAATTCTTTATAAGATCTAAGAAGTGCGAACATTCTCAAAATAAAATATGTTGTATGTGACAACGCATAATCATCTCAGGAAGGTTCTAATACAATTCATGGAAATCTATAAAAGATGTTACAAATGAACATTGGACTTTCCTTCTCTAACAGATTTATGCCTTTTGTGTGAAATTAAAATGAGTGGTTTTCTATAACAGAACTGCCTGAGCATGCACCTGTGGTGTATGAGCCGCTGACCGATGTGACTGGCTTTGAAGGGTCGCGCGTCCAGCTGTCCTGCAAGATCATTGGCAAGCCTGTGCCTAAGATCACTTGGTCAGTACTTTATTGTTTGCTGTTGTTTCAGTCTTGTCTCATTTAGAAGTATCACTGAAATTTACACACTGTGTCCACACCTGTACACCTGCATCATCTTTCTCTGACTTTATCATCGTCAGCTTAATAAATATCTCTCTGTCTCTCTCTCCATCTCTTTGTTACTTCACAATTATCATTTATTTATTTATTTATTTGTTGCTCTCTTTCTTTCTGTTTTTTTTTCTGACTTCATCATTATCTTCATCATCATCATCATCATCATCATCATCATCATCATCATCATCATCATCATCATCATCATCATCTTCACTGGTAACATTGTCCATGTTAGTTTTACACACTCGCTGTTGTTCTCAAGCATGCAGCATGCACAGCAAACAAACTATTTAATCCTGACCAGCTTTGAATGAGGTAAGTACCACTCATTCAAAATGTCCATGGTGTATAATAATATTAATTATGGTTGGTTGATTGGTTGATTTTAGTAAGTAGACGATATTTTTGTGTGTGTGTGTTTGTGACAGCTTATTAAAATTACACACTGTATATTCAGTTTATCATATCTTCTTCCACGCTGCATACCTGAGACTAGCTGAGTCTTACTTTTGCCTCAGACTTGTTGGAGGCACTTGGCGAGTCTCAGGTATGCTGTGTCATCTTCTCCTTTCTTTTCCACTTGTTCCTATTCTCCTTCTACCGTCCTCCTTTCACCCTTTCCCAACTCTCACTCCCCCTCCAGGCCCCCCCCCCTCCCCCACTCTCCTCTTCCCTTCCTTTAACCCACAGGTTCTTCTGCCTTCCACTGGAGATTGCTCAGTAGTCATTCTGGTTCAGTTCATTTGTTTATGATAAGTTTTATTATTATATTATGTCTATCAGCAGGTGGCGCAGTAGTGTAGTGGTTTTGGGGCAAACACTAGCAAAGGTTGGATGTAAGCAAAGTCAGGAAAGGTTCATTATAGTACTTGGATGGGTGACCGTGCTTGGAAGGCAGCCATCAAACGACACAAAGAAGATCAAAACAAGCGCATGACACACTCCAGTTCCCCCTCCCCCTCTCACACTAACCCCTCTCCCCCATCCTCCTCACTCCTTCTGTGAATGGGTACCTGGGTCTGTTTAGAACCGGGGAGAAGTTAAAGCAGCTATGAAGAGGAGATAGGCACTATAGGCACTGCCCTCATTAAGCTGGCCTAGAAAAAATGGAGGTCCCAAAGGCTTCTCTCCCCAACAACTGAAAGTGAGTCTACGTACTTACCCCTCCACTCCCCTCCAACTATCGCTCCACCCACATAGAAATAAAAAATTTCAAAGTGTTTGCAAATCTGTGCGAGATGAAACCTAAATAGTGAAAAAAAAAAAAAATTTTAACATTTCCGTCCATCCGTCTGTCTACTGTCTGTGCAAAAACTTTAAAGTGGCTAAGTTAAGTACTCAGAGCCTATTTCAACTATTACAACCAAACTTGGTAAGATGGTGTATACCCATTAACACCTCGAAAATAATCAGTGAATGAATGGCTTCACTTCAAGCGTCAAGGTCACAGGATCATCAATTGTTAGTAAAAAGAATTACCAATTTTCACAAAATTTCATGCATTATAGATATCAATGAGGCACACATACTATTGGTCAACCTAAGTCCCAGGTCAAGGTCACTGGAGCTGTCCAAACTCGGTTTATATAGGTACTTTAAGGTGAATTTGACCCTAAACTATGAGAGATTTAAATTCCAAATTTGGTGTATTTAGAGATCATAGATTGATCTTTCATACATGTTCTGTTTTTGTGTTGATCTTGAAGGTCAAGGTAATGTTAAGCCTCGTAAAAACATGCAAAAAATAGGATATCGTACATTGAAATGGCTGTTTATTTAACCCTTAGTAATTAACAACATTGGGTTGTTTGATCAGACATGCATGAGAGATTACATGAGGGTCAAGATCATCTAAAGGTCAAGGTCATTCCAAAGGTCTTTTTTTTTAAAAACATAATACAACTTTTATTGTACTTTATTTCATAGTACATGAGTGTATTTGGAGCCGGAGGTCAATGTCATCTCAAGATCAAGAGCATAAAAAGATCAAAGTCAGTATTTGCATTTTAATGCCACCATTTCGTTTTGTTTTTTTCTGGGCAATCATTTTCATGATAAATATTGCGAGTTACATATTGTGAGTCATGTGGGCTTTGCCCTTCTAGTTTATGTTTATTTGAACTTTTATCTTGCCTACATCTGCCAGTACTTTCCTCCCGTGTTTGTTCCGGATCTCTGGCAACCCCTTTAACATAATAATTATCTTTGATGGATGCTTCACTATTTCTTCAACATGTTGTTATTGGCGGTTCTGCTGTGTATGAATGTACCTCTTCTTCAAGGTACTATTCTTATTCTGGCTCTTGCCTTCAGGCTGACTGTTTCATTAGAGGTGGAATTTGCCTCGTTTTCTGGACCGCTTCGCAAGCTCTCCAATGGCCTAAGACAGAACAGTGTGCCTAAGGCCTAAGACAGAACAGTGTGCCTAGTGTGCCTAAGGCCTAAGACAGAACAGTGTGCCTAAGGAAGCATGTGGGCGCCTCGACCAGCTCAAGTTATCATCCAGCGCCTTGAGCAGCTCTTGAGCTGTAAAAGCGCTATACAAATTTACTTTTAAATATAACAGCCACTGTATGAGAGCGAGAGACACAGACAGAACACGGTGCAAAAAAAAAAAAAAGAGAAAAGAAATGCAAAGTGGTCGCTCATCAAACCTTCAGGCAAAGCATTTCAGGCAAAGCACTTCAAAGTTCATGAACCTGTCGCGGAGATGCTAACGATGTACACCTTATGGTCATCACACTAGGCTGGGTGGAGCTGCTGCAGTGCTGAAATGTTGTGTTATTGCCGACTAGTACTTGTTAAGGTGAGTGCGGTGTTAATTACCCGAGAAGTGGTGACATAAGTGCATAATTCTTGGTTAAAGAGTTGTGAAGAGTTGATGATTTAATTGGTTTATCCCCCCAAAAAAGGAGAGTGGGTGGGTAGGGGTGGGGTGGATGGATGGGGAGTTGGTAGGCCTATATATAACATTAGGATTGCTCTTTAGAAGAGTAGTTCTAGCAGTAAAAAAAAATGTGTTGCTGTACTACCTTTGCCAAAACGAATTAAAAGTACGTTCCATCGATCATCACCTAAAATTAATCATTTTCCCATCCTATTAGTCTAAAATCACTTCGGGGAGAGGGTGGGGTTAGGAGTAAGAGTTTGAATGACATAAGCAACAACGTAACGGCGAGTATTGGGAGACTAATTCTGTTGCGTCAGACACTCTGCCTTTGTCAGAAAAGAAGCGTGGGTGGCTTATTTGTCCGGGGCGCTTGGGACTGCAAGTTGGCGTCTTCCATGGCTTGAGACAGTTCGTGTTTTTGGCCAGCGCCTTTGGCAACTCTTTAAGCTGGAAAAAGCGCTATAGATAAGAACGGTTCATTTGAACAGCTCATATTGGTCCCACCGCCGTAGCTCAAGTGGTAGAGCGTTCGCCTGGCACACCGATGACCCAGGTTCGAATCCCGTGGTGGGCGATATAAAATGTGGCCATTTTCACTGTCCATTTTAGCAGTATGATTGTTCTTGTGGTTCAGTGTTGATTTAGGTCCCTACCCCTCTTTCCCTGGGATGGTTATCCCCGTCTGCCATATCGCCAATGGTGGGTGTAGACGTTAAACCTCAATGTTCATTCATTCATTCAGCTCATATTGCTGCAGTGCAGACTGCCTATTAGGTTGTTCAGCTTCTCTACATGTTGAAGAGCTCTTCTCTGCACACCGCCTACTTATTTCATCGTTTGGGGGAACAACAAACGTGAAGCGATTGATTAATCTTCTGAAGATAAATTGAGGATTAAACGACTTTTGAATGAATGAACGTTAAGGTTTAACGTCTACAGCCACCATTGGCGATATGGCAGACGGGAATAACCATCCCAGGAAACAAGGGGTAGGGACCTAAATCAACACTGAACCACAAGAGCAATCGTACTGCTAAGATGGACAGTGAACGATTTTTACTTTTTATTTCGCCCATCACTGGATTCGAACCCGGATCATCGATGTGCCAGGCGAATGCTCTACCACTTGAGTTAAGGCGGTGGAGAAGAAGAATGAGAGTGATAACAGACGATTGGAGGATGTGAGGCAGAGACAATATTTTTGTAGTTAACAGGAAGAAGATAGTCTTAAGGGAAAAAAAAAGATGATTCTGATGAGCTCGGACTCTTTAAGGTAAAGTTGGATGAAGACCGTATGTCTGAAAGGGCAATTGTGGGGGAAGAGAGTCTGGGGTGGGTTTCCTGACACAGGGCGTATGATGGAAGGATGGGATAGATGCTTACCAGACTGCTTTATGAAGGGCGAATGGCGGTAGGTGTATTGAGAGGGAGGTTAGTATTACTGTCATATGTAAGGTTGGGTGTAGCGGGGTTGGGGTGTTGCTGTTAGTCTGTTGGACCTCCTGGCTTTTATTACTTCTTTCAGCATCAGTAGTTTGTAGACCTTTCTTCTGTTGCAAGCTAAAGTGCAGCTACAGCCTTCTTCTGTGCTCGCGCATGTTTGGTATTCTTGATTGGATAATACAAAAATTTGGAAACTTAAGTTTGTACATGTAATTTGTAGGCGCACCCTTTGCAAATGTTTCACATTTCGGAACTTTCCGGAATATTTACAGTGATAGTACTGGGATATCAGGACAACAGTGTGGAGTATTTAGCTGGAGAAACATGCGAGCTGAAGTGACTATTGAAGATCTTCGGTAAGTGTTGTCATCTCTGATGTAATATGATTTTGCTGATGTATAATTTGCTCTGACCGTGTACTTTCGTTCCTTCTGTTTGCTCTTTTTCGCGTACGCTCTGGGGATGCTATGTCGCATTGGTTCGAACTCTAACACTGTTAAACTTTCTTGTATGTGTCAGCGCATTTTATTGCTTCTTAAACGTTAATTAATTAATTAATTAATAATTTATAAAGCGCATATAAATATCTCTACGCCCTAGGACTTGATCGCAGCGCTGGATCTTCATTGTTTGTTATAAAGATCGACCTGGCGTTGTTTTGGTCGCATCAAAATACTGTATGGCATTTAATTATTTACTTCGTTTGAGATACAGCTTTTTGTTATCTGTTGACTGGACATTAGTTAAAAAAAATTGTGTTGAGTACTTCACATTAGTAAGACGCTTCCTGAATTTTTAACAGGACAAAAATTAGGTGCGTGGTCATACACAGTGTATGATCGCATGTATTTTTTGAGCGTGATTTATATTCTTTCTGTTGACTTTTTTTTCAACGGCAGCAATTCCAAATTTTTGTATCGATATTTAAATAAGTGCACCAAACTAAATAATATTTATAAACGTGACTTATGAAAGTAAGAACATCGGTGTTCAGTTACACTGACGGGTATCTTGACGGTAAGCCTCGTTATTTCATTAAGCAGATTGATGAAGATGGTAGGCTAATAGCCGGATGTTGATATTTTATGTTTTCTCTGATCACCAGGCCTTCATCTTTTGATTTGTGGTAGAGTGATGATGAAGCTAACTGACTTGACTGGTAGTTATTGTTATTGTGAAGTTATGTAGATCCATCGAGTATGAGAACCCATATATATATATACTGATGTCTATGCTTGGTCCCTACGCCAAAGCAATGGGGCACTCTTAATTCTAAGAATCACGTTGACCACCTTAGCTTGAATTAAGATGTCCTTGCTAAGTCTTTTGAATGTTTAAACTGCATGTTTACTGTGATCATGAACTTTCCTGTTGCTGTTCGAACTGGTTAATTAATTAGATGTCTTTTTCTGAAGCACTTGGAGAAAACACATCTGGCATGATTAGGATACATTTTCATTCTTTCTGAATTGGAAGATAAAATACAAAGCAAGTTGGATTGATTCAAAACTACATGATTTGGGGTCATGTTGTTTGTTGTACAATAATGCTAGACGTTTGGGAAGCTTCTAGACCAAGACTTATTGTTAAGGTCAGAGTACACCAGACAGCTTCTATAATTCTAATATAGTATAGAATTCTATTATTGTAGCAGCTGTCTGGAGTACACCTAGACACAGCCTGGGGCCGATTCGTTAGCACCTTTGCATAGAATAAGGTGTACAGTAATAATATAAGATCTTAAGAAGTGGTAGTCATAGACCGATATTGCAGGCATCAATTCTGGCAAACGGTAGCAGCGCACCATGCCTATCTGCCTCTTACCTGACTTCTTACCTGACCTGGCTCTGTTGAGGGAGACTATTGGATCCACCTGTTTGTTACCCGTAGAGCTCTATGACGATTGCTTGCTGATGCATTGGTTCCTGTGTATTGTGTTGCAGAGGGATTTGGGGTGGCAAATGGAAAAGATGAAGAGAGAAGATGAGAAAAGTGTACGTGAAAGAGACAGTCTTTTTTGATGGGTAGTACGTTTATAATTGATGATGTAAAGAGATGTGAGAAAGGTTCTGGGTGAGAGAGTTGCTGTGTATGTGGGTATTGATGCATTTGTTGTTTTAGAGGGAGAGAGTTTTTGAAAGTCAAGCTGTGGAGGGTCAACTTTGTTCCAGCAACCTTTATGCCTACCTCTAGAATAATATAGGCAGCAGGATCCTAATCATAATATGAAGAATTTGCATTGAACTCACAGTTGGTTTCTGTTTTGACAGTGCAAGGCGAGACTGCTGACAGTAGTCTTGAAGGGATAAAGAGGGTTATGCTGGAAATGTGGTTAGGGGAGAGAGAGAGAGAGAGAGAGAGAGAGAGAGAGAGAGAGAGAGAGAGAGAGAGAGAGAATTGTGTACATAGCCACAAGGATCTGGCTGTTTTGGATCCGCACCTGCTTTCATGTTACTCATACCGCTGCACTTCTTTTCCGTGCCCAAACCACAGACGTTGAATCCCTGTTATGAACCACAACAAAATGTCCACACATCATAAAATTATTTCTCACATAGATTAAATCGTTAAGCACATGCATCATTATGACATTACCCAATTGGGAAGACTTTGGAGTAACAGTGATCGATTCCAAGTTAACGCGTAAAACTTATTTGATGAAATCTGGAATGATATGTATAGATATATACTTTGTGGTTTTCAGTGCCTGTACATCAGTAACCCGTGACTTTGACGGCTTGTTCGTTCACCTTCCGTTCGTCTGTTTCTCGCCTCTTGATTCTGGGTGCATTTGCTGTACTGTACAACACAATGCTTTGGCATTTAATAATTTAAAAGCTACCAGTCGTTATTTTGTATTGTACCATTCTTGTCTTCTTGCTTCTTTATGTTACCTCAGAGTATATGCACTTCGTGTAAGTGTCTTGGATGCTTCAGACCTACCTGTAACGTTTCTTGAATTCTTTAGACACGTATGCCTAGAAAGGTTATGTTAGTAGTGTATGGTTCCGGTGTATTCTTTCGTTCTCGTGGTGTCTGCTAAGGTAGTCTGCTTGTTAGCACGAAGTTAATTAGATCTTCTTTCATTATCTCAGAAGGTTTTTTGAAATAAAGATGTGCTTTGTAGATTAACTTAGACTGCTGGATCATATAATAAATATGTTTTTTGTAGATTAGCTTAGATAGTGCCAAATAAATTCCTTTGCCTGGGTCTGTGCTATAGTGCAGTGCTAACAAGCAGACTCTTGAATAGTACTTATACTGGTATTGGTGATTTCATTTATGATCTGTATTATTATCAGGCATAGTTATAAAATGAACATAATTTGAAACGGAAGCACAACAACAACAAAATCTATCGAATACTGAATACCAAGAGAGTAACACAAAGCAATACTTACTGAGTGCGATATTATCGCATTTGTATTTACTATGATTCTAGATTGACAATAAATGTAATTTAGGAACGTCGAACAGCTATCTGACCACTAGTGAGAGTGTTTCTTTGTTATAAAATAATAGAGAGGATATAAAACTGTATTCTGGATAAAACTGGAGTGTTATTGAGGTTGTTCTGGATAAACCAGAGATAGATTCAGTGAGTTAATAAGTAGCTAGTATATGCAAATAATAGCCACTATACCTACATTAGGCTATAATTATGTTGACAGGAGTGTTTACATGTCCATTTAATTACTAGCGCGCATAACAATGATACACTTTAATTGTGTTCATTTACATTGGAATGTCCAATTTAGTTGGACGTTTATAGAAATGGAATTATGTATGTATTAAGATATTCCGTGTAATTTGTGTGGGACGCATATATATCCTAGATAAATATTCCCGCTGTGATTGTGTATGCCTATGATAGCGCAGTGTTGACGTGACACGCGAAAAGAGTTTGTATCTAAGACTGTTCTTTTTCTTAGAACCAAAAAATATGACCTTTATGAAATCTCGCATGTGTAACGTGAAATCTCGGCATCAAATACCAGTCGGCACCCATCAAAGGCTGTGTAGACTCCTGCATCAGAGAAAAGAAAACGTAAATACAGACGTTGATAACAGGGTGTAGGGTTTGGATAAAAAAGAAAAACGTAAATAGGCTGCGAGATGTATGTTGCTTTGACGAAATAGGCCTACTAGTCAAATTCACAGAAGAGGAAATAGTTACATTCGAGTATCGCGTTTTCAGTTATCATTTGGCGTACTATCTCTCTTGAAAGTTGCATCAGGAATTTTAATGGTTACTTGAACGGGATAGCGCGTGTAGAAAACAATTATAGTTTCATCGGATGGCCTTCCTTCTGAATTGCCTCTGTTTGCGCTCTAACATGCTTTGCTTAAGATTTTGCTGAGTAATGAATTGTGGCTCGGTAGGAGTTTCAGAATTGTGCATAGTGACCGGTGGAAGTAAAAAGGTGCAAATGAACTGTGTAGAGTCGTCGCGAGAGTATCATTTCGACCTTTCGAGGTAAGCCCTGCTTTGAGTGCCGTGCCCTTTCGTCTGTTGCTGTTGCCTCCCCTTACCCATCTTTTGCCTCATAAACCCGAATTTGTGTACTGATTAGCTGCAGTATGCGGGTCTCAGTAGGCCTATGCATTCGCACCTTTCTACATCTTTTTATCTGGCTCTCCAACTTTTTTTTAGCTACCTAGAATCCTGGTGTGTTACCTCTAGATAGATGCACGTTGTGTGGAGAATGGTCAAAATTTTCTTTAGTTCCAGCCTATTTTCCTGAGAACCGTGATTAGTTGTATTTTTTCGTGCGTCAGTTCAACATTTTTCTAGAGCGCATGTCAGATGCCCTTGCAGATCACGAAGACACAGTCAGCATAGGGGGTGGAGCAACTCCGTTTTGAGGATGACATTGATGGATTGGCTGGAGAGGAACATGAACTTGAACAGCGTGTATTAGAGGCTTGACACCACCTCCAGAGCCTTTGGACTGAAAAGAAGTGCAGAGAAGACCAAAATGGTGACCAACAACATTAATGGCATCAACACGGACATCAAAGTCCAAGGCCAATCCATCAACATGGCGCATAGTTTCAAATATTTAGGAGCCATTGTATCAGACAATTGGTCCCGACAGGAAATCCTCTCCAGGATCGCACAAACAACTGCTGCCCTGACAAGGTTGAAGCCCATTTGGAAAGACAATACCATCAGTCTACATTCCAAAGCAAGGCTGCTTCTCTCCCTTGTTATCTCCATCTTTCTATACGCTTGCGAAACATGGACCCTCACAGCAGACCTACAACGAAGATTACAAAGCATGGAGATGAGGTGCTACAGAAGACCTCTGGGCATTCCCTATACCCAGCATATCACCAGCGATGAAGTCCGACAGACCAAGCCATTGGACAACACGATGACCTGCTCACAGTGGTAAAGAAACGGAAACTCCGATGGTATAGGTACGTCACCAGAGCACCATGACTTACAAAGACCATCCTGCAAGGCACGCACGGTGCTAGGAGGTCGAAGAAGAGGGAGACTGAAAAAGAGGTGAAAGGACAACATTCAAGAATGGACTGGCTTGACACTGATCGAAGCCATGAGGGTTGCTGAGGACAGAGAAAGATGGAGTAGGGTGGTTAAACGATCATCTGTAGTGCCCCAACGACTTCCGAGTTACGGGATAGGATAGGATACGAAGCTGTTTTCATCGTCTTGAAATCTAATAATCTTCAAAATAATCACCTTTGCAAAAAACAAAAGCAGCATCCTCCGTCCCTTTCTTCTGCTTTCACCTCCTTCGCCACCTCCTTCTTCTCATTCTTGTTATTTTGCACCGAATGATGAAGATGAGTTCTGACGACATCTGCACAAACTGTCAGAATAGAAAGCGTTTATGTTTCAAGGATGTGGAGTTGGGTGGGATAAGATATTCACACACACACACACACACACACACCCACTCTCACACACACACACACACACACACACAAACACACACGCACACACATACGTGCAAAACATCAGAACTAGGTTCATTTAAGAATGTAAGAATCGGAAAGTGATTTTTTTTTTTTGCAGCGCTGCAACTAGCCCTGACCCTAACCCTTTTCGAGAAAGTTGACCTAATTCGTCTCTATAGGCGACGAAATAGGTCGAAATTTGTTCAAAATTTCTCCGAAAATTCACAGTAATTTTTCCGTCCCGGATAGAGCACTCCTTTGTACTCAAAACGCTCCCATGCACTGTAACTGCACTCCCATGCACTAAAAGAGCACTCCTTTGTGTTTAGAAACAAGTGGGTTCCTAAAAAAAAAATGGGTTCCTTGCAAATAAACCCAGTTGTTACTAAGAATGACAAGTTGTGGAACCGACTTGATCAGTTCGGAACGCACACTCCCACACACCCACATTTTGTGGGTACCCACACACTCACACACACACACACTCCCACACACACACCACTAAATCTCCTTTCTCCAGCTCTCCCTATACCCTTCCCTCATTCAGTTGTCTTCGTTCTTTGCTGAAAGGTGTTAGAGCTGTAAAATCGCTTAGGATGCTTGCACACCGTAATGGAAAATAAATGACTGCATTATGCATTCCTTAGATTGTAGCCCGTTGAAATGCTTTTTTCAATACAACAGTCGGTGATTTTGCAACGGGTTAACAAAAAGCGAACCGACCCACCAACAAACCAGATTAATAACGTGCAATAGGCTATGATCGAGAGAATGTAAATTCTTTCCTCTAGTTACTTATCAGTCTAAATAGCCATGCTCGGGTGAGTTCCCATTAGAAATAGCGTTTTAACATTGTCATCACAGTCGCATTTAATGCTATTATTCGTTCACCTGGGAATTGAATACCTGGCCTTGAGGGTTGAAAAAGGAGAGAGAGGAGAGTCACTGTCCTAACAAAGCTGGAGTAGAGGGGGAAAAAAGTTGTATTTGACACCTACTCGGTTCTCTTTAAAACATTTCGGAAATTAATACCCTTAAGAGTTGTAAACTAAAATCCTGAACAGTGTTGACCAGAAGTATAAAAATAATATCCCTTGGATTCTAGAAGTGTGCAGCCTCGTATAACCTCTGACCACCAAGAAGTTTTCTTTTGTGGGGATTGTTTTGTGGCTTGTCGTGAAAACGGCTGTTTTGAGTTAGTATCCTCTCCATACTCCTGTCCCCCCTCCACAGCAACCCACTGAATTCGTTGTCCCAAACTTCTTTTTACCTGTCGACGGCATCACTTTCTGAACGTTTGGCACGTCATCAGTCACTCTTTCCCTATTTCATTATTGCTGGCTTTAGCCCAGCTTGTTTGTATTGTTTTTTTTTGCTTACGTTCAAGGTTCTTTTTAGTACTTCTTTTTCCAACACTCATTTTCAATACATTTTCCTCACGCTGTCTACCCTGGTATGTTTTGAACAACGCCCAACTGAGGCATCGCCCCCGCATCATACGGAGTAGCGCTGAGTTTCTTAGAGTACACAGTCAGAGACTGCAAGCCTTGTTTACCTGTGCAGTCCGTTTCGTAAGCTTCAGACATTCTGCGTGGCATTATCCATGCCAGTTGTGGAAGTGTTAACGTAATGACGAACCTCTCTCTCTCTCTCTCTCTCTCTCTCTCTCTCTCTCCTCTACTCTCCTCTCCCTTTCCTCTCCAAACAAATCAACAGGCGCCCTACCATCAAACTCCCTCAGAGCGCGCCCAGCGCCCCCTAATTGATTTTATTCAGTTAAAGCATATATGTTTGATTAGACAGAAAGTGATTGTGACATATAATTAATTTGATTGCATTCTTTTGCATTATAATTCCTATATTTAATAAAGTGATGAATAAATTGAGAATAGTTTCAATAACTTGGAGCTTATTTTGGTAGGAATTCCAAGAATTTTCAGTTTTTACATCCAATGAGGCTTTGAACAGCGGCATGTTCATGTTCTTTTAGCACTGGCGGCAGACGCGGCAGACAACGTTCTCTTGACAAACTGCTTTCCAAATCGGGATTTCTAATGCCAGAAGTGTGTAAGCCCTTCTCTATTTTACCTTTCTTGTTCATCCTCGTTTAGATTACACTTGCGGATTTTTGTGAAGCCCTTGTCAAGTTTAGTGTTGTATTATTTTTTTCGCTGACGAACATTCGTTTCTATTAAATGATACTTAATAGAAACCAAAAATGCGTCAGTTCCTCTCCTATTTTGGACACTATGTATAATTTTATTTGTGTATTTTGGGCAAGTTATCAACTTTGAAGTTAGTTTGAATATACACCTTTGTAAAGATATCTATAATACCTTCTCTTTATTGGATAATCTTGTTTTGGAAATTGAAAATTTAGTAAGTTAAGAATGAGGCCTATCTGTTTGTGAAACAGAGTTCTATTTCTGCCAGGCGCATAATTCACAAAAAGATAATGTTTGAATGAAATATCTTTGGGTCCAATATAAGTGTGGGCATTGTCGTTTATTTACTTTTCGTTCTCTCGTTATAACAGATTTTCTTATGCTGGAGGCAAAAGGCCAAAATACAATGAACGGAATTCCTTCTGGTTTTAACATCGTTTATCATTGTTTTAAGTCGGGGCGGCTTCCCGGCTATTTTTGAAACTCAGCAGTAAGACATTTTCGGTCCAGCCTAGCCCTATCTTGTTGGATTTATGTCACGGGTTTCTAAATTTGAAGTGCATTTTATAAAGCTTCAAAAAGGCGGGTGTGTGCATACTCGACTACCTTACTATATTTATTGTTTGTCTAACCTAAGAAATACCCGTGCCTTAAAAAAAAATTCACACTTCATCCTGCTATGCAAAAATATTGCAGAAAAAAAGAGTAATGTTCAGAACCAGCTGCACCTGTATTTATCTTCTTCTTCTTCTTCTTCTTCTTCTTCTTCTTCTTCTTCTTCTTCTTCTTCTTCTTCTTCTTCTTCTTCTTCTTCTTCTTCTTCTTCTTCTTCTTCTTCTTCTTCTTCGTCTTCTTCTTCTTTACCCGTCTTCCTTCTCTCAATTTCTTTGCAAACTTCTCGTTTCTCGTTTCTGTTTTTGTCGGTAAAGGTTGTCTGTGACGTCACTAACAAGTTTGTCAGTCTTGGCACGCCAGACCGTAGTGCATCACGGTCATGCCAGACTGAATAATATTATGGGATGCGGCCAGTATCCTGGCATAAGTGTGTTGCACATGTTTTATGGCATTGGCAGAGTGAACATGGGTAGTAATCCCCTAGAGAAAAATATTAGGAGACCTACTACCACACGGTGTTCGCTAATACCCCTATATTTCTCATGTACATATGGGCTGTAACACACATACGAGAACTTGTCCCATGTCTCAACCCTAAGCCTTATAGCTCTCTGATACTCAGAGTAAATTGTAACTACTTAATGGGATTAATTGTCAACTTGATCGTTGCGCATCGTTAGATTTGGGGGGGAAATGCTAGTAATATGTGCAAGGCTATGTCAACGTTATAAAAATAGGTTTGGGGTATTTGATAGCAACTTTAAGTTTAAGTGCTTAAATGAGTCCATCGACGCTGTCAAAATGATTGGCTTTATGGTAATAAGATGCGTCAGATTGTTTTTTTTTTCCAGTTTAAGATAGGGGCGATTAAATATTACCTTTTTATTTAATTAATCGACGTGAGCGTGTCTGTGTGTCTGTGCGTGTAAAGGGGTGGGAACGGATTTTTTAGCTAGCTTTAAACTCGGCTAACAAAGTACATCTAAATAATGATAAGAGAGTTTTGGGGTCTTTTTGGCGTTGTCTAAGGGTGTCTGTTGCATCAATTTAGACAATTTTGATAGCTGCATTAATCAGTGTATAATTTATTGTTTACAAAAACATCAGCGTAGGAGCTCAGACGTTTAACAGTTCATCTAAATTGCAAAAGCAGTTTGGGAGGTTTATAAAATGGCTTTGACTTATGTTAATCTGAGAAGCATGTGTTTCGAAGAAGAGGCTTGTCATTTGGATTTATAAAATTAATGCCTTTAACCTTAGCAAATATGAGTCTTCAAAAACGGATTAGAGAAAACTATGTAGGTTCTGTTTTCTAGGTTGTCAGGCTGTCATTTTGCGGTGGTTGATTTTGTCAGGTGTTCTGACACGGTGCCAGGTCGAAGTCGCTACACTTGGCACTAGCGTACTCCATTTATCATGCTGCTAGAAGCTGCTGCTGCTGCTGCACCTTTCTTGCGCAACAATGGCCAAGTGCCTGCTCAATATTTGATGCACTTAGCCTTTATTTTGATATTTTTACTTCTCCGAGTTAGTTAGTTAGTCATTGTTTATAGAGTCCAGCGTACTGAATAGAGCCGAATCGTGACCACAACTTAGTTGAAAGAGGGCTTTCCCTGATCCGTACAAATGATCTGCTGAAACAACCCTAACAGTAACACTGAAGGGACTTCACCAGCCCATGCAGGGGACGCTGAGGATGTACTCTAATTTATCGAACCCCCGTTTACAAAAAAAACAAAATAGAATATAAAAATCATTATAAAATATTAACAAAATACGTAAATATAAAATGCCTACATTGCTAAATAATAATACCATAGAAAGGCATAGTGACCATTTGGCAGAAAGCGTCCAATATCCCCAAGCTGATCCAACCGACTCCATACACAAATAAGGAGTTTTGGGAAGGTTTTCAAGATAAAAAGGTAGGTGACTGTCCTAGCGAAGAAGATAATAGATTAATAGAACAGATTATAGGAACGAGAAAGAACAATCGAGAATGACAAACAGTGGTAATTTAAAGCACTAATTTCCTTGAAGTGGGGATACTATTTATACAGAGGTAAACATGCATCATCGCAGTATACAGCGCTCAGGATTATTTATTGACATTGACAATGGTTTAATTAACATCGATCTGTATGCATGGTATGCTTTAAAAAAAAGTTATCTGTTCTCTACACCCCCCCCCCTCTCCCTCAAACTCCTCCCCAATTAAATTATCCTGTAATGCGTGTTATATACGGAAAATTAAGACAGATGACAGCAAGTGACAAATTAGTTGCCCAATAGATGCCCATACCTATAATTATAATAAGGTATTCAAGTTAGCGGAGTAACGCTGAGTAAGAGAGCTCTACAGGATTACTTACTGTTATCTAACGCATGCAAAGAATCAGTATTGAGGCCTTTCTAAAGTTGCTTTTGATTTAGACAAAATACTGGTAGAAGGCAAACTGAGTTTCAGATACTGCTCCAATCTGTCGATACTCAGTATGCCCTTAATTTATTTGTTTGGGATATAAAGCGCAAAACTTAAGTAGCTTCACCGGTTTACATCACACGATGACGCAAAACACAGCTGTTGTTTTGTAGGGTTAGGGAAGGGCGTTCACATTCTGTGCCCCTTCATAGCGCAGTATTACATCAGTCATGAAACTAAGAAAATAATTGCGAAACTGTATAAATGTAGCTTTTGTGTTAATTTCAAGATTTAGATTTGAGCAGCTCTCCAGCTGGAAAAGCGCTATATAAGAATGATACAGTAAATAAATATGATACATCTACTTCTTACCGGAATCTCATCATCGTCACCACCTCCACTGACACCATCTATATATGCCACCACCACCATCACCATCGTCATCAGTGGTCAGCCTCTTCCTCCTCCTCTGTTAATTTCGTTTCTGAAATGCAGAGAACAAACCAGATCACAACAGAATCTCACGATGGAATAAATACGACGATGCTGCAAGATACAAGCAATCACAAACTTCTCAAGTCTTGGCGCCATGTGGATGTTTGTTTGAAAACGTCTTCCTTGCTTTGTATAAACTGCAGGAGAACGTAACGATACGGTGAAGATGCCGCTGGATCTCTCTGGTTTTCAGGCCGCATCATGTTGCCCAAGACTTGTGTTTGGGATTCCGGTAGCAATTCTTGAGAGAACGATAGAGAAGTTATTCTTTTGGCACTCTTTCAGATTAACATCGCAGTTGTCTGTCACAGTCAGCAATAATATGATTAATTTGTTCAAATCATATTTTAATAATCTTATTTTTCCAAAGGGTTTAATTGCATAATATATTGAATTATGAGTATGAGTTACGTTGTTTAAATGCGTGTTTGCTTTGCCATTAATTTTTTTAATGGAATTTGACCTGGTCGTAGCCTCCAAATGCACGCAAATAATGAGAAGGGGGGAGGGGGTGGGGAATGACAAGATTTACAGATGATTGCAAGCATGAACTTTATTAATGCAATAACAAATTATTAATGCGTTTATCGTTATTTACGTATTTATTGTTGATGTTGACAAATTGGGCACGTTTGGCTTTTTATCGTGATGCCGTCAGCGTGTTAGACGTTGAGTATTCTGAGACTTCGTCGAAGGCATTAAGTCTTTTCGTTTCCCAACTGTATAAATTTGGCAAGACTTTGTATTAAACTTTGTCCGGCTGATTTGACTCGAGCAGTAAGTGCTGTGCGATCAGAAGGCAGCAACAAGTCATACAACTGAGCCAACTGGTAGTGTTGTATATATTTATATTTTTGGGTATCATACCATACGCAGCGTTTGTAACTGCACTCCAACCTATCTTTCTTTTATGCCAGGGAATTGGATAGGTGGGGGCGGGGTAAGCAAGTAACCAGTATCGCACTCCAGTTGTCAACATATCTACAGGGTGTCTTCAGGATGGGTTCATCCTTTGATTCTTTCACCTCTTTTTTAAGATAGGATGCTTATTGGTTCTAGAGAGACACAGGAGGCAACAGGCGATTTACTTTGCACAGTCTGCCGATAGTAGAAAGTCCCTTCCACACGCATTGATGTGTTGCAGAAAGATGCACTGTTAAGTGCCAGAAAATGTTACCTTTTCTTTTCCTGAATTGTTGCCAGCATATCCATAATAGATCTCCGACACTGATGCTGACATAGAGTATTTCAGGCATACAAGATTTATTCTTCAGTTTTTCTGGTGAATACTTCAAGATTGGACTGATGATAACCCGTACAAAGATTGATTTTAATGCTGTTCTGGTGAACTTTTCAAAGAGTTACTGATCGTAATCTGAATGTGGAAAAACGGTTACCAAGCTCACCGTTATCTTCCTTTTATTTTCTTAACCGTATATCGTAATTATTGTTCCTATTTTGGTTTTTTTTTTATCTTAAAAAGAGTTGCGAGCGTTTTTATTGTCAGTAAGCAATAATGTTAGGGGGGCGGAGATCTTCTAAAGAGGTAGTTAGTTTTGTGACGTCATTGACAGCCTGGGTCACGGCGATTTCCTACGTTAATAATAATAATAATAATAATAATAATAATAATAATAATAATAATAATAATAATAATAATAATAATAATAATAACAATGGATGTTATAAAAGCGCTTTTTTCCAAAATCACCAATCAGGTTCAAAGCTTGGCGACCTTTACCACCATACACTCTCATCCATTCTCTCACACAGACAACAAACACACATCTTTCACTCAAACATGTGTAGTAAAGGCAGGGAAAATATCTATTAGAAGACGGAAAGAAAATCGAATTTTTATTTTTGAAATTTTAGATTGACTGTATCCAATATACCATTATTAAAGGGAGGGAGGAAACCGAAATACCAGGACAAAACCCTCAGTGACCTCAACAATCTCGTACCTAAGTCACATAAGTTCGCACCTTTTGTTAGATATATGATTGATTGCTGTTTTGTAGGTGCGTCCGTAATGACGATGATGATGATGATGATGATGATGATGATGATGATGATGATGATGATGATGATGATGATGATGATGATGATGATGATGATGATGATATCCATTTGTAAGGCGCAGCAAAGACCAAGCATGCTCAGGGAACACAATACAATACCATATACAACACAACACACTGCATCGTTATTACCACGCAGAAACAATCCAGACCTCTGGTGATGGACTATCAAGAGACTTGGTCGATCAAATAAAAAATTTCGTCGTGACACTCTCTTGGCTATTCCTAGTGTTCCTTCATTAGTGTTCGAGGGCACAGAATGCACACTGAATGCCAAAGCTATATCGGGCTTACACTGATGTTGCGCCCCGTAATTTTATTTTAGCCTTTCGTTCAACAGATACGAAATTTAAACACATATACTTAACGACCGGCAGGTGTTTTATTATTGGGTTGGAAGCTACACAAAGGGTCAGACCCCCATAAATCTGCACCCTGAAGGCGTCTGGGGGCTGACTGGATCTAACTTTTGTTTACTGGA
This sequence comes from Oncomelania hupensis, assembly GCA_036898135.1. NCBI lineage: Eukaryota > Metazoa > Mollusca > Gastropoda > Littorinimorpha > Pomatiopsidae > Oncomelania > Oncomelania hupensis. The sequence continues at coordinate 95,960,789 of CM072512.1, forward strand.
ACTCTATGTGAGGCCACAGCATCCCACAAAACATCTCGTTATCACACTTCTACACCTCCAGATAATCCGTTCGTTTTTTTTTTTTTTTTTAGATTACATTCCTTTCGGCCATTCCTTTCGGCACTTCCATCAACCCCTGCTGTTTAGAAATTGGTCTTCTTCTTCTACTTCTTCTTCTTCTTCTTCTTCTTCTTCTTCTTCTTCTTCTTCTTCTTCTTCTTCTTCTTCTTCTTCTTCTTCTTCTTCTTCTTCTTCTTCTTCTTCTTCTTCTGTGGATGCAGCGCCAAGTGGTGTTGTCATGTACTGGGTGCTGCTGACTGCATCAGCTGCCTTGTGTCAAAGCACCTTGATGTGTGTTGTCGTGTTTACCTGGCGCGAGGCTATTTCCAGGCTTACCTGCCGGGCTATTTTTACTGGCATCTCTCAAGCCCGCGGACCACCTGGACTGTATCGCTTGCAGCGAGAGTCGTAGGGCAGCAGTGCAGCCTACTCTAAAATCGCGCAAACGCAGGTTGTCTCTGTTGCTCTCATATAATATATTCCATCCTTTGGGGAGGGGGGGGGGGGGGGGGCCCCGCGCCAAGATGCGGTTTGTGACTTTCTGTGGTAGCTCAGACTTGGACAGCAGAAACTAAATTTGGTGTGAACATGCATTAAAATAGTAAGGCGTCTATATATTCACTGTCCAAATCTTTTAGAAGATGTATGGGAGCGGGGCAAACATTTGAGGCAAGATGTGGGTGTGAAATATGGTGACTAAAGCTTGAGAACTGCACTTAACCAGATATATCTTCAATGCACACGTTCAGCTTTAAGGTCAAAAAGATCGAATGAATGATTAAATGGATATTTGGCCTTCTGGGTAAAAACGTATTGTAAAGCACATTGCAATTATGGAATTCCTTTGTAAAATTTTCACCACTTTGAGCTAAATAATCTTTATTTAGAAGCATACTTTATAAATCATTTGTTTGCAAACAGAGTAAGATTTCTCTAAATAATATATTTTATAGGTTAAAATAATCCATTATTTTGTTTAGGTAAATAAATCATGATATAGGTAAATAAGGCATTGTTGCTAAATAAGGAATTATTTACCTATATAGTGCATTATTTAGCAGATTGTGTTAAATTATGTATTATTTAGAAATGTTTCTAAATAATTATTTGTTTACCTATATCATGCATTATTTAACAGAATTTGATATATAATGTATTATGTAGAAGATGGTGCTAAATAATGCATTATTTACGTAAACAATTCATTGTTTAGGGACTGCAATTTTCGTTATTTATGGATTCGCAAATACAAGTCATATTACTGTTAGGTTGTGTGTATTCGTACTATATTGGAAAAGGATTTTCTATATTTTCCTGTGAATTATATGCCATATTAAGAGCATTACAATATATTCTTGAAACATCCCTGGATATAGTTAACTTGCTCATTTGTATCGATTCAAAATCAGTTTTACAATCAATTCAAAACTGAGAATATACTACTAGACCAGATCTAATATTTGAAATTAAGCATATAATACATCAAATTATTAGCAGAGGTACAAATGTTGATTTTTGTTGGGTTCCGTCTCATTCTGGCTTGTACTGGAATGAGCAGTCGGACAAACTTGCCAAAATTGGAGCTAAAAATACAAATTCGATATCAAATTGTAATATTACATTATCTAGGCATGAATTGATTTCATTAGTAGAAAGACATTTTCAAAAATCAGTAAACAAGCATAACATTTTATCATGTAGTAGAAATATTTCAAAAATCATATATAAAATGCGTTTGAATTCATGGAGCACAAAATACATTACTGATATTCATTGTATATGTCAGCAACCAATGTCTGTACAACATTTATTATTTGAATGTACAACATTATTACCATTATACAAGGCAAATAATGTCTCGATCAATGAAACCGATAGTATGACAGATATTTTATATAATCATACACTTATTGAAAAAATAGCTTACATTATCTTACATACTGACATAAAAAACATTTTTTGATTAAGTACATAAATATGTGTTTATGTTTATGCATGTGTGTTTGTGTGTATGTCTATGCTTATATATGTTTGTGAAAGTCTAATATCATTTTATCAATGAAAAGACTTTAAATAAAAATCTGAATCTGAATCTGAATCTGTTGTGTGTAGTGATACAGAAAATTTAAAAAAAAATCGTGATTTTACACTTTTTTGCGATATAAAATGAGCCAACTGCTTTATTTCACTCTATTTGTTATATTGTTGTTGTTGTTGGTGTAAACTAACGTCCCCAGACACAGAAGCATATAAGGACATTTGTTATATGTTCGCAAGAATATTAATATACAAAACTGCGGAAAAGAGGGATCCATCATTATTTTTGCAGTGGTGTGATTGCCTTTAGAGTAAATAAACATGGAGAACTCGCAAGTTAACGGCGATCTTGTGAAAAAACTAAAGCAGAAGTGTTGATTCTAGTTTCTGAAAACTTCAATACTCCTGTTACTGTCACTGCTTCTACACCTATCTCTGCTTTTTTTTGGGTAAATAAGTACAAAAGCTTTAGTTTTTTTCTTCTGGCGGAGATACTGAAAACACTGAACACTCCCGCACAAAACTGACATTGACCTTTCGTTTGTGTTCGGTAGGTTACAAATGTTTTAGTTTTGAATTTGTGGAGTGGTTTATGTTGATAAATAAATAATTAACACAAATTTTGGATACACTGTCTTTGGAAAGACCGTGCATTTAATTATAGAAAGCAGTCAATTTATAAAAACCAAGTTTTCAAGGGACTCCTGGAATCCCCTAAATTACGAAAAATGCAGTCCCTAAACAACGAATTGTTTACGTAAATAATGCATTGTTTAGCAACATCTTCTAAATAATACATTATTTAACAAATTTTGCTAAACAATGCATAATATAGGTAAACAAATCATTATTTAGAGAAATTTCTAAAAAAAACATTATTTCGCACAATTTGCTAAAAAAATGCATTTAAATAGGTAAAAAAAATTTTTTTTATATTTTAGCCACAATGCCTTATTATACCTATATCGTGCTTTATTTACCTAAAGAATGTAATCTGTTTAGGTAATTAATAAGTTATTTACGGGCAAAATATATTATTTAGATAAATCTTACCTTGGTTGTAAACAAATGATTATTTAGAAAATATGCTTCTATATAATTAATATTTAGCCGAAAGTGGTAAAAAAGCACACACAAAAATCGCAAATAAATATTTTACAAATGGAATTCAATATTCAATTAGATGCGATGGCAGTTAAATATTGTTCAGCGCATTAAAAAAAAAAATTAGTGTTTTTAGAAGAATTGATCTTGTAACTTCTCAAAAGCACGGCTAGAGGCCCTCATTAGACGGGAAGAAGTTGATTGTTGACCCACAGAAGTTGGGAAGAGGTTGCGAGGCGTGTAATACGGGTGCACAACTGGTTGCAAGACCGGGTGGAAAATAGGAAATGACGCAGAAGCAACAGAGGTTGGTCGGGATGGATGCCATAATCGCATGATGACGTCATCCACCCACCTTTACCTAACGGCCCAAGTTGTACAGCGACAAGGTGAACTGTAAAGGATAAACCGAGAGAGCTGAGAGGGTCAAACAGAAGAACTGTACAGATTCAATGTCTGAAGCCAACAAAACTTGCTATACAGTGGTTTTGTGCCTGTTTCGGGTTCACATTAAAAAAATTGACAATTTCGTCCATGTACGCAAAATGTATTAATGTTTAATTGAAAGTAAACTTGTCCGCAGTTTAGAAATTACTCAAGCAGAGGAATGGGGGGGGGGGGGGGGGATTTGATTTACGATGCAACTGCTTTCCAAAGTTCCAACTTCTAGATGATCTATCAAAATTTGAAAATCATTCAAGTTTTTACATCATCTCTATATCTCCTCCTCGTCCACCCCCCCTCCCTCCTTCTCTCTCTCCCCCTCCCTACCTCCCTCATGTTCCTCCCTACCTTCCTCTCATTCTCTCATACTACTTTTAATCGCTTTACCTCACCTGCGTTTCAGTTTTGAAGAGATTTGCAAACTTTCCTAAGGCTGTTTTCATCCGGTATCCCCCTTCCACGAAAACTAAAAATCTTGCGCAGTTGCTGTAAAATGTTCACAGTTTTATTGGATGTCTGTGGAGTTTTCTGAAAATAGTTTATCCATGATAAGAAGGCGAATACAAGTACGTTGCAGATGATCCGAATACAGCGCATGTTGCGGGCAGGCAATCTTAAACAGGTATCATCCAGAGTAGCTGTGACTGATCCGTGTTTGCCAGGCAGTGAACATACCATCTTCTGCAGTGCTGGGGAAGGGGGAGAGAGAGGTGGGAAAGGGGGGTGGGGATGAGCTCTTTCGCGACTTGACACTTGTTGGATAGGTGTGCTGCATGTCTGCATCTTTTTTCTATAGCAGGCGTGATGCCCCTCCTTCTGCGCCCCTCCTGCCATTACTGCATGCAGCATCTGAGGGGTGGTGCAGGGTAAGTGGGGGATGGAAGGGGGAGAGGAGGACGGAGAGAGAGAAAGAGAGAGAGAGAGTTGAGTGGGTAAAGGTGGAAGTGGGCTTATTGCAATTGTTCAACTTTCACTTCGCTCCAATAATATTGTTTCAAGGCGCGCACACAGCCACACACATTATCAAACCATTCACCTCCTTACTCCTAAACTCGCCCGACCTCGGGGAAACTTCATGTTCACAGTTTTGACATTTAGCCTCTATTTTCATCTCGGCTGCACGTGATATTAGCTCTGTTCTTCCCTTTGACATTTCCCTCCTGACCTACCTTTTCTATAGTCTATTCGCTAGGTCTTCTGCGCTTTCACATCATATTCATCTGTTCCATCCTCCCAGCCTCACCTTTCCCTCATTCGTTTTGCTGCTAGAACGCCCTCTCCCCTTCCTTTTTCCTCCCACGCCATCTTTAGCCGACGCGCCATTTGGCAAAGCGCTTACCTGAATTGGAGACAGTTCAGGCAAGGAGGGAGAGGTAGTGAACGGGAGAGGGAACGGTGGGATTGTGCCGTACAGCGGCAGGTGTTGTTTTAGTTTTAGTAGTCCATTCCAGGTTTGCAGGGCTGAGTAGAGAGGAGGAGGCTGGAGAAACATTAACATCCAGACCTCAGGAGTAGTCAGCAGGACTTGGAGCGTGTGTTTCTTCCTTTTCGATTTTGGAAGAAACGTCGCATTGTGATTCGGCAGTCCTTTAGTAGTGTGTGTCATTCAGTCAATCAGTCAAGCTAGTGAATCAGTGAAGTCAAGTCAAGTCAGTCAGTCAGTTGTCAGGTCGAAGTGATTTGTCAATTAACTAGCGATAAGTCAAGCCTCGAGAGGCGTGTTTCGTTGATGATTTATTTAAAGAAAACCAGGACTTTGTGCCAACAGAAATCTGTTTCCAACGACACAGTGCATAATTTTTTTTTCAGTGTCTTTTACATCAGCTGCTTTATGGGGATCATAATTTTGCGATAACACCAAAATTATTCGTTGAAATTCGTTGAAACTGGAAGATTGTTAGTTCTGAGAGACCAGCTTTGGTGTCAAGTAATCTCAAGACTACTAGAACGGCATCGCTCGGTACATCCCACATAGAAACTGAGCTGTTGACCACCGTTCTGCCACTGTCCGGCTGAAGTGCTGTGATCCGATTGACCCGTGGGATGTCAGACTGTGGCCACATCCTTTTGCTGGCCACTGTCCTTGAGGCTTTTGTATTCGCGATCTTTATGGTCGATGACTTGAAAGCAAAGACTGCATAGAAGTTTGGGTGCTACTGATAAATCCATCAACGGCATCAGATTTATTGGGGGAAGTTTGTTGCTACTGTTTCCTGTGAGGTTTCCTAATTTTTACAGCAGTTTGCGGTGTTTCGTGTGTGCGGTTTTCTTACGTCAAATCTTCCTTACGGAGATTTTCAGTGTTGCTGTGGAGTAAACAAGTGTAACAAGTGCATCCTAAATAGAAGTATTTATTCCTGTTTGAAGTGGTGATTTGAGTAATCATATCGCTTAACTCTTCAACATTTCGTCGTTGCAGCTGTTGTATATGGTTTTTGTGTGTGAATGCTTTTTCAAGCTAGCGAAAAACTGGTTTATTAAGTGATACGTTAGAACTGCATTTACCTTATTGGTCCTGTGTGTAGATTTCATAGCAAATATTTCATTTCACGCAGTTTAATTTGTTCAGTGTACTGTACAGTGGATATTTCGTGTATCAAGTTTACGATTGTCTTCGTTTTCCTGATTACTATTTTCAATTAATTATATAATTCCCATTATTTATGGAATACATTAGAGTACCGAAGTTCACCCACGTATAATCTTCGAGTGCATTTTCTCTTTCGTTGTGTGTTATTTAAAAGTTGTGGTCCGCGTAATTGTGGTCTTAGTTCCATTTTGTTAATTGCTTGTTCCTTTTCGAGACTTCTGCTGCTTGGAGGTTTGGAAATAGCGTCTATTTTTATAAATGCTATCTCTTTATTTATTTTATTTTGGATTATTAAAAAGAAACAAAAAAGAAGATATTTTGTATTGAAACCTTTAGAAGACATATTTCTGTGTTGGTGCTTTTTTCGGTTGCAAGCTTTCTGGAACTAAACATGATACTTAAATTAAACGCCAGTTCATCTGGCCTTGACCATATGAATTTATCCTGCTTTATGGGTCAATTTTCCAACAGATATTTTTCTACACTAGAAACCTATGAACCGCTGCAAAAACGTCGACTGAAGATTTGTATATTTATATGTTATTACTATATTAGTAATTCATTCCTACATAGCGGGTATTTTTTGTTGACATTGTTCTACTGACTGTTTTGAAGCTTTGGAAGCTGTCATCATATTTCAGTGACTGTATTGGCAAGAGTTTTGGGGTGAATATTACTGCACAAGAGTTCACTAGAAGTATTGGACTTCTTTTTCCCTCATGATGGACTGAATGGAAAATATTTAAAGCTGTTGGCTTTCCCCATTGAGTACTTTAGAGGTATTTGACATCCACACAAACACACACTGCATCGATATGGCTTTCAACTTCTTCACGGTGCCCACTCCAGCGCCGCCTTGTGACGAAACGGTGCGCAAGAAAGCCACAGAGCGCCTGTATCTGCTGATTCCCAACCACAAGTGTCCGCAGAAAGACTGCCCTTTCCACCCGCCAGAGGAGGCCACCAAGGAGGAAGAACATGAAACAGCTACACTCACAAAGCTGAAGGAGATAGGGGCCGGGGTGCAGGAGGGAGGGATGATGATGGCTCCTCCACCCCCTGCCCCTTCCAAAGAGGAAGAAGAGGTTCCCAAAGACTATTTCAGCGAAGTCACCATCGACACCGGCGAGGAGTCGATGGCCAGTGACTATGAGTCGACCATGACGTTGGATTCAGGGTTTGGTCGGGAAGACTTTACTGACCTCGAGAACGCCTTGTTCGCTATTCCGGTCTCTCCGGAGCTTGAACACATAGAGGAGCAGGACGACGAGGTCATGACCTTGACCTCTGAACCCGTGCAAATGGAGGATGTGACCGAGCATGACGCGGATGACGAGCGCGTCGTTACTCCTATCCCGTTAGTAACTGATTATATTTATTAATTATGGTAAATGATATTAGCTTTGGTTTAGCTGTTAAAATTACAAAAAATTTTTAAAGTATTTGTAGATAGCCTAGTAATTATTTCAGAAGATCTAAAGAAATAATTTTCAAGTGGCAGATCATCTAGTCCCACCTAAGGGTGCATTCTGGTTTTAACCAAACAAGGATTATTATGCAAAGTTGTGTTGGACGTTATTTTAGTGATAGGTAACATTTACATCTCTCTCTCTCTCTCTCTCTCTCTCTCTCTCTCTCTTTCTCTCTCTCTCTCTCTCTCTCTCTCTCTCTCTCTCTCTCTCTCTCTCTCTCTCTCTCTCTCTCTCTCTCTGTGGAACAAATAGACCATGCCTCTTTACCTGTAATGAAATTCTACAGATCATGGCTGTCTTCCTTCTCTTGTTGTTTGATTTTGGCACAAATGGATGCTGGCGAGTTACGTGTAAATTCTCCCTCGGTCGTTGGCCTGTTTCAAAAAGCTGGTTCTCTCTCTCTCTCTCTCTCTCTCTCTCTCTCTCTCTCTCTCTCTCTCTCTCTCTCTCTCTCTCTCTCTCTCTCTCTCTCACACACACACTCTCTCTCTCTCTCCTCTCTCTCTCTCTCTCTCTCTCTCTCTCTCTCTCTCTCTCTCTCTCTCTCTCTCTCTCTCTCTCTCTCTCTCTCTCCATTCCCCACTTTCTTCCCATTCCCCTTCTCCCCTCTATCCCTTCTTGTTCTTCTTATTTTTTGTGAAATGTATCCCTTCTTTCATGCTATCATAGCTCTGGTATCCACATGAGTCTTGAGTTACACTTCAATTATTGATAATCGTTGACACTTTAATTATTGATTAGCGTTGCGTGCGTGTAAGCAGAACAGTTGTTTATGGAATTTACCCATCTTGCACGTGGCAGGTATTTCAAATCCAATGTTAAATTCTAGACAAGAGTTGCTGTGCTGTGTTTCGTCTCGCTACCGTTGTTGCTAGCCAACTGCCGTTTCATTAACATAGCTTTCATTAGACTTCGCTGTTGCCGTTTAGGAAAAGAATGTGAACAGAAACACGTTAAAATAGAATGGCTGGAAATAGAGAAAATAAATGTTTAACTCCAAGAATAAACTGTCAAGATGCTATCAACAAACCACTTCATTCCTCTCCGATGTTAGCCGAGGTTTGGGCCAAAACTGCAGCAACCATTGCAGAAAATCTGATTTAGATACTGGTTACGACTATACATTGCAAAGATAAAGAATTCTCGACTGGAGATAACTTTTCCTTTATCTTTTAAAGAAAGAATTCTCTCCAGAAGATAAATGATCCTGTCTTATCGTTAACACAGCAAATGTTCTTTTCAGTTTTACTCTTCCTTGGTTGTTTGTTTTGTTGTTGTCGATTTGTCTTCAGTTTCACACTTTTTTTTGTCATTGTAACTGTGTTGAAGACGATAGGAAAATTAATGTAAACTGTTGCCCGAATAGGTAAACATATTCAATACAACAGTTCGGTTTATGTCTGAGACCTTCCTTCTGCAATTCGGATGCTTTCGAAGCAAAAATACCAAAGGAAAGAGTAAGATGTTTCTTTTTTTTTTTCCATCCATTCCCCAAGTACTCCCTCCCTACTCTATGACCCATCACCCCTCCTCTCTCTCTCTCTCTCTCTCTCTCTCTCTCTCTCTCTCTCTCTCTCTCTCTCCCCTTTTCCCTTTGCAGGCCAATATTTTCTTTTTATTAGCGCTAAATGAACAGCGGCGCCGTTGTCTTGTGGAAAATTGCGGAAATTGGCAAATCTGAAGAGCAGACTAGGCGGTGCTTACAGTGGCGCAGCAGGGCTGCTGATTGAAACAGTGGGTCAAAGGCTTTCAGCTAGAAAGTAAAAATGATGGGCTTGCTGAGAATGCTATTGGGTACTTTCCATTCTGTTTTTCAGTAACAATGAAGGAAGAGAGAAAGGCGACTTTTTGTCCCCTCCCCTCCCCCTTCTCCTCGATCGTTTGATACAGGCCTAAATGGGATTCTTTCCAGTGTGTGTGTGATAGAGAGAGAGTGTGTGTGTGAGAGAGAGATGGGTGGAGTGGGGAAACTGATTGGTATATGTGCTACTGCCCCTCCCTTCTCCCCTCCCCCCTAACTGTACGTATGCGTAGCACGCCCTATATTTTTGAAATTGCTAATTGTGTATGATTTTATGAAATCAGTGGATGATTATTGTCTGTTAGTGCGCACTTCAATAAGATGAAAGAAAGAACCCTTTGATTTCAGCACTAGGAAAAATATGCACAGGCAGCCTGCATAGAAAATAAATTAAAAGTCTGGAGTTTGACATAAGAAAAAACCCCAGAAAGTCAAGGGTAAGTACGTTGTGATACGAATGACTCTTTGCGGAAGGGTTCAGAAATGCCAGTAATAAGCGCCGAAACGCAATCAGTGCATGCATTTTTGTAATGTTAAGAACTGCAAGCGACCTCATGCCCGTATTGCATAGTTTAATCAACAGCTGCAATTGCCAAAATATATTTCATCGCCTTTTCTATTTATATTTGATATTTTATTTAGTTACGTATTTTAGCGGTTTATTCAATGTCTTTTCCTTCATACTTTCAGAAATATGGTATGAATGCGTTCATGCTTTCGCTTTTATCACGAAGATAACCTATATCAATATAATAGAGGTCTATGTCTTTATTATATATGGATCCCATCGACGTGTCGCGACTATCTCCTGTTCTGTCAGATTGCTTTTCTCATGGATTCCTCAATAAAATAGTATGAATTTCTGAATCCGAATATGAAGAAATACGTTAATAACATCCAGGTTTATCTTGAATTCTTTGATTTGCACGCGTTAAAGTATTGATGTTTATTTGAACTATTCCTTTGTTCATTGCTTACTCAAGTAGTGAGCACATTTGGCTTACGTTTTACGGCATAATGCATTGGGTCGGAGTTATTGGCGCCATGTTTATCACGTCCTATCCTATCTTATCCTATCCTATCCCGTAACTCGTAGGTCGTTGGGGCACCACAGATGATCGTTTAATAAGCCTACTCCATCTTTCTTTGTTGTCCTCCCATCTCTTTTTCTGTCTCTCTCTCTTCTGCCTCCTTGCACCGAGCTTTGCAGGATGGTCTTTGAACGGCCTGATGCTCTGGTGACGTGGCCATACCATCGGAGTTTCCGTTTCTTCACCACTGTGAGCATATCATCGTGTTGTCCAATGGCTTGTGTGATGGTCTGTCGGACTTCGTCGTTGGTGATGTGCTGGGTATAGGAAAGGCCGAGAAGTCTTCATCTCCATGCTTTGTATTGTTCGTTGTAGGTCTGCTGTGAGGGTCCATGTTTCGCAAGCGTATAGGAAGATGGTGATGACAAGGGAGAGCAGCAGCCTTACCTTGGAGTTTAGACTGATGGTCCTGTCCTTCCAAATGGGCTTCAACCTTGTCGGGGCAGCAGTTGTTTGTGCGATCCTGGAGAGGACTTCCTGTCGGGCCCCATGTCTGATACAATGGCCCCTAAATATTCGAAGCTATGCACTGTGTTGATGGATAGGCCTTGGACTTTGATGTCCGTGTTGATGCTATCGGTGTTATTGGTCATAATTTTTGTCTTATCTGCATTTATTTCCATTCCAAAGGCACTGGAGGTGATGCTACGGCCCGGTTAGAATTTATAAACTTGTGTAGCTGTGTAATCTCACTACAACAAGGCACTTTTTCATGACGATGTAATGTACTCTTTCACGATTTGACTATAATATGAAAAAGATGAAGATGAAAAAACGGTGAATATTTTGTGCGTATGTGTGACTGGCTACATGTTACAAAGACACCGTGTTTGAGAGAGCTGAATATAATTATGTAGAGGAGGAAAGACTGTAGAAAACCTACCATAAGGTACGCAAGAGAGCCATGTAAGCTTACATCTCCTTCCGGGAGGTGCCTTGGTGAAAGAGGAGATGGACCAGCATGGGGGCATCTCCAGCCTAGAAGTAGAAAAAGAATCAACGATTCTGCAAGATTCATTTTCTCTACTAGATGAAAAGCTGTAACCCAGTTTCTCTCTCTCTCTCTCTCTCTCTCTCTCTCTCTCTCTCTCACACACACACACACACATTAATTATTCATACACCAGAAGTGTACGTATTTGGGGTAATTGTAGATTATAGTCACACGACACCGGAGCGTATAGGCGACTACTGGTCACATTATTCTGACACCAGCGAACCAGTTGATGGTAAGGGGAAAATAATATGGTCACACATTGGCCAATCCGGGATTCGAACCAGGTACCTTTCGGTTACTAGTAAGCCGCTCTACCAACTGAGCTACCCGGCCCCACTATCGTATTTGGGCATACCAAAGAGCTTATTACGGGCATACTAGCTACTTCCTCCGCACTTTGCACGCCTCGAAGATTTGAGTGTGTATCTGTGTCTGTTTAGCACGCATCATAATGGCAGTGTATATACGTTTAGAACTAAGCAGAGTATAGACATAGACAAGAAATCGAAGTGAATACGAATTCATTTTCATATTTCTTTCACTATAACGATAGCAACCAAAAGCGAAATAAAAAGTAAACACCACAAAATCAAAAGTTAGACACCGTTAACAACGCAGTGTAAAAACAAAGTTGAATTTATAAAACTCGGAAATAACAGCATCAACTTAACATTGCACATCTTCCATATTTGCAGCCGTCGGAAGAGTGGCAGCGACCTGATGTCAAATGTCACTACTATTATAACTACAAGACCCCTAATGGTCTGTCTTAATTGAAAGGTTCGCGGAGGTTCAAAGACTTTTTTTCAAGGATATTAGATCCGGAACCTAGGTTCCTGAACTTTTTTTTTTGTCCAAAACATTCATCAACCAATGTGCCTTCAAAATGTAAGGTCAGGAGAGGTCAGTCTGCAAACTTATCCCTTTGTACAGCAGTGCCTATAATTATCTATGAAAAAGTGTGGGTCATGGAAGACCCGCGTCATCAGGAGAAGAATAAGTAGCTTTCTGCCTCTTTGAGCAACTTGGGTCTTGTATGACCCGTGCCATCGGTAAAGGAATAATCGCATAGGACACTGTTTAATATGTATGGGTCCTCCATGACCCATATTGTTGGGAATGTTATAATCAGATTAACTCATTAATTAATTAAATACCTTTCCGATTAAAGTCCTTTTGTGTACTGGTAGAAACCAGATTGACACTATTTCGAAGATCGTTGATTTCTGTTCATTAGTTTAGGAGAAATCGTTGATTTTGAGTGTCTCTGGGTCCTGGATGACCCACAGTCAATGGCGAAGGTTAAATCAGGCCTGAAGACTTTTCTTTTCCCTAAATAATCCTCAGACTACAGTGCGCTGCTACGCCATATACCCACCCACACTCTCCAACCATCTCACCCGCAAACCTACATCACATCACAGCAGTTGTAAATGGCCATGTATATAATCTCTATTTGAAATATTCTCATGCTTATTTCTGAATGCAGTGTCTCTGTTTGTGTTGTTGCCTTGTCATCTTCATGTAATTTATGTGTAAGTGTATATCAGTGTGCTTGAGTTGTTGATGCGAAAGGATGTGTATGAGTGCGCCTTGATTTGTCTTGTGGTGAGATATGTGCAAGTTATAAGTTCTCATATTATTATTATTATTATTATTATTATTATTATTATTATTATTATTATTATTATTATTATTATTATACACATACATGCACACACATACACACACATGCACTCACGCACACAGTACCATTTCTCCAGTGCCTTTGTCTTCAATCAACTATCAACTTGTCTACTAGTACTGTTTCTCTGGTCCACCTGTTTGAAATTACCAACATTGCCCAACATAATCTTTGGCTAAAGGAGTTTCGAGTGTAGATTGTCTTGCCACCCTTCCATCTAAGCATGCTGCTTGTGCATGTAAAGACTGTATGTGATCAAAAGGTATAGGGGACGTAATGGGTGGCTGCAAGGTGTGGGATGTAATCCAAGGAGGAATAGACTGAGATGGGACAGGAAGAATAGACTGAGATGGGACAGTAGGAGGAAGAGACTATTAGGATATTTAGTTGAGAAAGGTTGTCACGTTTCTGGGTCTGATTTAACTATGCTTGTGTTTACACTGATTTACCACTAGCAATGGCAGCACAGTTCCATCAGGACTTGTTGCACATGTGCTGAGTCTCAGTAATGAAATCAGTGTCATTATAGTCCTTTCTGCAGGTTGTGCATCTTCTGTTAGATGTCGATTTAAGTGTTTATTGCACTTTCGTGATCTTTCTGTTGTCATAAGATCATCACCAGCACCATCAACATCATCGTCATCATCACCATCAACATCATTGTCATAATTTTCATCACCGTGAGACAGTCACTTCTTTCTGTTCAGTTGCTGTCAGTTTCACTTTTAAGTGTTTTATTTTCAACATGATATAATGCTGCTGTCTGCATTCTCCCAACATCGTTCTCTTTAGCATGTTGTCTGAGTTTCCATTTAATTTTTTTAAATAATGATAATAACAACAATTTTACCATTTATTTAGAGCAATACCACTTTTGGTTAACGACTTTACATGGTTCTTTATAAATCTAATGAAATAGTGTGTGTGTTTTTTTTTCTTTGTTTGTGTGGTTTTTTTTTTGTTTTTTTTTTTATTGCTTGTATTACAATTTACATTCTGAAATGATCAACAATCTTGGTTTTATAAACTTCAATACTGCTGTACAAATGTTTGTTATATTCAACCTGTCTCTTAATACATTTTGTTCACTTTTTCAATGCAAAGTAATTATCATGGAAAATATTTTCTTTGTTTTCAGGCTGAAGGAGGGACAGGAGATCACAGAGGATGTGCGCCACCGTCTGTCTTACAAGGAGGGTGTGGCGACCTTGCAGGTCACTGAACTTGAACCCCAGGATGCAGGCAGCTACACATGTGAGGCCGTCAACAACCTAGGTGCCACAGAAACCACCGCTGAGATGCATGTTGAAGGTAATAATAATATTCGTTTCTGTTATGAAAAAATAATGGTTTTGGAAATACATAGTAAAATGCAAATCATGTTCAAAGCTACAAGTTGAAACACATAATTTTTAGATAGGACTTCTTCAATGAAGAAGAATGAGAATGTTTTTTGTTTTTTTTTCACAGGAATATATTTCCTTTATCTCTCAATATTGTTTTAGACCATTAGTTGATGAAACTGAACTGGTTATGTGACAGGCAGAGAAAACATGTATCATTAGCGATATTCATTTTATCTAGAACACTGTAAAAAAAAATCAATGACTGTACAAACAATTGTTTGAAAATTGTGTTGGCAGTTGTTTCCGCTTAAATACTTTGCAACCTGCATGCCATCATTTTTGTCATTCTACATTTCAGAGGTGAGGCACAGACGAAAGAGAAAGGAAGAAGCAGAAGCCATTGCAGAACCAAAGTAAGTTTAAAGCCTTTAGCTTAGCTGTTATTTGTTTTCTTTTCACACTATAGAATTACTTTGATATATTTGGAAATGATTGATTTTATGACACCTATAATGTTATACTTTATCATAAGCAAATATGCTGTTATGCTGTGTGGAGATAAAATAAGTGTAGTCAGTTTGGGGAAAACTGTTTTAACGTTGCTTACTGATGTGGACATTATTTAAAGCCGCAATTTTATTTTCCTAACAGGGTTGCAAGACAGGAGGAAGTTGGTGTTCCAGCAGACAGTGTCCCACCAGAATTCACTCTGCCACTGGTTGACCAAGTCAAGCAAGCTGGTGAAGATGTGGAGCTCAGTGTTACAGGTATGGGGGGCCGTGCACCGCAAAGGCCCTTTGAACTCTAAAGTAGAATAATCTTTACATTAGAATAATTCTGTTGTACCCATGAAGATCAAATAATTTCTGGTAGCTTTTGGACGAAGTATATCCAGTCTTAGAAAATTTCTACTATTTCCACAAAGGCAGAGTACCTCATGCACCATTGCCTCACAGAGGGATAGAAATTTCAACAAATTGTGTTGGGCCATATTTAACAAGTATACATTTTCGTATTTGCTAAGAATACCACAATGCCCTTATTTTTCAGTGTCGACAAAAGAATCTTGAATGGTGAAGAATCATAATTTAAAAGATCTTTATAAGTGTCGATTATGTTTAGAATTAGAAACTTTATATATGAAACTTATCTAAGGAATACTATTTTCCAGTGTCTTGCCGTCCTGAGCCAGAAGTGAAATGGTTCTGCGGAGACCTGGAGATCAAGCCATCCTCTCGTCACATCTTTGAGCACAACAAAGGCGTGTACACACTCACCATCCGCAACCTCACTAAGCAAGATGCTGGAGAATGGAAGTGCGTTGCCATCAACAACTTTGGCAGGGCACGCTGCTCCTGCGACCTCAAGGTCATTGGTAAGTGAACAATTCAGTACTTCACCAAGTCAGTGTGCTGCAACTAATAATATGCCAGGGTATCCTGGCTACATACAATACGATACAATACAATACATTCTTATTGTCCAACTTTCATATTATACATAAAAGCGGAAAATTGTCTTTGGCATTGAGCACAAACTTCGCATAAAATAGTAAATGAACAAGAATTAACATTTCCATGTGTAATAATAATAATAAGGGTATTTATATAGCGCTTTTTACTAATGACATCAGTTCAAAGCGCAGTTCTGACTCAATGAGTACAACAGTCATCTCATATGGCTCAACTGGAAATATTATCTCTCTCTCTTTCTCTCTCTCTCTCTCTCTCTCTCTCTCTCTCTCTCTCTCTCTCTCTCTCTCTCTCTCTCTCTCTCTTTCTCTCATCTTAATCCATGCATAAACTTCCACACACCTCCACATGTGTACATGCACACCAAATAATCCGTCAATGCAATGTATAAGCAGATAATGTACTTAATAAATATACGCAGTAATAACATAATGATAATCATGTTTAAATTAACTTGCACATACACACACACTCATTTGCATAATGCATACATAGAATATGCGTGTATCCATATAAACATTACTGCAGCATAATCAACATTCATCAAATTGAACACACCCATGTACATGCACACACATAGCCTTAACCCATCACATGCCACCTGAATTATAAAGACCATCAACTCATTAACAGTGATAAGTATGACTAGAACATCTAAAAGAGTGCATAAAATCATCAAAATAAATATGAATGTTACGGTTTCAGTTAAACATACAAACATTCTGACTAGGCTACAGAATTAGCAGTTGTTGAGGACTGAGATCGCACTAGGAATGAAAGAGTTGTTGTTTAGATTTTACTTAGTGAACGGCATCCAAAGACTTTGACCTGATGGCAAGTACCAAACCCAATAATTCAGGGGGTGGGAAGTGTCACCTATGTCATTTGCCTTCTTCCTAGTGGCTGCAGTGTACTGTTCACTCAGCTGTTTCTGTTGGATGTCAGTTATTTTGCTCACGTTGTTCACAATCGTATTCAAGTGTGATTTCTCCCTAACAGGGAGCAGACCAAACCACATTATAATGTTGAAAGTGAGAATGCTTTCTACCAGGCTGGGGTACACCGAACCAAGGACATTACTACTGACACCAAAAGCTCTTTGAGTTTTCTAAGGAAATGCATGCGCTGATGGGCTTTTTTAATGACCCCATCTGCCTTATCCTGGAATAATAATTTATCATCAATAACAGTGCCAAGATATTTAATTGGCTAACCTGTTCTACTGCCTAATTATCAATAATGATAGGTATGTTGCATGGGGTTCTTCTATTGTCAAAAATACGTTCTTTTGTTTTTTGAAATGTTGAGATTGAGAAAGTTATCTTTAAACCCCAAGTATTCAGAGTTCCTATCTGTAGAATGTACAGAACCAGAGAGTCTTCGCCCCTGAGTCGGACAACCAGCACCATGTCATCATTAACAAAATTAATTAATTAATTTAAATTTCATTTTGTATAGTAAAACCCAGCATTTTCTTGAATGTTGTACAAGCTATAGTGATGGTTTTTTCAACAATAAAAGTTAGGAATGACTCCATCTTTTTCTTATTTATTGATTGATTTTATTTTATTTTACAGAATCTATCCCAGATGACCATCGTCCACCACGCTTCCCTCGAGAGTTGGAAGACATGACAGTCACTCGCGGCAGCAAAGTTCAGCTGGAATGCGAGGTCATCGGCTTCCCTCAGCCGGACATTCAGTGGTCAGTACAATTTTGTGTGTGTTGGCAGGTGACAATTCTTCGGTATTTTATAGGCTAGAACGAACAAATAATAATAATGATAATAAGCACTGTCCAAAATACTGTCCATGATAAAACAAAACCTTGAAAACTTCAGTTGTTGAAAGAGAGAACATATTACACATATAACAGTAGATAGTACACATTTTAAATTTTTTTTAAAGAATTAAAGAATTAGACATTTTATAGGCACGAAAGATTGTAGTGTGTATCAAAACACAAAATCTTCCTTGTACATCATCCCTCATCAGTTTATCACTATCAGGAGGCGGAGGTGGGGGGGGGGGGAGAGGAAGGGGTGAGGGAAGGGGTAATTGCATAAAGTTTAATAAATGTGACCTTGTAGGCTAAATATCATTCCATGAAGATAATAAAAGAGCAGAAGCTATTAAGTCCCATAATTGATTGACTTTGACTTTGCATTCATATGAGTATAAACTTTTGTTTACTTACTATTTATTGTAACAAAATATCCACTTCTGCATTGCTGTTTTCCTGTTGCTTTTAGGTACAAGGATCGTCAGCGTATCGACTCGGACAAGCACTATGTGGTGCGATGCGAAAACAACCTGTGTCTGCTTATCATCAACATCACCGACTATGATGATTCCGGCGCTTACATGTGTCGTGCCGTCAGTGATGCTGGCTCAGCCACTACTGAGGCTAGAGTACGTGTGCAGAGTAAGTTGGCTTTTTGTGTCTACCTATTAGCTTCAGCACTTTGCTGGTTTGAAGTTTGGCTATCTCACAGTAGATGTTAGAGTGAGAAGGGCATATTTGAAATGAAAAATTCTAGTCACTTGCCAAAAAACACACTGCCCCTGTGTGTACCAATGCACACAGAACGCACTATAAAAAGTTATCTTGAACCATCCAATGTGATTTATTGTAGCATATAATTTACCACAAAATTAATAATCCGAAAGAAATAATATGCATTTCATTAATTGGTGCAGGTGTGCGTGACACAGTGATGAGACCAGACCGTCCATTGGATGCAGCCAGAGTGTCTGAAACACCTACCAGACGCTACAAGTTCCAGGTTGCACCAGACTTCACTGCCAAGCTGAAGAACAAGAAGGTGCCAGAGGGACTCAACGTGCACCTCAACTGCTCCGTCACGGGCATCCCCGAGCCTCAAATCCGATGGATGAAGGACGGCCGAGAGATCTTTGAAGGAGCTGACTACAGCATGAGGGTAAGATGTTTGACTTTGCTTAATAGTTTATCTTTCTTTTATTATTTTAAATAATTTTGTTTTGTTGTTTTGTTAGTTTAAATCTGACTTTATTTGTAAATTGACTTAAATTTTAATTTTAACTGAATGTATTGCTTTGTTTTGTGTGCATTTTTTTTTTCAAAAGAACGTATAAATATATGGTTGTGCTTTCTGCCACAGAACAACTATGGCCTCCTGTCCCTTGAGATCCTGAACGCCCAGGGTAAGCACTCTGGTTCATACACTTGTGAGGCTTCCAATGAAGAGGGCACAACATCCTGCAGTGCCACGCTTGAAGTGGAAGGTGAGCCATAGTTTATGTTTCCCTGAAATTTTAGTATTTGTAAGTTTCTGCTATTTTTAAATGATGCAGCAAATAATTTAATAAAGTTTCCTTTATCTATTTTAATGTTTGCGACGAGTATTCATTAAACATTCTGTTGTTTATATGAGTGTTGCTGCAGATTGGTTAGTATTATTGTTTGAAGAAGTTGATGAACACCATACTTTTCATTTGCTTCAACTAGTTTATATACCCTTTTGTAATGTTAGCGACATTGCTTTCCCTAAATAGTCTCCCTTTCCATAGGCCTCCAAAGGTCAGGTTGCAGTGTTTCATTTAAATTGTCTCCCTTCCTGCACAAATCATTCTCAGTCCCCTATAATTATGCATATGTGTCTGGGGACGTTAATCTACCTACCTACCTACCTACCTACAAATCATACTAATTCTTGTTGTGGGTGATGGTGTTGACATTATGGGTGGTAGTGGTGATTGATTATTGATGTTGCTGCCTGATATATTTTCATATTTTTGTGCTTCTTTGTTTTTTTCAGCTGAGGAAGAATTAGAAGCTGTTGAACTGGAATTCCTGCGACCTCGGTTCTTGACTCCATTGGAAGACATCTGGGCCAATGAGGGAGAAGACATCACTTTCCACTGCAAGGCTGCTGGAAAACCTATGCCATCCTTCAAATGGTCAGTCTTTTTCATTTTTCTTCATTCCATACATTTTCTTCTTTGTCGCTTTTAAGCACACTCAATTAACACATTGTTGACGTTCTGTCTGCCTGAGCTGTGGAGCTCTGACCTCTCATCGTGACGCTCCTCAGCTTGAGCTGCGGAGGAAATTTTTGTTTGAACTGAGACAGATTGTACAGTAATGGAGGGGAAAGTAATCCTTACCGAAAGTTTTACCATTTTTTAACCCGAGTTCCTTCCTTTAGACCGTGTATTGCTGTTTGTGGTTTAGTTGCAGTTAGGAACAGAAGTTTTTTGGTTTTTTTTTCTTCGCGACAAGTTTACATGATTATTGTTTGTTTTTGGACCAACTGAAGTGAGAACAGTGCTTACAACTGTATGTAAATATTTTATGATGTATTTGAATTCAATTATAACATAGACAACTGCAATGAAAGAACAAAATAAAGCAGCAGCATCTCCTGGTGAGCAAATTTTTAACCATCAGACTTTATTTTGTACGTTTACATACACATATTTTGAAAGTTTACATACATAATTTGATGGCACGTGAGCAAATCATATATATAATTAATAGTTATCTTACCACAAGGCTAGAACTTGATCACCTTCCCAAACATATATCAAATTACTATATAGGTAATTCAAATGGTCTTCTATGATTTTTTTTAAATATGTAAAATTATGTGCGTCGTGACAGTTCCGATAACTGTACTTGGGTGGGGACAGTTCCGATAACTGTTCCTGGATGAGTTAACATTTTCTTTGCATTCATTACATATTTTGTATTTTAATATATCTCACATTTTTTGCAGAGGCTGAAAATAACTTTAGTTCAGTATTAATTACAACCTCAAACATCATTTTCCACTTCTTTTTTTTTTCTTCACTTTTGTTCTTGCACAATATCAACCAGTTGTAATCACAGTTCTGTGATGTCATGGGAGCAAGAATGTTATAGTTTGTTGTTGTTGTATCTGCAAATCTGTGTAAATTATTACTTCTCTCTTTCTCTCTCTCTTCCTCCTTCCCTTTATCTCTCTCTCTCTCTCGCTCTTGCACTTTCTCTTCTTTGATGTATTTTCTTGGAAATGTGTAAGTTTACTTGTTTGCATGCTTGTTTGTTTATTTGTTTAAACAAAGGGGTCCTGTTGTAATGGCTACTCCTGGCTAGTATGATATCTTATTTGTACCAGACAAGTTAGTGTCATCATTAATCCAAGCACCTGACCACAGTGCCGTTACACTCCGCACAGAGATAAAACATTTAGGTCATCCATTGCCAGGCAAAGACTTCCCTTTATAGATAACAGCATGCAAGTACCCAATGAGATTTTGTTTTAGTTGAATTTTCTTCCCAAATGGCAGAAATACTAATGCATTTTTTCACAAAATGCAATATTTTAAAAGCTGAACATTTCTTGCCATTTTTCAAATACTTTCTTTCTCAGTTTCCATGAAAGTAAATGTAATTTTGGATGAAGTTGAGTTTTGTAAAGTGGACGTTTCAGTGATTATTTGTATGTAGGCATGTGTGAGTGTTTCCTCAGTCATTGCCATTTTGTGTGTTAGTCATTGCATTATTGTTCTTCATCACCATACCTTTTGACCCTTACTAAGGTGAATTATAGCATGTGCATGAAATAACCACACAACGGTTAGCTTAGCCTATTTTGAGGCGCCTGCCCTGGATATCTAGGTTATGCGCTCGGAATGAACAAGATTTATTAGTAATTTTCATTATAATTCACCAAAATAAATGAACAAAGAAAAGAAACGTTTTTTCATGATCACATAAATGTACACTCTTGTTACACGGCAAAGTTTGATTCAGTCCCGATGCTTGAATCTATGGAACTCAAGTTCATATCCATGCAGACCGTTCACTCAATAACTAGGCAAGATTCGTCGTCGTAAAGTTTTTCAACTTTATTCAGTAAAAGACACAAAGAGCATCAACAGCTGCATTCAAAAACTCTGTCCAAACAAGCATACAGAGCTTCATTTATAGTCTTTCCATTGAAAGACGTAGAATATCCCAGAATGACGCAATCAATAACCGATCAGAACAAAACCTCATCACTGGAAATTCACACAATGTTACATCATAGAATGTTCTACGAAAGTGTTAATACCTGATACACAAAAGATCTATAATCTCCCGCTGGTTGTAAACAAGCAGATCCAGAAATATCTCAATAGTACTACAGCAGTATCGATTGAGGAAAACAAACATTATGCCAAGCTTTCCTAGCTGCAGCATAGAACCAAATCAAAGGTAAATAAATGTTACATTCCATGTCTAAACACAATGTTCATAATTACTGTGAGTGTTTCAATTGTAACAACTCTAATCACACACCCCTTTTAACAATAATGTGTGATACAACTTTTTTTTTTTAAAAGCTTGACGTTTTGCTTCAGGTTTTGTGTATGAAGATTTTTACTTTTCTGTGTGAGGTTTTTAATTGAGGTGTTCTAATTTACATTTTTTATTAAAATTCTGTTATTTATTTATTTTATCATTTATATAGCGCTTTTCTAGCTCAAGAGCTGCTCAAGGCGCTGGTTGATATAGGATCAAATTCAAGCCGCCCGAGGCGCCCACTTGCAACCTTTGGGTGCATAGTCTGACGCCCAGATGACTGAGCACAATCCTGGGCGATCGGGGATAGGGAGGAGAGACCTTGTGCATGTGGGATGTATTTACGAAGCCAGCACTCACCTGTCTAGGACATAGGCATCAGGATCTTTAAAGTCCATGCGACAGAATGTGTGCGTACACAGACTAGACCTCGGTTTATACTTTTATTCAAAGGAGTACTTCTGGTCATATTTATATGTATTTGAGTAGTTTCTTGGTTATAACTTAGATGTGAGTTGAATTAAAATATACTGATAATTTTGAGTATGAACAGTCCACTGACCATGCATACACTCCCTTGCCTCTCAAAAAGCTTGAAGTAATTTATTTTGTTTTAAGGTACTTCTTTTTATATTTTTTTTTATGGAGACTATCTATATATATATATATATATAGGATACCATCACATGCTTTTTTGAATTGGACTCGAAAGCGCTCAACCTGAAGAGATCCCTATTACAGAAGTCGGAATAGAAATAATTTATTATTGTTGACATTTTAGATTGTCTGCATCCAAAACCATTATTGAAAGGAGGGAGGAAACCAGAGTAGCCAGAGAAAACCCTCGGTGACCTGAAAAGTCTCGAACCTCAGTCACGTAAGTTCGACCCATGCGGGGTTCGAACCTGCAGCCTTTGGCATAGGAAACCAGCTCACTATTCACTGCGCTACAGTCGATATATAATATATAAACATCTACAGGTGACTATTAAAACCTGTTTAAATTGGATGGTTAGTGGAGGTTCACAAACCTTTTTTTCTTCAAGGTTTTCAGATCCAGAATCGAAATTCCTGAATCTTTTGGACAGAAAAAGGTTCACAAACCTTTAGGTTCAGGATTTGTGAACCTCGAGAGAAAAAAAGGTTTGTGAATCTCCACAAACCTTCCGATAAAAGAAAAGCCATTATACTACTGTTATTCAGACATATATCTCGATCAATTACACTATATGCTTCTTCTTGAGGCCTTTTATTTTCATATTTATTCCTCATTCCTCAATTTATACTGTTTCACAGAGGAGCCGCTTTTACATAATTTTGACTGGTCATAATGATTTTGAGGAATACTGTAATAAACAAACTTTAAAGCGCAAAAAGTGACTAGGCTCTTAGGCATTATTATAAATAGAGATTTGATTGAATACACTTGTTTGAGTTTGGTAGTCAGTTACCTCACCCTATTCACTGCCTGGTTTGAAAGAGGATCAAGTGGGCTTACACAAAGTAGGCTTGTCAAAGTGTTATCTCACAGAGTGGCATAATACAGTATTCTGAATTAGTTGGCTGTGTACACTTGCCAAACGGAAATTCCCTGAACAGCCAGACATGTACAAGCCTGTTTATTATGACTTGTGAAATTGAATAGGCAGTTTCATGGTGGGCAATTCAGCTTAGAAATCTCTTGTTTAACATTAAATATGCTTTAAAGTTCATAGCATGTCCCCCACCTTTTGACAAATTTGGGAAAAATGTTGTGCTGGTAATGATCTGCAAAACGATAATATTGTTCCTGCATTTAATTTTGTGTAAATGTGTAGTATTTGATTGGAAAATGCATGAAAATTTGCAAGAACTTGTCACGGGTGGTGACTGATTTCTTTAGTGATGCTATCAAAGGTATGTGTAACTATCACTGTTGTCATCATACTGACCCTCATCCAAATGACCACTGGCGCTCTGGCCCTGTACGTCAGAGTGTTAGTCCTGCAGAGTAACCTGCAGTATAGTTTTGAGGCGCTTGCCCTGGAAATCTAGGTAATGCGCTTAATACAATAAATTGTGTATGAAAGGGAAAAACAGTGACAACGATAACACAGACTTCAATATGTCACTGAATGTAAATGTGTACTTTATATTATTTTATTTTGTAATCATTTAATGAATATATTTTTTTAAATATATGTATTTATTGTATTCATGCATACTATTTTTGTCGTTGTAGAGATGTTAAGCTGAAAAGTTTAATGGATAAAAACAGTTTGTGTTAAAATGTAAATACTATTCTACAATCTTCCAACTTTCACTGATGGTTTATACTCCAATCTTTCAAACGTTTTTTTTTCCTTCTTTTTATCTTCTTCTGAATAACCTGCATTGGATTTTTGACTCCTAGGATATATATAGTTCAGGAATTGCCAAATGTCATATATAGAAATTAATTACTAATTTACTCAGATACAGCTGTACTGTGTGAGATCAATGTACTCTATAGTATCTGTGGCAAATTTCAGCCAATGATAGCTGATATTTACATTATTATCAAACTTGTGTATTGTTGTTTTTGTTGATTAAAAAAAAAAATAAAAGGTTAAGACGAAGGTATGTACATTTGGAGGTTAGAGGAAAAGTAAGCTTTAATGTCCACTATAGAAACAGCTTTTTGCAAAACGTACTGCAAACGGAAAATCTCGTTAAAAGACAGTTACACTGCATTCCACATGCAATTTACCTGGGAAACAGCCTATACAGTTTGACTACAAATTCTACAAATACTGTTTGTTATTTGAACCTTAAACTTTTTTCTCAGCTTCACCTGCTAGCATATTAATGCCATAATAGGCCATGATTCTTTTCATGTGCCTTAACCCAGTGCTCAGCCTACATATAAAGCATTCTTCACCTTTGTGCATCTACCATAAGGCTATTCACTGTCTGCTAGGGCCATTTATAATGAGGTATTCCAAGTACTAATAGTGGTTTGATCTGCATGTAGTTTACTTCACTTCCTTATGATCACTATACAGAATAATGTATATCTTCGTTTTGTGTAAATTGTATCTACATGTTGTTTTCCTGATTTTACAATAAAGTTGAACCAGCTTTTGTCTAAACATGGATTACATTTTAATAAGAAACAATCATTCAATTTACACTTAAAAAACAATTTGCCTGTGGCCAAGAAAATAAAACTGAATAGTTAATTCTAATGTAACGTGACTCAAAACATCAAGTGTCAGTACGTCAGCGTGATCATTCATGTCAGCATGTACAATGCCCATTACAAAGCTGAATTTTCAGTGTGTGAAGTCATTTGAGGCGCCTGCCCCATATATCTAGGTTGTGTGCTAATATGACGACAGTAATAGAAAGTTGCGACAAACAGCTCCTTTTATTGAAGTGGTAAATTCCCACTCTGACATGAGCTTAAAATACAAAGATCTTAAGATGCAGTGCCCAGGGATAGGTATGAGTAAGCAAATTACTTATACAATTCACACTTGTTTTGTTTCACTTTCAGAATTTTTGACTCACATTGCATAGCATTGTATGTATTCCCCTCCATTATCCCCCCCCCTCTCTCTCCCTCCCACCCCCTACAAAAAAATCAAGATTTTTGCAAATCTGTGCGAGATGAGTCCTAAATAGTCCAAACATTACATCTGAAAAAAAATGTCCGTCTGCCCGCCATTCACCCTCTGTGCAAAACTTGCAAGTGGATTAATAACTCAGAATCTATTTTAACTATCACAACCAAACTTGGTAAGATGGTATCAATCCACTAGACCTCATAAATTATTGGTGAATGAATGACTTCTTCAAGGTGAAGGTCACAGGGTCAACAAACCTTAGTCAAAATATAATAAATTTTTAAAACAAAATTTCACTTTTTTTCTAGGTTATAAATATTGAACTTATGATTCTTTGATGCATGATTTAATATCAGTGAGACACATACTGTTCAAATTTGGTCAACCTTCCAAGGTCACTGGAGCCGTCCAAAGTTGGTTAGTTTAGGTACTTTGAAGTGACCTTGACCTTAAACTATGAGAGATATATTAAGTCCAAACTTGTTGTATTTAGAGATGATAGATTGATCTTTCATATATGTTCCATTTTTGCGTTGATTTTAGGTCAAGATCATTTTAGGCCTTGCAAAAACATACAAAAAAACAGTCATCATACAGTGGAATGGCTGTTAATTTAACACATAGTATGCAACAACATTGGGTTATTTGATCAGACATGCATGAGAGGTCATGTGAGGGTGAAGGTCATCTCAAGGTCAATGTCATGAAGGTCAAAATCATCCACAGGTCTTTTTTTCTTTCGCTGTTCAAGTTCTTGTTCCTCTCCAGCCAATCCATCAATGTCATCCACAAAATGGGGGTTGGAGATTGCTCTTCTCCCTATGCTGACTGTGCCTTCATGACCAGACATGATGAAATCCAGAAAGTTGTTGAAGAGTGTTGGAGAGAATAGGCATCCATGACGCACACCGATCGTTGTCTTGAACAGTCAGATGCAAAGTTTAGATTACATTTTCATAAATATTTGACATATAAAAATGGATGATGATGATTATCATCATCATCATAATCATCATCATTAACATCATCATCATCATTATTTTATTGGTTGAGATGCAGTTAAAGAACACCATGCACAACTCGCACTAAAAACCCACTGCACCGAGCATGCTTTATTAGCATGACTACAGAAGAATAACATATTGTCAGCACAAACATTCAAAAGGAGATTTCTGTGCAGCACCCATCTGCATTTATAGATCAAAATTATTTTCTTCTACAAAAAAATTATATTACTGTAAGTTATCACATTAAATTATTACAGCAACATAAACTTTTAAATAAATAATGAAGTTATTTGATTAAAATGTGTCTAGCTATTAGCTGTGAAATTGAGCCAGTCAATCTTAAAATCGAGTTGAACATTAAACCAGTTTAATTTCCAATTCAAATGCATTGTGTCTTGTTATAATAACTTAAAAGGAAGTGCAGTATACCTGTGGAAACCAAGAAGCAGCATTTTACATATAATATCTTTGCACAGAAGTATAGTTTATAAGTGTAGCTATTACGATAATTACTCATGGACTTTTACAGATGTAATGTAAATTTAGTACTACCGCTGTGTCAAGTATTATGCAAAATTTTGACTCCTGTGTAGAGAACCCTTTAATCTGCTGTGTTTTATCTCCTTTAGCCCTCAGCCCTCTGTCTCGTGTTCTTGTATAGAGATAAGGAAATGGCATAGTTATCAATTATTTGTTAATTTTGAACACTTCCGGCAACCTGTATTTTCATAGAAACAAAAAGCAAGCAAAATGTAGAAATGATACTATTTCTGTTTTGTTTCATCTGTTACTAAATTCACAGAATTATTGTATGAACATTTTGGTCACTACTGATGCTGAATTCATATTGTATTTTGCACAATAGGATAGTGTATTGTTCATGAAAGTTCAATGAACTTTTTGGGAAGCTTAGTTGTGCTTATGCCCATGGGAATGTAGATGTCAGTAGACATTCTCTGTTGCATGGACACCAGTTATCAGGTGTTGGACAGTAATGCTATGAAATGATCTACACTGATTTTGAGGCGCTAGCCCTGGAAGGAACTAGGTTGAGCGCTAATATTTCAAATTATCCACCCCAGCTGTGATTTCTGCATCTTTATTTTCTTTTTTGCTTTGTTGCCTTCTGTCCTTTCTTTCTCTTTTTTCTGTTCATTCTTTAATTTATTTTCTTCCTTTACTTGCTTATCTGTGGTGTTCTGTAATCAATTTATTTGCCAATTACAAATTTGTCAATCTATTTGCTTCAGTATTGTTATAGTGTAATTTAAATATGACAAATTCTTGCAATAATTGTACTGTAAGGGTTTCATTCAAAATTATCTAAACTGAAATATATTAAAATATGATTGCTTCATTCTATTCATTACTCACTTTTCAAGTTGTTAGGTGAACTCTTGTCAGCAACTTGCCTTAAAATGTAATATTGACTATAAGAATTAGTAGATGATATAGAGGAGGGGTTGTCTGTTCCAGTCAGGTACATAATAGCAGTTCTTACATGTATTGAAGTGATAGAGAAGTGTTATTGTTATAAATACACGACATAATACAGAGTATTATGAAGTACAACTTTGACTCCCTTAACATTCAATTTCATTCAATTCAATTCAATTATTCTTTATTATCTCTTACAAGGAATTATGACAGGTGTGGTTCATTACCGACACATTGTGTGGATTTATGGCTTGTCTACATTTTAAAAATTGAACTGAAGTCAATAAGAATTTGTACATTTGTAAAAAGTAGGTGTTGTTGTTTTTTTTTACATTATTTTACTTCTTAATTTTTTGTGTGCATATATAGTTAGTGATGAAACTCACGGACCTGACATCAGCTCAGTTTCATAATCTGTGCTATTGTTATGCTTTTTTAGGATTAAGAGGTCCTTTTTTTTTTTTTTTTTTTTCTGACTTTAGTATTGTGAGTACCAAGAAGAATT
Source organism: Oncomelania hupensis (assembly GCA_036898135.1). NCBI lineage: Eukaryota > Metazoa > Mollusca > Gastropoda > Littorinimorpha > Pomatiopsidae > Oncomelania > Oncomelania hupensis. The sequence continues at coordinate 95,989,732 of CM072512.1, forward strand.
CCGGTATCCCTTTGTGTAGTTGCCTATTTCTTATCATTTACTAAGCCTGACCTGATTACATAAAGGCTCAGCACGGCACAGTATCAAATTTGAATGCCTGCACCTGTGCACCTTAACTGCTGTTTAAAATGTAACTAAGTCACAATTAAAGTCTTAGTACTAATGTTACAATAAACAAAAATGTGAAGTTGAAGCTGTTGTATTTGCTTTTCAATAGTGTTTTGGTTTGGTTTGGTCATGCAGGAAATGTGAAAGAAACAGCTGACACTGACAGGAAGTTTCTTTAAAATGGGTTTTGCAGCGCAATCCCTAGCTGCTCTAATGTGGAACCTGCATGAAGAAATAGATGTCCACAGTGGAGCCAGTATTTAAAACAAATTTTGTGGCACTAACCCTGGATGCCTATGAACAGTGCTCAATACAGATCCCCAGATGTATTGTTTATTATTTTAGCTGCTGCATACATGGCGTGGTAATATTCACAGATTGCAAGTTAGGCAACTGAAGAAGTTCCAAGTGTCATTCCCAGCACATACTGATACCTGTATTCCCATGCTCATATTTACACAGTTGAAAATAAGCAAAATTTTGCAGTTGGCTCAGTGGTGTATGCAATAAACTTGAATGTCAGACGATAACATTGCAGCATGTACAGCCAGTGGTTCAAAACCTGTTAACGGCCAGAAGTTTTTTTTTTAAAATAAATAAATAAAAATTATAATACTGTTTTTTAAAAATTACCAGGAGACACTGCGCTTCTATACTTTGGAAGAGAGTATAAACTGAGGTCTAGTTTGTGCACGCATGCGTTCCATCACATAGACTTAAAAATCCTGACACTCATGTCCTAGTTTGGTGAGTGCAGGCTACACAAGTACACCCCGCACGCACTAGGTCCCTTCTCCACATCCCCGGTCATCCAAGATTGTGCTCAGTTGTCTGGGCGTCAGACTTTGCGCCCAGAGATTGCAAGTGGGTGCCTCAGGCGGCTTGAGTTAGATCCTGTATCGGCCAGCGCCTTGAGCAGCTCTTGACCTGGAGAAGCGCTATATAAAAGTGATTACATAAATCCTATCCTATCCTATCCTGTCCCGTAACCCGGATGCCATAGGGGCACCACAGATGATCGTTTAACCAGCATACTCCATCTTTCTCTGTCCTCAGCAGCCCCGATGGCTTCGCTCAGTTTCAAACCAGTCCATTCTCGAATGTTGTCCTCCCACCTCTTTTTCGGTCTCCCTCTTCTTCTACCTCCTTGCACTGTGCCTTGAACAATAGTCTTTGCAAGGCCTGATGATCTGGTGACATGGCCATACCATCGGAGTTTCCGTTTCTTCACCACTGTAAGCAGGTCATCGTGTTGTCCAATGGCTTGTGTGATGGTCTGTCGGACTTCGTCGTTGGTGATGTCACGTGTTGGTGATTACATAAATAAAATAAATAAATAAAATCTGTTTATTTAGGTTTGTACAGCAAGAGAAAATATGAATTTATTTATATAGATGTTGCACCATGAAAAACTGAAGCAGCAGTTTTTAAAGAAAAAACAAATTTTTAAAGATTTTTTTTAAAAGAGATGTTTGCAGTCATATGATCCTAATGTGAGCTTCAATTTTGCACATTGAAAATGTTTTCTATGGATTGTAGGACACATCACAGTCTTTTATTGTAATGTCTTTGGGCCATCGAGTGTCACAGCACATAGATCATCAGGATCAAATGTCCATAGGAATGAGTGAGCTACTAGACTTCAAGGCAAACACAGTCTGTGCAGAAGGCCTTCCATGCTGGTTTCACTCCATCTTATCAAACCAGGTCATGAATACAATGTCATGAAGTCTAGAATAAAACATTTTGAAAATTTCCTTAATTCTGGTACCAAACTTCAAATTATGATGCAGCTTTGATTACCAGCAACTGTTCATAATCACAGCAATTTTCTATAGCTTTTGATGGCTGTGATGGTCATTTTATATTGTTGCAGAAAATGTGGAATGATATTGTAAAAGCAAGTGAGTTTACAAGCACAAGGGTTTGGACAGTTTTCGACTTGGAGTGGCCTGTCTTGCCCCTGAACAAAAATCACTCTTTGTGTCATAGTAAAGAAAGTACAGTTCCACTGTTGGGGACAGTGAAGGTCCTGTTAGATTTAATAAGATTTTGCGGCGCAAACCCTGGGCTTCTAGGCAAAAGCGCTGATAATGTAAGCAAGTTCATGTAAACTGGGTTCCACTGGCCTGGTAGGGCAGTTGCTTATAGGCACTGCTTTCCTGTGCTGAAGGTGGAGGATGCAAACTCTGCACTTAATTTGACTTGAATATGAGACTGTTCAAGTCATAGAATGATTCTTCATTTACTCCGGTCTTCCTTTTCCCGTCAGTAATAGTATTGGATAAAATCAGTCTGAAATTTCACAAATTAAAAATTTTTATTTCGTCTTCTATAGAGTAATCTTGCATTTACGCGACATGTTTGAATTGAGTGATGGATGTTTGTTTGATTGGTACTTGTAAAGAGTGTGTGTAATACGTGAGCATGTATGTTGGATGCAGATAGCAGCGCATTGATCGAGTCTGTTTTATGAATAAGGCTCATCATCATTTATTATTATTATTAATATTATTATCAGCACATTGTGGTACTCTACAAGACTGGGGTTATGTATAGGAACAAGGAGTGGTTAGTTAGTATTGACTTCTTGATAAACATTATGAATGCGAGGTCTGTACTCAAAATCACTAGTATAAAAGGCTACCACCATAGGTTCAAAAATTCTTACAGGACAGTTACCAATTCCTGTTATCAAACAGGTCATTAACATGTGAGGCGTAGAGAAAATAAAGTGAACATTCTATTTGTACACACACCAAATCTGCAAATTATGATGCAGTTTTGATTACCAGAGACCATTCAAATGCATAGCAAATTTCTCCAGCTTTTGTTACCTGCCGTGGTCCTTTAATTTTGTTGCAGAAAATGTTGAAAGATGTTTTAAAAACAAGACAGTTTAGAAGCACACGAGTTTGGACAGTTTCTAACTTGGAGTGACCTGTCTTAGCACTGAACAAAGATACCCTTTTTTATGATGTGCAATAAGAAAATAGGTGCCGTTGTATGGTGTTGTGAATTTCCCACAAATGTTATTACACTTATTTTGCCGCGCAAGCTCTAGGTATCTAGGCAAAAGCGCTAATGAAGTCAATAAAAGTAATTCAAGTCAGCAGCCTTTTGTTCCAGTTAAAAAGGAAAACTGTTTTTGTCAACAGTGCAAAGACTGTTGGTGTTATTTTAAAAAAAAAAAAAGTTTTGTTTTAAGAATTTTTTTTACATTTACGAAGTTCACAATTCCAAGATTGCACAAAATATAAATTGGAAATAAAAATTTTGAAAGTTTAATTAGATATGATAACAAAAGTAAACACACACACACATGCACCCACACACACACACACACACACACACACACATGCACTAACACACACACAAACACACATGCATATGCACAGATTATTTTCCCTCCAAACATCTAACACAATGATAATGATAACGTAAACAGTACATGTAAATTTATAGGCACTTTTGACATTATTTTTATGTTATATGTTTTGGTTTTGTTGTCAACTAGTGTGTTTGTTATTTATGTGTTTTTAGACCTAGAGGTCATTGTGTCATTCTTGTTCATTTAAAATTTTAATTTTTTAAGTAAGAGAATGTATTATCCCAGTCTTTGATTATGCATCATTGGTCACAATTGTACTTTCACTTTTTTATCATTTGGTTGGTATTTTATTTTATTTTCACAATTGGCTCTCATGTGTACATCTTTGACGTTCATTTTTAAATGTTCTTTGTTATTTATTATATTCTCCTTTAAGTAAGAAATAATAGATCCAGATAGCTTACATTGTGTTTGTGACAGCCTTATAACAGGTAATTGCTATTGGCACAAGATATTAGCTCAATGATAAAAATAGTCTGAAGTTCCCAAAGGTTAATCCATTGTTTGTTGTGTTTTCAGGCAAAAGGACATGCTGGAACTGGCCCATACAAACCGCATCCAGGTAACAACAGATGGCAAGGGCGGAGCATCGCTAACCATTCGCAAGGTCAAGGCCTCCGATGCTGGCCTCTACTTGGTGCAAGCACAGTCACAGTCTGGTCGCAGCAAGTCCTCTGCTACACTGCGTGTCAGAGGTAATGCTGTCTCAGTTCATCTTCTACTCTCTAACAAATTAAACATCACACTTTCATAAATTTTATTTTTTTAGCAAACCAGTTACATACTTGTTGGATGACAGCAGTTAAGGTATAGTTAATCCCACTTCCCTCTCTAATCCTTGAATGGCAGGAACACGATTTATCTGAGTTAATGTATTTGTGTAGTGTGAGAGAGATTGTGTATGACAATGCATCTGACTTTATTTGCCTCTCACGAGATTCAGGGCTAAGACTAAACTCAGCTGTCTGTTATCACTGAGCCTCTATAAAATATGCAACTAGATTTATGCCTCTCTATCAAACGTATAAATGAGATGTCCAAGGATAAATAAATATTCTGATCGGTAAAGTTACTCTTTGCAGGCAAATCAGGCTCACCACCTTCTTCGCCAGAAGCGGTGGAACGACCATCATTTGACGGTGGCTATGCAACGCTTCAACAGATTGCTGTGCCAGGCAAGCCTCCAAGCTTCTCCATCATGCTGCCTGCCAGAATGGAGGTTCATCAAGGTGAAAGGCTCAAGCTGGACTGCTCAGTGCAAGGATTCCCCACACCTATTGGTCAGTAGTCAGTCAATAAGTACAAAATCTAGTCAAGTAAGGGCCATAACAAGATCAAGTCAGTTTGCTATCCATCGGTTAGTCAAAGCAGTAGAAAATAAATAATGTCATAAATGCTGTAGTTATAAAGAGTAGGTGTTATTCTTGTATAATTAACTGTCAGTGTGCATGTCACAATAGCAAAACTAGCATGTTCAAACTGAATTACAGACTGAAAAATACTGTACTTTTAAAAATTAAAACATGCAATGAAAACTCTCAATGCACAAAGAGTGAAGAAGAAGAAGCATATTATCTCATATGATTCAGCATTTTGTTTTTAAATGTTCACAGTGACGTGGAGCAAGAGTTACCGTGGACTGATGTATGGCCCTCGCCATCGCATCATGTTCGTGGGTTCAATGCACACAATGGAGATCCCACAGACCATGTCACTGGACAGTGGAGAGTACATCGTCCGTGCCACAAATGCCTTTGGCTGTGTTGAGTCTTCATGCACTGTTACCATCTTGCCACCAAGAAAGAAGGGGTGAGTGGAAGAAATTAAAGTATCTTTTAGAAAAATCTGTTTTTGCTTTGTGTAAAAGTTCAGTTTTCCTTTATGCAGCCTTTGGAATTGTACTATTAATTTTCGTAAGTGTATAGTTAGCATTGTAGATGTTAATCAAGGGAGACCATTATTTCTTAATATACTGGGTTCGTCTGTAAACTCTATGTAGGCTATGTGAAGATAAGATTCAGCTGGTGCTAAAAATAGCCATTCTACACCAGTTAGAGCAAGGGAGATAATTCTTGACTTTGCTGGTTTCTTTTTGATGCATTTTGGTGAAGTTAAATGTATAATTATTTGTTTATTTTCAGTGAGCCAGAACCAGCAGAACTTATGCACCTGGATGCTTCTCAAAGAATCAAACAAGGTAAGCTGGATTTAAAATGTTGCGTCTAGCTTAGAAAGTTTTTGAACATAGTTGCATTGCACATTTTCCCTACAACAGGTTTTGTTTATATTATTTTATTCACAGTGAAGCTCCCAAACTGTAGAAGAAATGACAAAGCTCCTGTAATTATGACCATCAGGTCTAAAATATTTCAACATTGCTCTTATGTGCTTTTATAAAATGCTGCTTTTCTTGGATTTGTTTATATAATGTTTCTTTTGTACGTGTAAGTTTATTCGCCTATTTAAAATAAATACAGTAAAATAAATAAATAAAAATGTTAAGTGCCTCTTCAAGTTCAACTTCACCTCTATTTAGATTTATCTTCTTGCATTTGATAAGGACAGATATAAGGCATGGGAGCCCTATCTTTTCCCTACCTGAATCATTGTATTAATTTTACTACAACAGGCTTGGAGCCGGCACCAAGAGGCAAAGGTAGTCATCAATGTGTCTGCATTGTTTTGCATCCTGAAATATCTATGACTAAATTGAAATCATTGTATTTTGCTAATATCGGTTGCCATGTTCATTATTGTCACTGTTCATAATAAAATGTCATTGTCGTGAGTGGTATTTGGTTATTCCTAATGATATTTACAACAGTAATAAGTGTTTTTTCCTGTTACAGTTTGCACATTTAAAAAATGTTTTTAAGCTTATAATTTTGTATTTGATATAACTTCACTCCAGTGTGAAAATTTTGTGCACTGCAGAATTATTCCATGAGCATTTACTGCACCAGTTTAGTTAAGATTGCATTGCACCATTTGGTTTCCTTACAAAATGTCACATATTAACCTGATGTAATCATAATAATTTTTGTTTAAGAATAATTATTGTGACGTGTATGCATGAGCTGGTTTTGTATCATACTGGATTAATACTTAGAATCATTAGAGAGCAACATCAATTCAATGTCTTTTTATTTTTACATTTAACAAAAGCAACGCAAAAATTTCACTGTTAACCCTTCCCATATAGGTAATATATTCTTTCATCCATGGTGTACATCCCTTCTGAATTCCTTGATGTTTTTAAAACTTTTTGATATTGTAACATGGTGTTTGTCCCTTGCTGACTTTTCCCAGAAGATCAATCAAACATGTGGTCAATCAGTTCCTTGAAAATGTATGAATAAGTGTCCACATCGTGCACCATTCTTTTAAAAAGTTATTATAATCATTCAATGCATTTTCTAACAAGCAAAGGAAAACACACAAAAATACAGTTAAGCTGCTAACCATGTATTTGAGAATTTTTAGAAGTATTAAATTTAAATTTTGTAACATTTTAAAATGAATGTTCACTTTATTACAAATTTAAAAAGAGCAGTTCCTCTCTGTTGCATGGATTTTAATTTGTTTTATATTATTGTGACAGTATATATGTAGCTAATCACTTTGAAAGTAATGGTGAATATAGAGTTGTGCGTTTTTGATATTAGTGGAAAGTGGTTATTAAAGTGTGTGAGTGTTACAAATAGTGATAAATCGAGATGACAAGTAAATGTATGAAAATAATCTCCTGCCTGTTTTGTGTATTAATAAATCCTAGTAGTTTGTCATTAATTCTATTTGCGTGTTCATTACAGTGAATTATTTCTATATGAAATATCCTGTGTATGTTCCTAAAATTACCTTAGTCAGTGACCTTAGCTGTAATAACAACAATATCTTAGGGACTGTAATTTGGTATGGCAATAGGCGCCACTATTCCTTTTAGCACATTACTCAGCTTTTTCATATCATTAGTGACTTTTAAATCTACCATTTGTGATCTAGCCTACATGATTTGTTTGTTACACAATCCTTGCCGCTAGCTCATGCATATGACATGCAAAACCTTGCATTAGAACTAGTGTAGTTTCAGAGTGTCTGTTTTTGTAAGGTACATGTTACTGTTAATTTTGCTCTGTTCTCTTTGCTCTTAGGGGATGAAATGGAAAGTCTTTTTGGAACAAGATCACTGTGATATGTTTATAGAATGTTTTCATTCATCAGGGCCTTTGCTTTCTCTTTTCCAGCTCCTTTCTTCATCAAGCACCTGCCCCACACTATTGAGGTGATGGAGGGCACCAATGTGCGCCTGGATTGTATCCTGCGCGGGGGAGTAGAGCTTGTGCAATGGTCGCAGGAAGGGACCGACCAGTCTAAGCGTGACTTGGAGCGAGAGGGCTTTGAGGGTGACTTTGTCCCCATGAGAGACAGGCCCGGTGCCTCTGCATCAGCCTCAGGTTCATCTTCTAGAGGCCAAGGTAATATATTCTCCCCATTAGTGTTGCTTTAGCCAGTAGGGGCTATGGAACACAGTGACTTTCTTACCCTGATGTGGAATTAACTTCTCTTAGCAATTAATCAGCTTAGTCTGGGTTTCACTTTTAGTCATCTGCAATAAGAAGATTGGAATTGGAAGATTTGCAAGTGCCTTGATTGATAAAAGTACGCTGTCATGAACTCAACAACAACTCAAAGGAAATACTTTATAGATACATTTAGAGTGATGTTTTTATTTCAAATGTATAAATAAGAATTTATTAAGCTCATAAATATTTTGTTAGAAAGATGTGTTACAGATGTAATTTCTCGTTTATGGAACATACCGTGTTCTCAATGTATCATAATACTCTTTAATTTCTATTTACATTTTATTCATTTGATTTTATTTTCTTTGACCAGACGGAGATGGAGGCCCACCTTCATTCAAAACTACACTGCACGACCTCTCCGTGGCAGCTGGCTCTGAAGCTGTGTTTGAGTGTGTCACTTCTTCCTCAACTGAAGGCAAATGGTAAGAAATGTTTTCATCCATATTAACTCACTTCCTACTAACAACTGCAGTTGCAGTGGTCCTCTGCCCATCACTTCCCCACTAACCACTGCAGTCGCTGTTTTCAGCCATGACATTTGTTTTGCTTCAGTGACAGCAATTTCGTAATCACTGCCTTTGTTTAATTTTTGCCAACCAAAATGGTGTCATCTACTTCGCCAACAAAATTAGGGGCATTTATACACCCCTTTAAATCTGGTATTTTCCATTTGAAACATTTTAATCTTTTCACTACAGTGTACCAATAATGAATATGTCAATGATAACTCATGAAATTTTCATGTTCTTTTGTGGCGTACTTTATTTTTAATTATTTTGTTACTAAATAGTACAAACGGCCAGAGAAAAGCATAGAAAAAAATCGCCCAGTAAGAGTCAATGTAAAGCAAAGACGGACGTTTTGATTGGATTCATAAGGAAAATCATTAATTCAGTCACTGATTCCATGAGACTATCACCGAGTCATCTCAGATAAGTTCGCAGTGCGATTTGCGATGATTTTCCACGTTTAGAACATGCCCTAATTCTGACGAACTGATTGCGAGTCATTCAGCATTGGAACCAATGAAAATGGCTACCAATTCCAAGACTGGCTCACTATGAACATTGAGTGAGAAAAACACCTGTGAGTTCATAAAGATGAGACGGTCACATGAATGTTCATGGCATATTATCTTTTTCTTTGAATATAGCAAATGAAATGCTACTCTTCTTCGCTGCTTTTTACACATTTGATTTTAGGCATAGCAAGGGAAACAACTCTTGTGCATTTGTTTATGCGCAGTGACTGTGCGCATGTTAACCAAAATCAAAGGTTTTAGTGTGACTACCGACACGATGACTAGCAGTGTCAATCCTCCCATTCAAATCATGACTCGCTAACAACATTCACTGTGATTCTGATTGCAATCAAAACGTTCGTCATCAGATCGAGGCTTTACAGTGTGTTTATTTGGTTTTGTTTTAATTTAAGCATTGCTGATAATGATTTATGCTTTAAAACAAATATTAAACTTAAACATGTCAAAATTGTCTTCAGTGTTCATTGTCCATCTATTTAAACAGTTGCAAAGATTAAGTAAGCTCATAGCGAGACTTGAATATTGGTGGTATTTCAATATAAAGAGACTTGAAAGTATATAATCTTCACGATATTTACTCTTGATTTGGAGAGAGCATTTTGAAACTATAAGCTTTATATATTTACACTCATAATAATGAATTGAATTTTGTTGTAAACAGGTACAAAAATGGAAGATCCCTATCGGGCAGCAGCAACGTACAGATCTCTTCAGATGGCACCAGACATCGTTTGGTGATCTCTGCCATCACGCCAGACAATGAAGGAGACTATTCATTTGAAGTCACATCAGCTGGTGGATCTATTTCTTCTTCTGCCATTTTATCTATAGATGGTATGGTGTTGTTGTTTTTAGTGACTCATATAACAGTGTGAGTCTATGTATTCACCTCCCCCAAAAATAATTTCAAGATTTTTGCAAACCTGTGTTAAATGAATCCTAAATAGTCCAAAAATGACATTTTAAAAAAAAAAGTGTCAGTGCGCCCGTCTGTTTTCGCTGTCCACCGTCTGTGCAAAACTTGCAAGTGGATTGATATCTTAGAACTTGTGTCAACTATGACAACCAAACATGGTAAGATGGTGTATATCAGTGAGATCTCATAAAAGATCAGTGAATGAATGACTTCACTTCAAGGTCAAAGTCACTAGGTCAACAAATGTTAATTTTTAAAAAATGAAATTTTTTCACAAAATTTCACTTTTTTCTAAGCTATTAATATTGCATATTCTTTGATGCATGATAGATATCAATGAGACACATGTACACATACCATGCGAATTTTGTCAACCTCACTCCAAGGTCAAGGTCATTGGAGCTGTCCATATTCGGTTAGTACGGGTACTTTGAAGTGACTTTGACCCTATAAAGTCCAAACTTATTGTATTTAGAAATGATAGATTTATCTTTCATATATGCTCTGTTTTTATGTTGATCTTGAAGGTCAAAGTCACTTTAGGCCTTGCAGAAACATTTTTAAAAATAGGTCGTCTTATAATAGATTGACTCTGTGTAATTAATAGTATGCAACAACATTGGGTTATTTGATCATACATGAGCATGAGAGGTCATGTGAGGGTTAAGGGCATGCCAAGGTCAAGGTCTCTTAAGGTCAAGGACATCCCAAGGTAATTTTTTGGGGGGCATAATACTTTTGCTGTAGTTTATTTGATTGTACATAAGTGTATATGGAGCAGGAGGTCAGGGTCATATCTGTGTCAAGAACTTAGAATGATCAAAGTCGGTATTACTTTGCATTTTAATACCACAATTTCATTTCTCTTCCTGGGCAGTCATTTTCATGTTAAATATTGCAAGTTCCAAAAGGAGCATGTGAGTCATATGGGCTTCGCACTTTTAGTTTACACTTTGTTTTACTTTCCTTATCTCCCTTTGTTGTACTGTAGGTTTTGTAATTCAGCGCACTGGGAGAGAGAGAGAGAGAGAGAGAGAGAGAGAGAGAGAGAGAGAGAGAGAGAGAGAGAGAGAGAGAGAGAGAGAGAGAGAGAGAGAGAGAGAGAGAGAGGTATCAAATAGTTTTGATGAAAATATTCATGTAAAATTATGTCTGAATTTAGTCATTTTCTTCTTCTACAACTTTTGTATAATTACATCATAGAGTTTTTTTCAGTGTCGGTTGTATTATTAGTATTATCATTCCAGCTATCTTCTTTCATTAATCTTGAGGTTCTTGATTTTTGGTGTTATTTTCTTCTCATTGTCTCCCCATTGCTCATATCCTGGTTAGTTTACGTGTTTATTTCAGGTTTTTTTGTACGCCTAAAAAGCAATAGAGGAGTGAAAAGCACCTATAAACATTGTTTTAAATAATTTAAATGAGTCTGATTTTTGTATTTTCTGGTACTATACACCTGAAGTATAAATAAAAACTATGTTGGCATGCAGAGGAGAATTAGAGTGTCATGATTGGACTTGTGAAAGTACGTTCGTAAAAATATGCACTCACTTTATTTTCCAGAGTCTCCAAAGAAAGAAGCTTCAAAACCCTACAAGTCCAAGTTCAGCAAGGACTTGCCACCAGAAACAGTTGCAATAGTCGGTGACAATGTGACCTTGACTTGCGCTGTCTCTGACCCCATCACTGAGGTGTTCTGGGAAAAGAATGACCGGCGGGTATGAGCACAACTTTCACCCAGATTTGATTTGTTTAGTTCTAATTGGTTAGACAATGGTTTGTTCAGAGTGTTGATGAAAATTTGCAACTATAAAAACTCTTTCAAATTATAGAAATAAATTGATACCGAAAGTGTTCTGGACCAAATTGAAATACAACAAAAAAGGACAACAGTTATGATCCTGACGTCAATAATTCAGATTCAGAGGAGAGTGAAATTACAAACTTTTGGTTCTCACACTAATGATTTTTAGTCACTTCTGCTATGAGGAATAAGAAATGCATGGTGACTGGTGCTGAGGCAGCAGCAAAACCTGTCAGGATGGGAAGGCTAAACATTTGACACACCTTTCAGGATTTATAAGGTTGTCTGAATTTAATTTTTTTAAACTACCTTCATCTTTTTTTCAACCCATTCTATTTCACTTTCTTTAACAGAATTTTTCTTTTCCTTCTCCAGTTATCATTCTCTAACAAGCGAATGAGCAAGAGCCAGCAGCGAGACGGCACAGTGTCACTGCAGCTGAACAAGCTTGAGAGCGGTGATGCAGGGTTCTACCGCTGCACTGCTATCATGGCTGACGGTACTGAGGTTTGCACCACAACGCAGCTTTCTTTGTCTGGTATGTGCACTATTTTCAGTTCATTTATTTAATTTTAGTTTCACGTCTGTTCATGACGTATGTGCACTAGTAAAGCTTCTGGGTATGCAGAGGAATTAAGTGTTCTCTTACACTGAAATTCTAAATGCATTATAATGAAGGGAATAAGTTGATGGTTTGTTGTGTTGTTATTTTTTTCATAGTAAATTTCCATCTTATTTGATGAGATCTCCTTACCTTTTGCCTTTACAAATATTATTGTGAATCTCCTTTATAAGGAAATTGTGTTTGTGTGTGTGTGTTTATGTGTGTTCTCATGCCTGTGTATTTTGTGTTAATAATCTTGTTTTTATTTTATTTTAGATGCAAAAGAAACCCATCCTCAGAGAGAAGATGGGTAAGTTTTACAGGTTTTGATCTATAATCTTTTCAGTTGAGTGGTTTAATTGTTTTTGGCTTTTTTTTTGTGACATTCTTTATTTACATAGATTCTAATAAATCTAGATGTATTCTTTCAAAAGGTAATAATTGTCATGAAATAAAAATGCATTATTCGTAGGTTTTCAAGGCAGCAATGCTTCGGTCAAGAAGAATTTTTTTTTTTAATGGTCAGTAGTTTTCCAGATTTGAGTAATAGTTTTAAATTTACCAGCATACATGTTATTCTGAACCACCTATGGTAACAGATATTAGTATATGCGTACCTATCTTATTGTTTAGTTGACTTTCAAGACTTCCAAAACTGCAGCGATATAATTCATGCCATTGTATAATTTTGTGTATCTGTTTTCTCACATTTACAGCGAATGTGCCCCGGTGTTTGTCAAATTGCTGAAAGATCAGAAGGTTCGCGACGGAGACACTGTCATTCTACAGTGTTCCGTTGAAGGAAACCCCAGACCTCAAATCACTTGGTACCGCAGCGGCACAGAGATTTTGGATAATCAGGTATACAAGTTTTGTTTGATCTCTCCAGTAGTTTTGCTTTTAGGTCCAAGTATGGTACTGATTTGGCTTAAAAGAGTCCACTGGATCTAAAACAACAACCATGTAATGTAGGCCCAAGTAAACATGTGGAACATGAATGCAATTTCCTTGCAATATTATATTGTGATACTAGGCAAAATATTAAATCATGAACTTAAAGAAAAGAAAGAAAATCAAGTCTTGCACTGTCTCATGCAATCTTTCTTCAAAATTTTATGAACCCTGTGCTCCTATGATGCCTAGATTTTTAAATATATATATGTATAATAGATAGTATATCATCAACCCAGCTGCTTGCACCACACCACCACAAAGTCGTATGTTTGTCTTCTGATTTAAAGAAGAATAACACATAACATAAAACACTTTTAAAACGACCAGAACACCTGCAGGTTATTGCTTTTTTACGTTGAATATACAGGGTGGCCCTAAAGTAGGTTTACAGTTATCACGTAGACTATTTATTTGAAAATTTGACACTAGAACAGTGGGAAATTCGTTATACCTGTTAACATAAACATAAACAATTTAATCTCTCAGACGCTCAAAATGTCCTCCTTCAACATTGCAGCATTCTTGGAACGTTTTACTAAGCAAGTAACTTCAACCTGTAAATGGTAGTTTAATAACTGTAAATCTACTTTTGAGCCACCCTGTATGTTTCCTTCAGGTGTTAAAACAATTGGTTATTATTATTCACACTTCCCAGGCTTACATTCCATTCATTTGTTTCTTTACTATGTCTGATTGCAGGATATTCTGATCAGCACAATAGGCTCAGACTGCAAACTTCAGATTTTGGACGTTTACCCAGAAGATGAAGGCCACTTCTCCTGTACTGCGAAAAATGCAGTAGGGGAAGCCACAACCAAATGCTTCATCACAGTAGAAGGTGAGTTAGCTTTCCCTTGAGAATTTATCCCTCTGTTATTGCTCCCAAGGCTTCCCCTGCCTCCACCAAAGAAAATAGTAGATTAACGAAAGGAAAAGGCTTTCCCAGAATTAACATGGATTTTGCAAGGGCTGCATATTTTTTCGATTTAGCAGCAGGCTTTATTCAATTTTCAGCTTTGCAATTTTTGCTTAGCTTTGTTACAATTTTTTTTTTCATAATGCTTGCAATCATGAATTTATACTTTCTTCAGTTATTTTTTGCATACATGTGGGTTCCCCCCCCCTTCCATATTTGAGATGTAGTGAATTTGTGTTTTCTGGTGTCTCTGTGATGATTTCTCAAATAACTGGAAGAAATTGTGTATGTGATGCACACATTTTCCTTTGTACAGTATCCTTGATTTCATTACAAAAGGAGTCATGTGTGGCTTCTTTGTATTTGTTTTGTATGCTGTTTGTGAATACACTGTATCGTTATTATATGTCCCCAGTTTTGCAGTACAACATTTTTGAGTCATATCATTTTTTCCATTTGCTTTTTGGCACACTTTTAGATGCCTACATGTCGGGCGATTCTGAATCCTCATCGTTAAACGGTAAGCTGCTTGGTTGGCTTGCTGATGTTGGCATTGTAGCTAGCTAGACATAGTGGGCAAGTCATAACCTTGATGCTTTAGTTACAGTGTCCGTTTTTGTTCGTATGCAGTAGAGTAGTATTGCATACTCTTTTTCTGCTCAATCTCTCTTGATTCTTTCTTGTTGCCCAGTAGCACAATATCTTAGTCTTTGCACACAACTTTTATTTTCCTCTCTTTTCTATTCAAACTTTCACGGCTTTTAAATATTCGTAGTATGCCTTTAGAATTCTTCTTGTTGTAAAATTCAAGATACTGATGTACTTAGATATTTGTACAGTCTTCTGTGTGACTTAATAGCAAAAAAACCAAACAACTCCATATATGGATCTTTGTCTGTTTTTGTCTACTGATCTTTTTTTCCTATAATAATTCTTTCAGAGCTCTGATTGTGTAGCATTTGATGCCTTCAGCAGTGTCTTTTTATTTTGCTTGCCCTTCGCAATTACTTTTTGTGTTTTGTTTTATCTTTTGTCTTGTCATTGATGTGTGTGTATGTTGTATTGACTGTGCATGTTGTCATAAAGGTTGAGCATGGACATTTTTCTTTGTTTTTTTGCAGGTAAATTGTGTTTTATTTGATCAGTTTTTTTTGTTGCGAATAAGAAGGCACATCATAAATGGTTCTCCCTCCATCTATTGCATTTCATGCAGTAAATGGCTTATTTATCAAAATGTCATTGTATTTTCCCGTTCAAGAATGTTTCTTATCTGCAATGCCATTCTCTCCCTCTTTCTCACCTTCAGTCTCTTCTCTTTCTCTTTTATTCTGTTCTTTTATCTCTTCTATTTTTTTTAAATTGCTTTTTCTTCTCTTAACTTTCTCTCTATTCTCTTCTCTCCTGCTCTCTCTCTCTTTTCCCCTCTCTTCTCTCCTCTCTAATCCTGTCATCTTCTCTTTTTCTCTCTATCTCTCTCTCTCTCTGTCTCTCTCCCTCTCCCTTCCACCCTCCCTCTCTCTCTCTCTTTCTCTCTCTCTCGCTTGCTTCTCTCCCTTGCTTGCTTCTCTCCTCTTCTCTTCTCTCTCTCTTTCTCTCTCACTTTCTTTTCTTTTTCTTCTTTCTCTCTCTCACTTTCTTTTCTCTTCTTCTTCTCTCTCTTGCTCTTTCTCTCTATCTCTAACTCAAATCTCTTTCTCCCCTCTTTCTTCTTTCTCCCCCCCCCCCCCCCCCCCCCCGCCCCTCAATTTCTCTTCTCTCTCTCGCTTGCTTCTCTCCCTTGCTTGTTTCTCTTCTCTTCTCTCTCTCTTTCTCTCTCGCTTTTCTTTTTTCTTCTCTCTCGCTTTCTTTTCTTTTTTCTTCTCTCTCACTTTCTTTTCCCTTCTTCTTCTCTCTCTCTTGCTCTTTCTCTCTATCTCTAACTCAACTCTCTTTCTCCCCTCTTTCTTCTTTCTCCCCCCCCCCTCCATTTATCTTCTCTCTCTCTCTCTCTCTCTCTCTCTCTCTCTCTCTCTCTCTCTCTCTCTCTCTCTCTCTCTCTCTCTCTCCACCATTACTCTTCTTTCTCCATCTTCTCTCTCACTCTTTCTCACTCTTCCCGCTCTCGAGACTACCTCCTTCTCTTCTTTTCTGAGTCTCCTAAAAACAGCTAAACATTCCTTATTTGTCTACAGAATGTGTACATAAAGCACTAAGAAACCTCAAGCAAACAAATTCAAGAGGAGTTGATGAATTGGATAGTAAATTATTAAAATTGTCTGCGTCTTGCATTTATTACTGACATTTTAACGTATAAATACAATTTATGCATAGACAAATCATATTTTCATATAATGTTTTAAAAAAGGCTAAAGTTATACCCCTTTTCAACAATGGTGACAGCACTGATCTATTGAACTATAGGCCTATTTTGACCCTTTCTACTCTCTCTAAGCCTCTTTAAAAAGATATAAATAATAATATTCTTGATCATTTCACTGAAAACAGCCTCTGACATGAAAATCAATCTGGTTTCAGAGCTTTTCTTTTCAAACAGCTCTTACATTTATGATAGAACAATGGCTAAATAATATTAATAATGGAAAATTTTCTGCAACATTATTTGTTGACTTCGCAAAAGCTTTTGATGTAATAATTTATGACCTTTTTTTACATAAACTACAGTCATATGGCTTTTTTTTTTAAAAATAAAATTTACCTTATTGTCCCTTTTTCCATAGGGAAATTCTGGGCCGCCTCCCCTGGGGAAAGCGTAGTCGCAGCCTGTGGTGCGCCCAAACCCAACCTACCTAACATTACTTGTGATTTTGAAATTTTGCTGGGGGAGCAAACTGGAGTACCCGGAGAAAACCCCCCGAGACATTCTAAATCACTTGAATTTTTACAGTCATTTATTTTTGACAGATAACAGTGTGTTTATGTAAATAACCAAAAGTCACAATCTGAAATTGTTACAGCTGGAGTACCGCAAGGCTCTATTTTAGGACCTTTGTTATTTTCTATCTACATAAATGATCTCCCCTTCATATCTCTACTTCTTGTGAACTCTTCGCTGATGACACTACATTACACTCTCAAAATGCAGACTTGAATAATCTCTCCTCCTTAGGACAAAAAGGGGCTAGAGAACGGCAGGAATGTACTGAATCTAACCACATGGCCCCAAATCCAGACCCCAAAAAATCCTTGCTAATTACAAAAGACAGAAAAGACAAAATGTATCTATAAGCCTTCACTAAAAATTGGCAATTAAATAATTGATTTAGTACAATGTCATAAGCTTCTTGGTGTAACTTTAGACAATACTTTTTCCTGGATTAAACATATTTTAATTGTTAGTTAAACAATTTCTAAAAGGACTTATCAATTATCAAGGATTAAACATCTAATAAATTTTCCTTCTCAGAAACTGTTTCATTCCGGTTATATTCAACCATTTATTGATTATTCCTCTACTATTTGGGATTCTGCTAATGGCAATGCAGTGAAGCCTTTACTTATAATTCATAAACGTGCAAGTAAAGAAGTTATTCTTAAACAAAAAATCTCTTCAGATGACTATAAACGGATCGATATTCTACCTCTTGCTGACACTAACATTTAATAAAGAGGTTTTCATGCACAAGATCCGTTCTGGCAATGCACCTTCCTATCTTTCTTCTGCCAGATTGTCTACAAAATTAAATGTTTCTATTCCAAGAATTGATCTCTTCAAAAATTGTCATGCTTATTCCGGTTCCACTTTGTGGAATAACCTTCCTGAAGACCTTCGCACTCCAGCATCTAAATTTACATCATTTAGAACACATCTCCCAATACACCTAAAAAAATTAAATGAACATTAATTGTTGCGAATTGGTATTACCAACGATAATGTTTTTTAGAAAATAATATTATCTAATGATTACCTTGTTTATTTGCTATTGTTCCATGATGTTAATGTTTATACCATTAATTTGTTGTATTTAATAGTTATTGTTATAAGCCCCAAGGGCAAGATGTAAAAAAAAGCGCACCCAGCAATTACTATTTCACCCTTGCAAAATAAAATTCTTAACTTATCTTATCTTATCTTATCTTATCTTATCTTATCTTATCTTATCTTATCTTATCTTATCTTATCTTATCTTATCTTATCTTATCTTATCTTATCTTATCTTATCTATCTCTCTGTATTATTGCTAATCATCTAATGCACAAAGAGCAAAAAGACAAGAGATTTAAGTTATGGATTTTCTGTTTTGGACGGTTGAACAAAACAAAATTGTTCTTTAGATTTCCCTGATACGGTGCCTTTCCCATTTTAAGTCTTGTCAGATTTTGATCCCTCTTCCACACCTGTACTTTCTGTCCTTGTATGAAGCTAGTGTTAACTAACAATAAAGTTAAGCTAAAAAAAACTGATGATCTCATGACGCAAGAATGTTTGCCTTGTTAAGAGGACGCAGAAAAGGAATTGTGTGTCTTGATGTATGGTTGAAGTATGAGAACATCTTTTACCCTTTCGTAAATTTCGCTTTTATAAATGTCCATTGTGCAGTCATGAAAGATAACTCCGTTTTGCACCAGAGACAATTTCTTCCTGTCTGTCTCTCCGTCTTCTTTTTCGTCTTTGTGTTTTCTTTCTTTCTTTCTACTCTCCCCACTTCTCTCTCTCTCTCTATCTCTCTCTCTCTCTCTCTCACTCTCTCTCTCTCTCTCTCTCTCACTCTCTCTCTCTCTCTCTCTCTCTCTCTCTCTCTCTCTCTCTCTCTCTCTCTCTCTCTTTATCCCATCTCACTGAATGTTTATTTTTTTTTATTTTTTTTTACCTTTTTGTCCCTTTACCTTAGGGAAATGTTAATGTATTAGAGGATGAATTTTAAAGTATAATTTTCTTTGCAGTGTGCGTGCAGTTAAAAGTCAAACGTATAATGTGCTGGCTTTCGTTTTGAGAAGAGCTTCCCGTCAGATTTTTTTGTTTTGGGGGTACGAATACAAAATAATACAACAGCTCGGGAACCCTTGCCAACGGAATGAATACAAAATGCAGCACAATCGACTGTAGGGGTGGTGTGACGCCATTCTGTACCTGCTGAATCAGTCAGTAGGAGTTGGGAGGGAGGGTCTGGGTGGAGGTAGTATACAGGTGCATCTAGTTCATCTTGAGGTCGTTACGCTTCAATCACGCAGCATAATTAGGTCTTTTCGACTGCATTAAGTCACAGGACATTTTCTGCTTAAAGCAAATTATAGATATTTTAAACTAAGATTTTTGTTATTGTCCACCTTTTCACCCATTTAGTGTTGGGATGAATAGATAAAATTTCATATTGACTGAGTAATAGCTTGGGGTGACAGTGGAAAAGATGGTGATTGTGGCGAAGATTAGGGGTTAAAAGAATCAGATTCGTTGATCACTAAATGATAGACTGGTGTAGATTTTTGTTACGTTTGGATTAGGCGAGTGTTGCAGTTGTGTCGCATACATTCCATCATAACGGATTTTAAAGATCCTGACGCTCGTATCCTAGACGGGTGAGTGCCGGTGACAAGAACACACCCAGCATGCAACTAAGTGCAGCAAGTTTCTTCAAAGAAGAAGAAATATTAGAATCTGGCGGGATGGAGGGGTTGAGATAGGTAGGCAAATGTTATACTTGGGGGGAATCAAATATGGTGGTAGCGAGGGGTTAGGTAATAATTATAGTGTTAAGGGCACAGGAACTTGTGAAAATCTACTTATTCACGAGAGGAGGAAGGGGCTGTAAGCGGAAGGGGGTTTACAACTGCAACGTTGTACTTGTAGATTCCAAGATTAATGGAGGTATAGAAGTGCGTATAGATACGGGAATGCGGAAATAAATTGCTTTACGATCAACGC
Organism: Oncomelania hupensis; assembly: GCA_036898135.1. NCBI lineage: Eukaryota > Metazoa > Mollusca > Gastropoda > Littorinimorpha > Pomatiopsidae > Oncomelania > Oncomelania hupensis. Next base: position 96,009,913 of record CM072512.1, read on the forward strand.
GGTACATCGGCCCTGCATTTTGGGGCCATGCGGTCGTCTCTAAACCCCTAATTTATTTCTCTTCAAATTAGATATTGCATACTCTAATGGTAAAAGTGAGGGAGCTGTCTAAATCGTATGGTCCTGATTTGGCTCGGAAGAGTCCGCTGGACCTAAAGCAATAACCTTGTATTGTATTGTCTAAATCGTCTAAATTGCCAAGCGCACACGTCAGATTGCGCAGGTTTGGAGGAAGTATCAGGTAAGGAATTCAACGTCACGCATTGTATTACTGCTTTAACTTCATGCACACTAAAGATAATTATTTTCTTCTGCAAAGAGGGATTCTATCGTGGATGCGGTCTTTGATCTGTAAGCTCTCCATATACCTTCTGTAAGCTCTCCATATACCTTCTGTAAGCTCTCCATATACCTTCTGTAAGCTCTCCATATACCTTCTTCCAGCTTCGCAAATCAGTTACTGCATGGACACTGTATATAATGTCCATGATTATGGCCGCATTCTGCCCTGACATACTCAAGCGGTCACTTTGTGATAAGGTTATCTGCGTGAGTGGCCTGTATAAACAGTACTGGGATGGGTCTTTGGTACCAACATAATCATCACATTGCAATGATACTTCGCTGACCTTATGCATTCTTTTTGAGCGTGCAGCAGATGAGAATGATATCATGGGGAGGGAGAAAGAGATAGAGGGGGGGAAGGGGTGATTATTAGTGAATAGTAGATGGGATGGTGGGATTAGAGAATATCCTTTTTGATTGCCTAAGTCTTCATACTTTGTTTTGTTTCTTGCACTTGTGTCTTTAATTGTAATTAGATTTGAGGCGAGAACCTGAAATAAAATTAAGTTGGAACACCGAGCAGTTGTAAACAAAATTATATACAGTACTCGTTTAATTTCGTTCAGTTTCTTTGTTTAACGACACGTTTTGTGTGGATAGGTGCTGTGCCTGGACTTACTTTTCTTCTCCGTTTGGTCCTGTCTGCGTCGTCTGTGTCGTCCGTGTGGTGTTCTTGTTCTTGTCGGTTGCCCTCGAAAATCCTTTTTTCCCCAAAGGGTTAAACCAGTTCGCGATACAGTGCGAATTGGAAGACAATAGCTCTGTAGCATATCAATCAATCAGTGCTATTTCATGGCTTCCTTTCACAATCCCTTACTAGAAACGCTTCAGTCTTTGTCAAGTTTACCTCGCTCAAATGAATATTCTCTACGTTTTTTTTTTCTTTCTTCACTCTTTATTCGTCTTTGCCGGTAATACGCGTCTTACCCATTCACATGCTCTCTTGTTAGTTTTTTTACTGCCCTTCCTGTCTAGGAGATGGTTTGACCACCTGAGAATAAAACAAGCAGTAGCAAAGTTTGGTGACTTCCTAGTAAAAGTCGGGGATTTGTTTCATGGATATTTCTCTCAGGAATGTCTATGTTGACCTTTATAACTTACAGGAAGTCGTGTTAGAACTTGAAAGTTCGTGGAGGAATCTCGAAGGTTTGAATAAAGCCATAACTATAGTACGTGGGGGATGAAATGGTTATGATAAAAGTTAAAACGCGATACTTGACTAATGCCCAAACTTAATTTACAGTAGGATGATATCTTTTGAATTTTGTGGTGATGGGCATTAGTGAATGCCAAATGTAGCTTGTGGTAAAGGACGATTGAATAAACCTTCTTTTCTATCAGATATTCCCGACCGACATTGTAGAATGTGCACGTTGGTCTTCATATGCTTGGGTCAGTGTTTGCCAACGGGGGCCATTTGCAGTAAGGAATGCAGTGGTTAGCCATACTACCCCGTCCTCCTTATCAAAACTATACTGCTACTGTTTTCTGTTTGGGTGTTGATTGTTTCGGTCATCGCTTTAAGTGGTGTTGATATAACTCGGATCACTGCGAGTAGCACTTTAACTTTATAAACACCTTTTCTTCTGTAAGCTAGGTGGTATGGAATGAAAAACAAACTCAGCGGACCTCCCAACATGAAGTCGGCGATGTCAGGGATCTCCCAACCGATAGACACAATTTCAGCCTCTCATTCTTCAGCAAAATTATAAAACCCAGTTTGATGAATTATCAAGAATTAAAGGGATTTGTCTATAGCTATGATGCATGATTTGTAGGAAAATTTGCATGCGTAACAGAACCATTAAAGTAATGAAACCAGTCAATGAAAAGACATTCGCAAAGGCTTCACGGCCTATTTTATCTTCATACTACTACTACTACTACTACTACTACTACTACTACTACTACTACTACTACTACTGCTACTACTGCTCCTGCTACTACTACAACTGCTACTACTACTACTACTACTACTACTACTACTACTACTACTACTATCACTACTACTATTACTACTACTACTACAATAAGTTCCAAACCATGCAGGCAAATTATCCAGTATAATAGGTAGACCAAATTTAATTCCCCTCATTCTTTCAAAAAAGGAATTTCCCATCCAGGCGGTTTATCCAGCCGGTAACCTACATTTCCACCCTTCATTCTTTCTTTATTTAATTCATCGTTCTTATATAGCGCTTTTCCAACTGAAGAGCTGCTCAAGGCGCTGGCCGATACAGAATCTAACTCTAAACTGCCCGCGGCGCCCACTTGCAACCTTTGGGCGCATAGTCTGACGCCCAGACGACTGAGCGCAATACTGGGCGACCGGGGGATGGAGAGAAGGAGCTTGATGCTTGCTGGGTGTATTTGTTTAGCCCGCACTCACCCGTCTAGTACATGAGCGTCAGGATCTTTAAAGTCCGTGCGATGAAATGCGTGCGTATACAGACTAGACCTCGGTTTATATTCTCATCCGAAGGAGTAGGAGCGCATTTGCCTCAGGATAATATATATTATACTCCAGGCCGTCAACTTTAGCAAAGTAACTGCCCATTTCGTAAAAAAATATTTTCCCGTGGTTTGAAACCCAGCAAGATGAGTAAATTAATTCAGTACTAGTAGCTAGAAACTGGTTTCGCTTTCTCCAACCATACTCCGTCCTCGTCCTTGTGCTTGCTAAGACTTTGAAATACACCAGTCAGTTTTAGACGAATAACATCATGAACTAAACATCAACCCTTGAACTCGTACATTATATAAAAGGTTTGCATGCTTGTCCCCAATCCCCTATCCTGGTGTGCGGGGACGTAAATTTTAATCTTGTCCCCAAAATAGTTGACATTTACAATCCATAAAATAACTCAGAAGTCTGGTTGCGTTTTCTGTGTTGCGGTTAAAGCGTAATTTGTTGTGTTTGAATCTTGAAACGCATCTATTGTATTTGTGCGATAATGCCCTAGGGTCTTTAACCTACCACAACCCTGACAACCTGCCTACCTACCCCCTTGTAACCTCCCTTTTGACGTTTCCCATCAACCATCAAGAAGCGGCTTGACCTGTGGCGGAGGTCATTGGCCTTTAATCTCACTAACCTCCCAGTTCCCTATCCCCCCCCCCCACCCCCCCCCACCCCCGATGTGGCGCGCACTACACGATTTAAGAAGCACGCTTACTTCTTCTCTCTGTCACCAATTATCCATGTTCGTGGGCGACATTAAAAACTGGCAATTTTTATTGTCCATTTTAGCAGTATGATTTGCTCTGGTGGTTCAGTATTGATTTAGGTCCCTACCCTCCTTTCCCTGGGGGTGAGTGTAGACGTTAAACCTCGATGTTCATTCATTCTCTTTGTCATTTGTTGTCATTTATTTATCCGATGTAGATCTAACTAGATCTAGTACATTTCCATAGCAGATACATTTTCCAAATTTGCCTGATACATCTAACTGTCCACGGACTGTGATTGGCAGTACCGTAGAGTTCATTTAGAAGGGCATCAGTCATACAATCACTTTTGTACCAACTGCATTTTAATAAGCCATATTGTGGTCTTAACTTTGTTGTCTGCTCTTGGTTCTTTTGTTTCGATAAAGGTAACCGTTCTACATTTGCTGAGGTTTTGTTACGATTGTAATAATATTTTCGTCCTTCTATGTAATTAGTATAGTATTTTCTTTCTTGTGGCTTAATCTGTCAGAGCTTTCATACAGTTGTAATTGGGTCTGTTGTGCGCATTCCTGTATTCTTATCTAGATCAGCTTGAATGTCTATAAACCCGCTATCAGAATGTAAATGTCCAAATGAGTTGGTGATAGATGTTGACATGCTGCCTGAGTAGTTCACGTTTGTCTCGGACAATATATAACTTAACTGTATAACTTATAACAATATATTTAACTCCCCCCCCCCATCCTCACCCCTGCCCATCCTACATCTCTCCAGCTCCTTTGGATAGCAATTAAATCCTTGTATGTTAGGTCGTTATTTAGTTAATTGTATGTGCAGTAATAGCTTTGTTACTGTCATTTGACATCTAAATAGCTTTGTCGCCATTGTCTTAATGAAACAATAGTCCTCTAATGATAATAATAATGATAATGGAGAGGTATCTATCTCGCTATCACATACTAGGAATGCGCGGCATTGGACTGGCGCATGGCTGGGATATTGGAATAACCAACAATGACCGCCTGTGGACTCTCACATGCATGCAAACTCCATTTTCTTCGGTGTCTTAAGATAGCGCACGAAATGGACGAAAAAACAACAGAGTATCAGAGAGAAAGTAGACTAAATTATTTAATATTTTTAAGGAGAAAGCGAAATATATTTAAATCGTTTCAGTTTTTTAGTTCTTATTATAGTTCTTATTCACATAAGCCTGACAAAATGGTGGCAATATTTCTCCAAGAAACATTCACAATATACCCAATCATTCATTATTATCATTCAATACAAGCATACTACGTAAAAATTATGTCCGCAAAACTTGATCACAAATCGCACGCACTCTCTCGCAAGATTGGGTGAGAAGGAAGTGGAGGGATTAGGGGGGGGAAGGTACAAATTGATCTTGATTGGGGTACTTTACATATTTATAAATTGCCATTATTGGTTTAAATTAATTACTATTATTACTGTCATAATCATTACTATTACAGCTCACATCACTTTCGATTCTATTACGTTCTGAAGCAATCCATTATCATTTTCATGAAATTAGACTGTTCCAGCAGGATAGTCTTATTCTTTGTTGAACATAAATTTTAAACAATTTAATAGCATTGGGTCACAAATTTAAAAAAAACACACTTTTACGCAACTCTTTTCGATCATCATCCAAATGTGGACACATAAAAATAAAATGAAACTCATCTCCTAGATCATTGAAAGCACATTTATTACAGATTCTGTCACATCTCTGGATTCCAAAAAAAGTCCCTTTTGTACTGGAACTTTATGATTTAAGGTTCTAAATTTTATTACAACAGCAGATAGATTGGTGGGCAAACCTGTCAAATATTCTTAAAACTCAAAATTTTCTATAAACATTCTATGATTATAATAGAAATCATTTGTGTAAATTTCTTAGTGCCAATTTTGTACATGTTGATCCTGCAGCCTTTTCTTTATCTCTTCTTTAAACCCTTCAGCAAAAAGATTCGATCCTTGAGACTAATCATACCAAACATTTCTCAACCCTAGTTGTTGTTTTTTCCAGAATACAGTCTAGATAATCGTAAAAGTCTAGATAATCGTAAAAGCGATCAGGTTGTGTGCGTCCTGGATAGTGTATGAGACAGGAATTCACCTTGAAGAACACCAATTTCTAATTGCCATGGATTTGCTAGTTTCAAATCTAATAGCGGTGGACTTTGTGGTTGAAACCCTCCCTTCCATATCCCTACTTTTCTACCAACAGCGTTTAGCCTGGTTTGGAGCAACACTATGGATCTCTTGCATTTACTAAGATGATGCGGATTCAGAATAACTATGATGTTAAAGTAAAATAAACTATTGAAATCGGTATTTAAGTGTGTTCTCCAAGTCACTGATTGTCTGGTACATAGTACTGGGTTACATAGCGGCGGTCCTGTAATGCCTGGTATTTGGCACGGTGGTGACTAAAACCAAGAATTCCCCCGTTGGGGTGCCGGGGGTTTCAGTATAAATAGTATCCCCACTTTCTGGAAATTTAGCGAAGTCCCCTATACGCTCAATGTGTCCGGGGACATTAATTTAATTAAGAAGAAGAATGGAAATTTAGTGCTTTAAATTCCCACTGTCGCTGTCTTTCTCATTTGCTCTTTCTCATTCGTGCTCTTTTCTATCAATTTGCTATACTATCATCTTCTTCGCTAGACCAGTCTCCTACCTTTTTTCTTGAAAACTCTTCCGGGACAAGACTCCTTGTTTGTGTATGAGGTCTGTTGGATCAGCTTGGGAATATTGGACGCTTTCTGCCAGGTGGTCACTAGGGCTTCCTATGATGTTATTATTTAGCAATGTAGACATTTTATATGTATGTGTTTTGTTGATAATTTATAATGATGTTTGTATTCTATTTTGTTTTTGTAAACGGGGGTTCAATAAGTTGGGGTGAAGCCTCAGCCGTCCCCTGCGTGGGATGTCTTTATTGTAAAGTGACTGGCTGGTGGAGAGCTTTCGGTTTTACCACTAGGGTTGTTTCAGCAGATCTTTTATGCGGATCGGGGGTTGTCCGGTCCTGATTTGGCTCGGAAGAGTCCGCTGGACCTAAAGCAATAATAATGTAATGTAATGTAAAACCAAGAATGACCCTTTGGGAACACGGTAGTGGTGTTCTAGACGCTTGGTTTTGGCGAAACTTTGCCCAGTTACCACGGAAATACCAAATTGATCCACATACATAAATAAACGTATGTGGTTCCTTGCTGTAGGCCTTAGGGAATAAACTTTAAGAATGAACGAAATAACGCCACTTTACTGTCCTTTTCGCGTGTAAATTTCTTACACTGTTTACAGCGAATAAAGAATCTTGAATGCTTAGAACCAAAGGTATTATGCCTATTATGTGTATTTATTGTGTTCTAGATAGTAATTACACTGCTTTGTGTTTGGGGTGAGTTACGGGACTTGAAAGCTGCTCTTGTTATTCATTCACGTTTATTACTGCCTTTTGTTGGTGCTCGCTCATATGAGCTCGACGATCCATAAAATAAAATTTTGTATCCAAGCGCAAGAAAGACTAGAACTGAAGGTATAAAGGAGGTTTTAGGGAGGAGTAGGTCGGTATTATATGCGTGGCTTAGCACTAAAAGTCGAAGCCTGTGGATTTCTCCTATTTGCTTGTGGTCAACACACTCGAGGTGAACAGGTTGACCAGGTTTTTGAGGTCAGCAGGTATTGAGGCTACGAAATCACGCGTATCTTTTTGTATGACGAGTAACATCATCAACACAATTTTGATTTAGTATTTTGAATATTTGTATCACTATTAGCAAGTGTGAAATCATGATTGTATGACTTATATCTTCATGAAACCTTGCTCAAGTTTATTACGTTTAGTTCTCAATGTCCACGAAGTTTGGGTTTTGTTACATAGTTAAGCATAGTTATAAAGAATGACGATGTAGCATTCAAGAGCATCAGTATACTATATCATTGTTATGATAAATAAACCCCAGCCCATTGGCTCCTGACATTGTCATTCAGTTATGGAATTGATGACATTTATTATGTCACTTATAATATTTCACATTCTCTGTGCGACAAGTTTATAATAATAGACACAGATGCATTCTTGCAGCTGAAAGTTTATTTTTTACCTCGCACAGTCAGTATGATAAGTCGAATATTCAAATGACCACGTTGTTTTGTGCTGTCTAAATTATGAAGGTCATCCGTAATGTTAAGAAGATTAGAGTAGTTTCCACTCACTGACATGGCTTAACAGTAAATTATAATTTGTCCAGTTTATATGTTTATTGAGTGGGGGGAGGGGGGAGGTGGAGAGATGAAAAGAGGGTGGAGGGAGTGGGAAGGGAAGGAGATACTATTATGTAGGGCAAATAGAAACAATGATGATGATGATGATGATGATTGATGATTGATGATGATGATGATGACGACGACGACGATGACGATGATGATGATGATGATGAAATAAATTGCTTTGTGTGGATGCGCAGTAGCACTTGTTGAAAACTGATGTGCTTGTTTGCAGCGTGAATAGGTGCAGCCAAACATCCTGAAGTTTGGTCGTGCGAATTAGGAAGTTCTCATCAAGTTCATTATTTCCACATTCAAATCCGTCATTTTTGTGAAGCAACAGGCAGTATTAGTATGAGCAGTTCGAAGAGTTGTCAAATGTTTCTATGAAGTTTGATGAACGCTTTCCTTGTAGTCGAGAAGGAAAAAGGGAGTGGAAAGTATGTTTATTTGCAAAAAGTCTCACTAAAAACTCAGCAGAATTCAGTGACCAATTTTCAAAGAAACTATTTTAGTATTACAATAATCGGCGCACTTTGTGAAGTTCATTGTTCACAGTTGCGCACAAGCTGATACTTCAGCTCAAAAGTCAAACATTTCTTTAAATTTCAGAAGCTTAGAATAAGCTGCCAAATGCATTAAACAGAAATACCAAGGAATCTACTGGGATCAGCTCTGACTTCTGCAAGATAATCCTAGAGCTTTAGTGGCGCGCACCCTTAGAGATCCTAGCATTTTGGTTAGGATTACCATTTTGTTGCACAAATAGGGCTGCGCACATTTGGGATTTGGAGGGGTCGTGAAAGCCATTCAAACAGGTCATGAAAGCCGCAGTCTTCTTATAGTGGGATCTTACTCGGTATTTTTATTTTGTAGGAATTTAGGTTGCACACAGTGCACACAGGTTTTGACAAATGGTCTCTACCTCAAAAGGTGACGTTGCTTCCAAATGCATGGCAATGTGAGTCTATGTACTCCCCCTCCCCCCCCCCCCCAATAGTCCTGAATAGTCCAAACATAATTAACATTAACAAAACAAAACAAACAAAATTGTCCATCCGCCCCTCTGTCTGTCCGGCGACCGCCGTCCGTGTGTGCAAAACTTGCAAGTGACTTAATATCTCAGAATATATTTCAACTATTACAGTCAAACTTCTTGGTAAGATGGTGTACATCCACGAGATCTCATAAATGATCAGTGAATGAATGACTTCGCTTCAAGTTCAAGGTCACAGGGTCAACACATGTTAGTCAAAAAATGAAATATTTTCACAAAATTTATCTTTTTTTCCTGTTATTATTATTGAAAGTATGATTCTTTGATGCATGCTAGATATCAATGAGACACACATACTATGCAAATTTGGTCCACCTCTCTCCCAAGGTCAAGGTCACTGAAGCTGTCCAAAGTCGGTTCGTATAGGTACTTTGAAGTGACTTTGACCCTCAACTAGTCTATGAGAGATGTAAAGTCCAAACTTGTTGTATTTAGCTCAGTTTTTGCGTTGATCTTGACGGTCAAGGTCATTTTAGACCTTACAAAAATTGGTCATCATACAGTGGAATGGCTCTTTATTTAACCCATTGAGTTATTTGATCATACATGAGCATGAGAGGTCACGTGAAGGTCAAGATCATCCCAAGGTCATGGTCACTGAAGATCAAGGTCATCCGAAGATCATTGTTTTTGGCAAGATACATCTTTTGCTGTTGTTTATTTGATCGTACATGAATGTATTTGGAGCCAGATGTCAACATCAATAGCATCGAAAGATTAAGTCTGTATTACTTTGCATTTTAGTGCCACCGTTTCATTTCGTTTTTTTTTCTGGGGACTCATTTTTATTTTAAATATTGCAAGTTCCATAAGGAACGTGTGGGGTCATATGGGCTTTGCCCTGCTAGTTCTCGTTGTTATTGTCTTCAGAACATGCGTTAGTAAAGGCTACACCCTAACACACACACACCATCCACGTCACATCTCGCCACATTCTGCTCCTTTAAAATTGTAAGTTTTACATAACAGAATACAGAATGTATTCAGTCAAACGACAACATACATTGCATATGGAAATTGCTCCGATGCTGTTAAACAGTCACACACACACTCCACACAACACCTGTTAAGACTTCAATTAAAAGATCTTGCATACACAGTTGCAACATTAAGCACAATCGCATTGAACATTGCAAGTTTCAAAAATAAACATGTATACATCATTTGACGAAAGCCTTCATAACCTTTACTGGTGCAAAAACAGCTTCTCATTAAGATTACAGCTTTTGCTGTTTAATTTTGTTTCCTTTGTGTGTGTGTGGGTGTGTGTGTTTGTGTGTGTGTGTGTATTATAGGAGGGGTAAGAATCGCTGCACGTTTCCAACATTTTTCTTGGCCATGTTGCAATGTTGGATTTTCCCCTTCAGCGAAGATTGAGATAAATGTGTTTGTGTTTGCTTTCATAGTCGCAGCACCAAGATTTGTCGGTTGCTTGGGTTTGGAGATGATGGCATGTAGAGGGTGACAGAGGGAACGTTATGTAGATAAACAAACTAGCTTTGTACTAGTTTATTTCATGACCTTCTTTGTATGCCTAATAAATTTGTTCTGAGCTAAGTAGTGTTTGACAGTTTTGAAGTTAAGCCTTGGCCAGCAAAACATTTCAAATGGATTTTCTTTTAACCGTTTGACTGTGATATTGTCGACAAATGGATGTGTTCTACCTTTGCTCCTGTTAACCTTTGCTAACTTCACATTAAAGCGTTCTTTTGTTGCCATTTACAACGTACTTTCATCATTTTTTTAAATGTTTTGGTAATGTTGACATTTTGTTATAAAATTAGCAACTGTACTCAAAAGTACATATAAAAGAACGGTACTGAGGGAATGGGAAATGTATGCATAATACTACTTCTCAGTGACGCATTATTCAAACTGCTAGTAAAACGCGAAATTTGTTCAACTTCAAGTCGATATTATTTTCATTCATCAAGAAATGGCATTCTTTGTCCGTGTAAAGTCATAATTCCTATTAAAATCTATTTAATCTTTTGTTTTCATTCATTCATAAGTGGCAGTAGTTTATCTTCTTAACCGCTTAACCCCAACAGCTTCGTCAAACACGCTTTTCCTCAAGGGGCAGTAAATCCTGCTTATGGCCAGATCAGGCGAGGAACACCTGAGGAGCTATTTTCAGAAATCCCATTTATCTATCACAAATAAATAAAAACAAAGAACACTCGTCGGTACTTCAAATTACCCCAGTCATTTCAGTATTGATTGAAGATGTCAGAAACTGGACTAGAGGGAAATCTTTTGTTTGTGGATAGAATCGCCTTCGTTGACTGACAATGTAAGGACGCTCAGATGGGCTTGTTTCCTTATCCAGGGATTCACACTGGGGCCCTCCATTTTGAGAATCGTATCTGTGACTTTACTTTGAGTAGGTGGCCCGTTTGTGTAAACAGCTGTAAAGGGTTGTAGTCATTTGGTCTGCTTATCTGTGACTCTTCCTCATGCAGCTCTTGACATGGTGTCCCCCTTTTCTCAGGTTCGGAGTCCATGTAACATTTCGCTACCCTGCCCTCGTTTGTGACTGATCAATATCATCGGTTTATTATCAGTATATAAATTCTAGGCTCCGTACTTTGATTTTTTGAGTGTCCGTATTTACTGTATTTATCATGGTGGCAGTAATTTTCCTCAACCAGTGTTTTATTTATTGTATATATTGCTCTTGTTTTAACATAAATTTATTCAACAAACAAACCAGATATTAATACAATGCAAAACATCAGGGCGCACAAAAGCACAAGGCTTAAATAAGTACTACCCAATTGCTCTTAAGGGTATTTCACAGTCTGATCCCGGGCTATTGTTATCTGTATTCATTTGTAATTGATAGCTTTCTGGTCTTTACTTGGAGTTGATCGCCACGTCAGTTTCTATTGATCTGGATCTTTATTCTTTGATCTTACTACAATAGCAGATCAGGACAGGTAGATCTCTAGTAGTAAATCTCCTGGCCACACGTTGGAAATTGTGTTCAGTTTTTAATAGGATTATAATGTACACCTGTGTATCCTACACGTGTTTTTCTAGGGATTTGTCCAGGAGTAAAGGTAAATAATTGGGCTTGTCACAAGATTTTAGGTGGATTGAAGCGCGAGAGCGGAAAATGTCAGTCTTGGGATATGCTGATTTATAATCGCAAATTCACCTGTTAAATGAAACACATGAAAAAATATTTAGATTGTATAAATTACCGTAGTGTAAACCAATTCCCAATATTGATGTGGTCTTTGACTTAAGTGCTACTTTTTTCACTGCAGATGCGTCCTTCTGGTTGTTTTTAAATTGAAAAGTATGCATTACAACGACAACGCGCGAACAGGCCGTCGATCCGTGTTTGCCAGTCTTTGGGCTCTGCTTTATGGAAATTTCATGTTCTTACATTTGTTTGTTCAAAAACATGTCCATCTTTTGAAGTTTTTATCCTTCCAGAATCTAATCTTACAGCTCTTTGTCTGAATCTCGGTTTTCATGGCTTTTGTTCAAGTCTTGCTGTTCAAAACCAGTCTGGCTTTTTTTTTTTTTTAATGAATCTGTTTGTTCTAGTTCTTTGTTGAAGACTTGCAGTTCAATCTCAGTCCTTGAAAGACTAGGGGTCGTTTGTGGATTGAAGGGCCGTGGTTTAGCTTTAGCACCTCAGTGTTTTGGTCCACCCTGCTAAGAATACTGATGAAGTCTTTTTTTTTTAACACTGTCAGATTAGGCAGTGTCACGTCTGATGCTTTGCTTTTCCTCTTCACTGCCTTTGTTGTAACTAATCCACTACCCGTCCTATTCTCTAGTATTTTTGTTCAATACTGAGATGGGGAATGACATCTTTCACTGAGTTTTAATGCCAGTGAGCATTAACAAAAAACATAGAAAAACATAATATTCTGAGGTATTAACCAGCTATTGTGCTCATATTGTCGTGAGATCTTCAGTGCATGAGACTACTGTGGTTTCAGGAATGCGTTGACAACAAGCGGTAATGTTGAACAGTGTCTGCAGAACACTGCAGTTCTTTGTTCCTCTTTAGAGGCCTTTCCTTTCGTGATGTATTGGGGATAGGCTGGAAACACCGGGGTGGCATTGCAATAAAGTATCAGTGGCGGTTTTTGCATTGGACAGTAGGTAGTTTGTGACGACACGGCCTTTGTTGCACGCTCATTGTTATGTAAACTATGGCACTTTAAGTCACAAGGATGGCGTCTGAGCCCAAACTGTGAAGTGTTCTTAATCAATGGCTTCTCGTTGGTTTCCATTTTCACACCTCCACAATAAACAACGACCGTAAGAATAAAATGTTTGCGCAGGGGATTGTGTCGCTTGCACCTAACATGAGATGAAAGAGCTTACTTACAATCTCAGCATTGATCTCGTATCGATGTGGCTACACCACCAAGTTCGTTGAACTGTAAATATAAGGCCATTCTCAAACAGTTACAACAAAATTTAAGAGAGAGAGAGAGAGAGAGAGAGAGAGAGAGAGAGAGAGAGAGAGAGAGAGAGAGAGAGAGAGAGAGAGAGAGAGAGAGAGAGAGAGAGAGAACACAATTAAATCTGTCAAGTTTACTTGAATGGACAGTACACAGCTTCATTATCATGTTGAAACTCAGTTGGAATGTAGATAGCTGCTTTAATTATAGTTAGTTGCGGGGCCCTATCTTCTGCTCAGCATGTGAAGTGGTCGTGTAACGAGGCAGCATACACACGCCGCTGAGCGCTTATTTTAACTGTGACATAAATGGGACCTTTGGCTTGACCTTAAACAGTTAAGCAGACTATTCAACCAGTCAGTCTTGAAAAGTCACCTCAGACAAGGGTGAGGTATTAAAATAAACTCTCTCTCTCTCTCTCTCTCTCTCTCTCTTTCTCTCTCTCTCTCTCTCTCTCAGTTCTCTCTCTCTCCCTCTCTCTCTTTCTCTTTCTCTCTCTCTCTCTCTCTCTCTCTCTCTCTCTCTCTCTCTCTCTCTCTCTCTCTCTCTCTCTCTCTCTCTCTCTCTCTCTCTCTCCCTATTCTGGACTATTCTGGTCCAAGTGTGTGGAATTCTCTACCAGAAGAGGTCAAGAAAAGTAAATCAGTACCATCTTTTAAAAAGAGGCTCCATAAATATTTAAACTCCCTTTGCTCTTAATACTTAAGATGAGTTTATACCTCTTTGTTCTTTTCTACCCTGACACAATTTAAGTTACTAAGAATGTATGAATTTACATGTGTGTGTGTGTGTGAGGGTGTGTGTGTGGAGGGAGGATGAGATGGATGGGGAGGGGTAGAAGGGTAAGAGTATGTGTATTAAAATGCATTAATTGGCTTAGTGATTTGTTATCGTAGTTAAGGAATATATTTGTTTCAAAATATTTTATGTTAATTATTTTGTTTGTTTTGCATTGTTTATTAAGGACTAGCTGTAAGACAGGTCCAAAGGACCAAATGCTATTATCCTATTAAAGGTTTCGACTTCGACTTCCCTCTCTCTCTCTCTCGCTCTCACTCACACGTACGCTTCCGTGCAGAGGATTTCAGAATATTTTAAATCTCTGCGTGCCCCGACCCTACGCCTCGCGACTTTGGACGCTCTAGCGATTGTTCCACCTTTAACAAGAAACATCTTCCATTTTAGTTTTAACAAGTGTGGTACCTTGGCGTGGAAAAGAAACAAGGACGCCTCCTGCGCGTAAGAAAAGAACCCATTACATTAATCTCCGCCCATACTTCTGTGGAACTAGATCTCGTCTTTCACCATTTCAATCACCTCGTGTTGATGCTCGACTGTCAGGGTACTATCTCATTTCACTTCAGTTGTATCTTTCTGTATGTTGTATTTTTGGGGTCCTCTTCGACGCTTCCTTCTGGTGAACCCGGTCTTTTGGCGTTTCTTGAGTTGCGCCTGACTTTTCATATTTTATAGCCGAGGAGGGGGGGGGGGGGGGAAGGAATTTATTATAATATGGAGAAGAGTGTGTCGGAAAAAATGTCTATTGTAATGACCGTTGTCTTGAAACTGGTAATTCATATAATTAATATTGCGATGCCTTTTAACCAGGCAAAAAATACTGAGTTCTATAGTAGAACTTCCAATTGTTTACTCTGACTCCCTAATTACCCTAGTTATCTGTAACATGTGACATTCACTTTAGTTACGGTGATCGACTTACATAATTATATTACTTGGGAAAGTTGTCGGTCATTTAACAGTGTTGTTCCTTCGTGACATCGGCGACTTGGTATAAAAGACCAAAGTACATAGAAGTTCGCCTGTGGGGCCGGGTAGCTCAGTTGGTAAGAGCGTCTTGCTGGTAACCGAAAGGTCGCTGGTTCGAATCCCGGATTGGTCAACGTGTGATCATATTATTTTCCCCTTTACCCACAACTGGCCCGCTGGTGTCAGTATAAATCGGTCCAGTAGTCACCTATATGCGAAAGTGTCGTGTGACTATAATCTACAAACAAACAAACAAGTTCGCCTGCCAATCTATAAGTCTCCTCTCTGAAAATCCTTACCGGGAAGAGAGGGGACTATAAACTGATTTAAAAAAAAAAAAAAAGTTCGCCTGACAGATTAATATCAGCTCTTTCATTTTAACGATACCCCAGAGAATAATGACATTCAAGATCAGATTAAGCTAGATGAAGCCCCAGATGCACTATTAACATAGACCTAATAGACCTAAAAGATTATAACTAACATACTCCCTCAGTATATATTGCTTTTGTCAAGATACCAGTACTCCACTTTAGAATTATAGATAATTCTATACTAATCGGCAAATAAACGGTAAACGCTGATCTTTTATAACTAACGTGTATTGCGGTTGTAAACATGCACAGTGGACCGAATTGATTTTTTTGATCCCTCTACATTATCAAAGCATGGTCTACGACAGCCGGTGATACCTTGAACATACGGGACACGATAATTGCGTCTCCCTGACTCAGTTTTGACAGCAACACAAGGCACTCTTTTCTCCTCTCCTCTATAGGATGATTAGAGAAAATAAGGTTGTTGGGAAGGATGGCATACGAAGGGCAGCTGGGGGTTGACCGTGCGATATAAACTTAATTTAGGTTAGAGTTAATAAAATGTGTAAATTGGCATTCAAGAAGTTTCAATGCACATTATTTTCTTGAAGCTGAAGGCGCTTAGCAGAACTCCATTAAACTTCATTGGAGATAAAATACTTTAGACCTCAAACTGCGGATTCCGTGAAATAATAGCGAAGTGGCTGCGGGCCCGTGCCTGTATTGGACAGTGTATCATATCTCCCTGCTATCACCGTGTCCACTCGGAGTTGAGCGGCAGTTTGTTAGCTTATATGGGATCAGCTTGCGGCTGAGTGGCGAGTTAATGGGTATCAAATCCTTGCTTATCAGGGGGTCCTGTTCCTTTCTGATAAGAACTGCCCTTCGTGGCTTGGACATTATATGAGATTTACTTGTAACGGGGGTCTTTCCGTTGCAAGTTGATTTCAAGGCACACATGCGAAAACAAAGGTTCGCCTGCACTTATTATGCGCTTGCACGGAGATTTAATCCGTTTGATGTTACCTGCGTCGGCATAAAGACTGTCCTGATCCTTGCGCCGTCTTTGAGTGGTTACACAACTTAAACGAAACATTTCGTCTGAAGTTTTCTTGATAACACGAACTATTTCCCATTTCAGTGGCAACATTTTCGTGGCAGTAAATACTTGTTTAGGTTTGGATAAAGTCTGCCTGTATCAGTTGCATCAAACTGAAGGTTCGCTGTTGAAGCTTGGTTCACTGGTAGAGCTTGGCAGCTGTATCTATTCTGAGCAAGGCAGCATTATCATGGTCAATACCGTCGTCGCTTGATATGACCGCTGACATGTGACGCAATAATAGTTTGTCAATGGCAACCACTGCAGTTGAATGATTTACTGTAACTGAGACGTCTAGCTAAACTGAGAACATTAATAATAATAATAATAATAATAATAATAATAATAATAATAATAATAATAATAATAATAATAATAATAATACTGGATGCTATATACTCGCCTTTCCCCAAATCAATCAGGCTCAAAGCGCGGCGATCTGTACCAAAGTACACGCTTAACTGTCTCATCCGCCCTCACACACACACAACAAATACACATCCATCACTCGAACAGATACCCCTTGGGGTCATGAGCAATCTTGCCACTGTAGATTGTTCAAACCTATAAAGGGAACAGTGAAAGCCACAGTTGAAAACCTGTCTTTCCTTTATAGGCAAGACGCTTCACTGCGGCAACAGTACCCCCGTTGGAGTGCCGGGGTTTTTCAGTATAAATAGTATCCCCACTTTATGGAAATTTAGTGCTTTAAATTCCCACTGTCGCTGTCTTCCTCATTTACTCTTTCCTATTCCTGCTCTGTCCTTCACTCTGCTATACTATCTTCTTCTTCGCTAGATCAATGACCTACCTTTTTTCTTGAAAACTCTTCCTGGACAAGACTCCTTGTTTGTGTATGAGGTCTGTTGGATCAGCTTGGGAGTGTTGGACGCTTTCTGCCGGGTGGTCACTAGGGCTTCCTATGAATGTACTATTTAGCACTATAGGCATTTTATATGTATGTGTTTGGTTGATGATTTATAATGATGTTTGTATTCTATTTTGTTTTTGTAACCGGGGTGTTCGCGTAGTTGAGGTCAACCCTCAGCCGTCCCCCGCGTGGGATGTCTTTATTGTAAAGTGACTGGCCGGTGGAGGGCATTCAATTTTCCCACTGGGGTTGTTTCAGCAGATCTTTTATGCGGATCGGGGGTTGTCCGGTCCTGATTTGGCTCGGAAGAGTCCGCTGGACCTAAAGCAACAATAAATCAATCAATCAAAACTCGAACAGATGGTGCAAGGGCAATCGCTATTGGAAGACGGAAAGAACATCGAATTTTTTATTTTTGAAATTTTATATTGACTGCGTCCAGTACCATTATTGAAGGGAGGGAGGAAACCGGAGTGCCCGGAGAAAACCCTCGGTGACCTCAATAGTCTCGTACCTAAGTCACATACGTTCGCCCCTTGCGGGAATCGAACCCGCGACCTTCGGCATAGGAAAACGGCGACTAATCCACTGCGCCACGAGGCCACTGACCAACCATAATTATGATGGCAGGAGATCCGTTGTGCGTTTCCATTAGCTTCTGAGTTTATCATAATGAAACCAAGCTGCCCCAGGTTATAATAATTAAAAGATGTGCTCTCACCCACCCACCCTTACCCCTTTTCTCTCTCTCTCTCTCTCTCTCTCTCTCTCTCTCTCTCTCTCTCTCTCTCTCTTTCTCTCTCTCTCACACCCTCCCATCTTTCTCTCTGTTCTCGCTGTCCAAGGTCTCAGTTTCGTTGACAAGGATTTGTTCTTTTTTTCCTCCATTATATATGTACTAGATATGTTCGTGCGCACTATGTACAGCCCACAGCAAATTAAATGCCGACAGTGTCATCTTTGAATGACGACTTGAGACATTCAGGTCATATTTCTGGGCTATAATAATTCTCGCTGGGTTGTTAAAGTCTGTAACGCAAAAGGAAATTTGCATTGGCAGCTGTCAGATGTGACAAGTGTGTCTTTAAAACGTAGCTTGTTTTATGTATCATGTATATGCTGCTATCGCCTGTGGCTTTCTTCTCTTTGTTAAATTGTAGCTGCTCTTTATGAAAAAGGTCGCCGTTCCTGTTCACATGTTGTTGTTTATTTTTCTTTTCCTTTTTAATTGAGAACTTGTTTGACAAATTGAGTTACTATAATTTTTTTTAAACTGGTGTTTTTATTGAATATGGGAGCGTATGGGGCAGTGTGCATTGGCACATATTTATGCACAAATCGCTGACTAAGCGATGCAGAAAGGGATTACCGTTGTCTTCTAAGCAGACTGCTACATGGATTATACTGTCAAGTACTGTTTAGTGGGCGGCAAAGTGTCAGAACTTCCGTACACTTCTCTCCTCCCCTCTAATACCCCACCTCCCTAACCACACCGTTGGGGTGCCGGGGTTTTCTGTATAAAAAGTATCTCCACTTTGTGGAAATTTAGTGTTTTACATTACCACTGTTTCTGTCATTCTCATTTGTTCTTTCTCGTTCCTAATCTGTTCTATCAATCTACTATCTTCTTCGCTAAACAAGTCACTTACCTATTTATTTTGAAAACTCTCCCAAAACTCCTCATTTGTGTATTGGGTCTTTTGGGCTTGGGGATATTGGACGCTTTTTGCCAAATGGTCACTATGGCTGTCTGTGTATTATTATTTAGCGATGTAAGTATTTTATATGTACGTGTTTTGTTAGTAAGTATTTTATATGTAGCCTACGTGTTTTGTTAATATTTTATAATGATGTTTATATTCTATTTTGTTTTTGTAAACGGGGGTTCGATAATTTAGAGTACAGCCTCAGCTTCCCCTGAATGGGATGCCATTATTGTAAAGTGACCTGTTGGTTGAGTGCCTTCAATGTTACCATTGGGGTAAAGATAAAGAGTTATTATAGATTATAGTCACACGACACCGGAGCGTATAGGCGACTACTGGTCACATTACTCTGACACCAGCGAACCAGTTAATGGTAAGGGGAAAATAATATGGTCACACGTTGGCCAATCCGGGATTCGAACCAGATACCTTTGGGTACTATTGGGGTTGTTTCAGCAGATCTTTTATACGGATCAGGGGTGAGCCCTTTTTTAACCAAGTTGTGGTCCTGATTCGGCTCTTTGCAGTCCACTGGACCCTATAAACAATGACTAACTAACTAACTAACCCCCCACCCCCAATCGACATGGTTTATAGCTGGTACAAACTTTTGATCCTGGTTTAGTCCTCTATCTCGCCATTTCCATAATAGTAGGATCATGTTGGGGGATTGCTAGAGATACAGGATGGATTGTTTTGGGGATTTTTTGGAATCGTCATTTATATCGCGCCTTTTTGCCAGAGATGGCCATTTTGCTTGCTTTGTAACACAAGTGTTATCCATAATTATTGTCCTCGATGAAAACAAACCCCACCCTGTAATTCCCACATTCCCACACATCGATTAATACCCAGACCATTTTAAGTTTCCGTGACGTAAGAGGGTTGTTTTGCGCATCTAGTGTCCCACCCATGATAGCATTGAAGTCATTATCGACAATTTCTCTGCATCTTTTTCTGCCATTAGTATCCATCATTTGCGTAAACGAGATTCAAATATTCAGGGGGGGGGAGAGGAAGGAGGCGTAGATAGGTGGCGAGGGGATGGGACTTTCAGTTATTAATTGTTTGGTATTCATGCATTTTGTATTTTTTAGTACCATCCATTTTTGAATGAAACGAGGTCTTGTTCATCAGACTTCGTTTTTATGAATTGTTTCGTCCCCAGCGTTTAAGTCCTTGATGCGTGTATTTCTGCTGACGTTTGCATATAGTCTGACATTTCCATTTGATTGTTCATTTATTGATTTGCCATGGTCGTACGAGTATGTAGGCATGCAGTGTACTGTATATTATATATAGGCGTGGTGCGATAGCTGATGCCGTATGCCCTTCACAGGAAAGGTACACCGATAAGTCTGCTAGCTGCGCAGTGTGCATCGTCATTGCAAGATCGAAATTCAAGAACGTGAGCTATCATGTAATGTCTGGAAATTTTTCCGCTATATGAATGTTGTTTTGAATAAGAGAACCTCAGAGGTAATGGGTAAAGATAGCTGTATGTTTTCGGTGAATTATATATATATATTTTGGGGCTCTCTTTCTGAAGTAACAAAACTACTTAACTAGATATAAATAAGCTCTATCGGTATTATTTCCTGAATCGTCATTGTATAAAGAGACTTGGCAAACGAAGGGGTCGACTTGCAAACAAAAGACTCCCGATCCTACGGAAACGTTCCAAAACAAAGCAGTACTCTATTACAACTCTGCTATGTTGAGCTCACTAGTAACTAGCATGTAGTCTGACTCAATACCCATACATCTCCTCCTCCTCGTCTTCCTCTTCTCCTCATGTCTTCTTCTCTTTTCCTTCCCGTCCTTCGTTCTATCTCTCGTAAAAGATGTTGATGGAGTAGGATCATCTGTGGTGTCCCAACGACTTTCCAGTTACGGAATAGGATAGGATAGGAAGCCATACTGTTTTAAGGCTCTGTGACCCTTTCAACTAACTGTATTTGTATAACCACTTTAAATGGTAACAAATAAAAGGAGATGCAGTGGCTTATGTTTAGTTGCACAGTGATGTTGACAAGAAAAAATACGGTCAAAACGTGAGAGCTTGAATTAGTAATATCTGGCAAACATCATTAGTGAGTCAGCGTTTTGTTGTGGGGGAGGAGAATGATGAGAAGAAGATGAAGAGACAAATAGAAGGTAGATGACTATACCCTCAGGACGTATGTCATTTAGCTTACAGAGCACTGGGAGATGCTTGAACGTCGCTTTGCTGTTGGATCATTATCTTTTATCAGTCGACCATTCAAGTTTAAAGTTGTGGCAGTTTCTCACTATGTGTGACTAACTGCGCAACGGTTACGCTTTGGGGTAGAGAGTGGAGGAGATCCTAGGTTTCACGCAAGTCCCATATACTGTGAATTGCAGTGTTTTTGAACAGAAGCGCATTGTGGGGAGGGGAGGGGGGGGGGAAGAGAGATTTGCGTGTTGTAGACACTTCTTATTTCCACATGGTCGCACACACGCATCAGGTTAAACATTACATGCACGGGGAGAAACAAAAAATTACGAACTCCTGAGCATAGGGAGTGTGAGTGTATTACAGGAAGATTTGAAAAGGAGAGAAGAAGAGGATGGGGGAGTGCAGGAAGGGAGGAGGGTTGAGAGAGAAGTTGGAGGATAGAAATAGAAACGGTTGGGGGAGTGGAGAGAAAGACGATGGTGGGTGGATGGAGGGGTGGGGCGGGGGTGAAGAGAGAGAAAAGAGAACCGTGTAAAAATGATAAAAGGTTACTCAAAGCCCCGCAGCACTAAAGGGCAATGAACGTGATGTTTGTGTAGCCTAAGAATTTGCAAACATGTATTGTGCATCATCAGCATATCAATGAATATGAAAATATTGTTGCCTTTCCTCATAGGACGAGATAGGATCAAATATATTTGCCACCTGCGTGGCAATAATTCCCGCACGATTTACTTTGAACTTGACTATACCTTCCACCCCCACCTAAACTCCCCCTACATTTAATTGTTTTTGATGGAGACCTTAAAGTACTTGTTAAGGAACCTATCAACTCACTATTTCTATTATATGTGGCATAGTACAACCATACGTTGGTTCTCGACATCGCAAGGTCTTTAGAATGCGTTATAACACTGTCTTGGTACAATGATGCATAGCAATGCCTCAGAAAAAAAATATAGTCGTTTTATTTATTTATTTATTTAATCGTTCTTATATAGCGCTTTTCCAGCTCAAGAGCTGCTCAAGGCGCTGGCCGATACAGGATCTAACTCGAACCGCCCGAGACGCCCACCCGCAGCCTTTGGGCGCATGGTCTGACGCCCGGACAACTGAGCACAATCCTGGGCAGCCAGTGATGGGGGAGAAGGAACTAGGTGCATGCTGGGCGTGTTCTTGTCACCGGCACTCACCCGTCTAGGACATGAGCGTCAGTATTTTTAAAGTCCGTTATGATGGAATGTATGCGACACAGACTAGACCTCGGTTTATACTCTCATCCGAAGGAATGCAACTGGAGAAGGGTTTGGGGAAGGACGGAAAAAGGCAGAGAGAGAGAGAGAGAGAGAGAGAGAGAGAGAGAGAGAGAGAGAGAGAGAGAGAGAGAGAGAGAGAGAGAGAGAGAGAGAGAGAGAGAGAGAGAGAGAGAGATTATATCGTTTTCTGGCGTTGTTTTCACTGAAGAGTAGTTTTTATTAGTTTTGAATAACAACTGCAAGAACGTTATAACACTTGGTACAATGATGCATAGCGATACCTCAGCATGAAAATTAATATCGTAGCATGTACCTCGAGAGGAAACGTTATTAAGAAGCAGCTAGAGAAGGATTTTGGGGAGAAAAAGGGGGTGGGGGAGGAATGAGGGAGAGAGAGAGATTATGTCGTTGTTTTCACTGAAGAGTAATTTTTATTAGTTTTGAATCACAACTGCAAGAACATAAATCTGCCAGTTGTTGAGTGTTTACATAATAACCTATATTAGAGGCCAGAGAAGAAGTTGAGTTATTTTGATGGATTAAAATTATGGGTTTAATCTTTGAACACAGAGTCGGTAGTGAGTTGTTTTGATTGCTGCCCTCCAGCTTGTTTATCAGCAGTCAAACAGGAACAGTTGTAAGAAATTAAAGAAGGAAAAAAACAGTAAAGGGGATTTGGGAAAGATGCGTGTGGTGGGGTTTGGGGTCCTTTGAAGAGGGAACATGGCGACTGTTGCTGTTTGTCAATCATTTCTGATGAATGAATCAGAGTTGTCTTTTTGAGTTAATTATAGCCGGTAGGTCTATTTTATACTATCAGTACGCTTAACGCCACACTATATTGATAGCTCTGACTCACTCTCTCAAAATACTTGCCTGTAATACGGTTTCATTCTTTTCACACTACCCAATGTGTTCTATACCTCTCTCGCCTAGTGGTTTTTGTTGGTAGTGAAAAGACTAAGATTTTTTTAGACTGACTCACGTAAGATAATTCCTACCTTCGCGACGAATAAATTGATGTTTAATGGTTCGTTCGTGCGCATTCACATTGGGAACGGAAGGGAGCTGATGGTAGATTTTATGTGCCTTGTCTTTTAACTGTTTGCATACCAATTGTTATTTTGTTTCTGAAAATGTTTTAAGGGTGGAAGGTGTTAAGAAGTTTCATTGTGTTTTAATTTAATTCATGACTCATTAATTGTCTTGATCAGTGCAATGCATGTATGTATCTATGTTTTGCGCTAATTTGTGCAGTTCTGTCTATGTGGCCATCAAGATAACATAATGCGTTTAACATTGCAAAGCTTTCTCTGAACAACCGTTAACCACTTGCTTGTGTTCGAATGTCTGCCTTTTAATGCCGCTTTTTCTGTGACTCTTCCGAAGCCGTAATATATTTATTATTTCACTTTTACATTAGCAAAATAATAGCTCTGCGCTTATCTTTTATTTTAGCACTATGGCATAGCACCTGTGCACTAAATTGCATTCTCTCACGCACAGGAGTTGTCTTCCTTTTCTTTTCTTTTTTTTTTCTTCTTTTTTTTGTGCGAAATATTGCTGTTTTTTTTTTTAACTACTGATTACGTTGGTGTCATAATAACAGCTTTATTGCAGGCAGACCCTTGATTTGTACTTCATTTTGACGTTGATTGAGGTGGATTTCTGTTCGTTTCCAAAACGAATTGGAGTGGAAGTGTAGTGTATTCTCCCTCCCTCCCTTCCTCCTTCCCCTACTCCTCCTTCCCCCCCCCCAACCCTCACCATTCTCCCAGCTCAATGTTGACGCATTCTTGGCGTCCTATTAACTGCGTGACTTGCGAGCCACGCTGTCATTTTGTCCCCAAAATTTACATACAGTTCAAATTGTTTCCCCGTTAGTTTTGACAATAATTCCGCCATCAGACGAGACATTAACGAGCGTTGTTGTGCCAACAGGTGTTGGTATTTGATTTCACTTTCTAAAACACTGCCGGTAGACATGCAGTAATTTAATGCTATTTTATGTCGTTACACGTTGTGCTCATCTTGTTGTTGTTGTTGTTTTTTTTAAATGATGAAACTGCTATACTTCACAACAGGTGTTGCATTTGACGTTATTATTATAGAATGTTTGTTTGTGTGTTTTATTTATTCAAGGTGCAAGGACAGACCGCAACAGCAAAACTAGTACTGCGCGCAGATGACCTAGAATGCATGTGACGTGATCATGGCCCCCCTGACGCCATCATCCGCCATATTGCATGACGTCATCATTCCCAGCCAGTTCTAGTCATCATCGCCCTCGTGACGTCATCACTCGCCATTTTGCATGAAAGACGTCATTGCATCGTCGACCCGATCCTGTAACCCGTATTTATACTCTTGAAATCGTGTTTTGTTTTATTTTCATTTACATTGGTCCTATTGGATTCATTACCTTTATCCTATTGGATTCATTCGCCTTTATTTTTTCAAGTACATGCTACGGTACACGTGAACATGCACTCACTATGTATTTTTCGTGTTTCGTTTTCGTATACTATCTAGTTGCATGCCCATGTCCACCATATCATTACTTGTATTTATTCAATATAAAGTTATTCTACAGTATATTTTATATGTTGATATCTTTTGATGGACAATTTTTGTGATGCTGTGTTGGAGAAAGAAGTGATCTTACTGTGTACACTTGCTACAACTATATTTATCTCCTTAGCATGTACAGTATAGTCGTGATAGCGGATTTAGCATGCAATATTGTTCTTTTTTTTTGTCTTTCCTACCAACTGTGCATGTATAGCAAGATCAAGGTGTTAAATGTTGAGTAGACTGACTTTTTCCTATGTTATCTCGCCAATCGTTGTGATCATAAAGCAATCATACCATTGTTAAAACTTCAGTTATACCATTGTTACTAATCAGCCATGCCATTGTTATGAATCATTGATGCCTTTGTTATTAATCATACACATCAAGAATACCATTGTCATATTTATTGTAAATGAACATTCATGAAGGAGTCGTATTCTGTGCGGTGTTGTGTTTTCAATCGATGGAATGGAATCTGAGTTGATTAGTAAAGAATCATTTGTTTATTGTTCAAATCAGAAACGTTCGTTGTGTTATGGTAAGTGGGGGCTATGGGTTTATCTCGTCTGTAATTCTGTGGTTTTCTTGTGTAATATTTATTTGCCTTCCTGCCTAAATTTCCTTGTTCTTTAATGTTTGCGATTTTTACTTTTTATTTATTTATTTATTTATTTATTTATTTTAAATTCTTATCTTTACTGTCTTTCTTCTTTGTAATGTCTATATTTCATCTGTCTGTCTATCTACATCCCATTAAACTTGTGAGGATCGTTCTCTGGCTTCGCATCTTCAACCCTTCACCGGGTCTGTTTCTTAACATTTCCTTTGGTGAAAGTGACATGCATTCACTTCATTCAAAACGACTCGGGGAGTACGGTACGGGCAACAGTTTCTTTAAAACGAACATTCTGAGTTAAACGATATTTCTTTAAATACCCGGCTTCGTGCAAACATAAAATAACCGCATACTAAAATGGAAAGAACGAAGTAACTGTACTAGCAACAAAGGGTATAAAATTAACTTTCATGACATGCTTTAAGCTTGTTCCCTTCTCGCTATTTTGAAAGCATGTCTTTTGCTGCAAGTCGTCTTGACCTTTACATTTTACTAGTGAGACTAATTTAGTGTAATATACCTTTAAAATTAAAAGCACAACGCCGAAGTGTAGGGTTTCGTATAATTACATATATTGGGTATGTATATGGATTGGCTAGCAATGAAGGTTCCAATTTTAGACACAGATGCCAACAATGGCCATAATGACAAGTCGGCAACGCCAAAAGATAGAACTAAAACTCTCACAAAGGAAGGAACCGAGCAGGCTGGCACACTAACACATAAACCCAGAGATCTGATTGCATAAAGTCTTACATTTAATAGGGATAATATTAAGCAATATCCGTTATTCGCCCACCCTTGTATTTACGCCCCTTCTACAAAACTGACCTGCCTAACCCTAAAGCAGTGAACTGAAGTTAGTCATTCACCCTTACCTGTCGTACTGATATCAGAATTTGGAAGATCTTGTTGCAAGATTGAATTAATTGGCCCAAATGAGCAGATTCCATGTACACGATGTGAAAGTCTACCCTTTGTTGATACGACTAAGACTAGTCCTTGTAGAAATGGTAGCAGGTGTCAAGCAAAACGCTACACTGATCAAAGAGGTACGATGGGCTGATGCTGATGAGGCAGCAGCAGGGTAGTCTAATCAGGAGACTGGTGAAGGATAATGCAACCTATTGCATGTTCCTGAACATCTAGGCCTTTCTGTTAACGACGCATTCACTTCAGGCCAAAGAGTACTTTCTTATAATAATACCCATATTACGGAACAAGATGCCAACGGCTTCGCCAGCACAGATGCACAGTTCGATTACTATGGGCAGGACCATGGTAACGGTCATAGATCTTGTCAGCAGTGACATTGGATATAGGGTACAACCCTGCCTAAAGAAAAGACAGGTAGTTAAAGTCTTAATGAGATCCTGGTCCAGCTTTAGGATGTGCGTCTAAACCCCACCCCCTTGCTTTTGTAGCAATTTAATACACTACAGCGCAGGATAAAAGTTTATGCAGTAAAACTTGGCGCGTGTTGTCCCCAATATGCCTTAAGGTGTTGGGGGACATAAATTTTAACCAACGAACGAACGAACTTGGCGCGTAGTGTCTGCTTGGACTTTGATGACCAAGATGGTCAAGATGCCTGAAAATCACAGAGATTACTAAACCTCTTTTTCACCTTGCAGCAGTCGGAAACCCAAATGCGCAGTGTAGAGTAGGTGTATTCGATGCAGATTGCAAAAGTGCAACATTGAGACGCCGGATAATTTAAACGAAGTCGGTTTAGAAACGCTCAGCCTGAAGTGCATAATACACAGCAGTGCAACTACAAGTTGTTTATGCTTTACTTAGATACTGATAGGTTGATGATGGTCAAGTGTTTAAAAAATCACACAAAAAATATAACAGATCCGGTATATTAATAATGAAAATTAGTGCTGAAAGCGAGTACCACTGGAACATAACACTGATTGTGTCTCTCGTACTGTCTTCGATCGGCGACCGAGTCGACCAACAGCCATCCAATATGTCCCAGACAAACCCATTTGTCCAGAAACCCTCGCTTCCAGTCTTTTCAGGGGATGATATGGCGATGACTGTGCGTTTCTGCGAGGAAGGATGTGTTGTCTCTCGACATCTGACCCCCAGACGGTCAGACCTTCCTAGCACCTTGATAGCAGCCACCACTATTATCATACAAATGGCAATGTCCACCAGACACAACCACTAATCTCCTCACGTCTTGCCCCAGAACTAAGGCTAAAAAAACTGTCCTACGAAACTGGTTTATTGTCCGGTCATAATTTCTTCAACATCCTTCTTTGATACTGGTTCATTCAAGGAGAGACTTTATAATCTTCGATAATAATCTAAAGTTCCAGGTTGACTTTGTTAACACACCAGTTCGATAATTAACACCACTATCGCAACACATGCACTCATTTTAGATTTTTTTTTATATGCACACGGAAGAATGCTCGCGAACACACGTCATCACCACCATTCCTGCAACATCCACATAAACCGATCACCCACCATCGTTCGCCCACTCAGTTTAAAACTACCACCACAAAACAAGAAGGAAAAACAACCAAGGTTTTTAGCTAGCCCATCTCTTCAGCAGAGGATTTAACAACAACAACAACAATATTTTAAAAAATTATATATATTTATAATTTACTCTAACATGCTCAATTTATTTATTTATTTATTTATTGTTGCTTTAGGTCCAGCGGACTCTTCCGAGCCAAATCAGGACCGGACAACCCCCGATCCGCATAAAAGATCTGCCGAAACAACCCTAGTGGGAAAATTGAATGCCCTCCACCGGCCAGTCACTTTACAATAAAGACATCCCACGCGGGGGACGGCTGAGGGTTGACCTCAACTACGCGAACACCCCGGTTACAAAAACAAAATAGAATACAACCATCATTATAAATCATCAACAAAACACATACATATAAAATGCCTATAGTGCGAAATAATACAATCATAGGAAGCCCTAGTGACCACCCGGCAGAAAGCGTCCAACACTCCCAAGCTGATCCAACAGACCCCATACACAAACAAGGAGTCTTGTCCAGGAAGAGTTTTCAAGAAAAAAGGTAGGTCATTGATCTAGCGAAGAAGAAGAAAGTATAGCAGAGTGATAGGACAGATCAGGAATGTGAAAGAGCAAATGATGAAGACAGCGACAGTGGGAATTTAAAGCACTAAATTTCCAGAAAGTGGGGATACTATTTATACTGAAACCCCCGGCACTCCAACGGGGGGAACTGTTGCCGCAGTGAATTAGTCATGCCTACAAAGGCAAGACAGGTTTTCAACTGGGGCTTTCACTGTTCCCTTTATAGGTTAGAACAATCTACAGTGACAAGATTGCTCATGACCCCAAGGGGTGAACATGCTCAATTAAGTGGTGAAGTCAAATGCTCACAGTGCTAATATGCTCAATCAAGTGCTCACAGTGGTGAAGAACCGCAAACTCCGATGGTATGGCCACGTCACCAAAGTATCAGGTACTGCAAAGACAATCCTGCAAGGCACGGTTAAAGGAGGCGGAAGAAGAGGGAGACACAAAAAGATGTGGGAGGACAACATTTCAGAATGGATTGGCCTGACATCGAGCGAAGACATGAGGGTTGCTGAGGACAGAGAAAGATAGATTACACTGGTTAAACGATCACCTGTGGTGCCCCAACGACTTTTGAGTTTCGGGATAGAATAGGATAGGATATACTCAATCAAGATGTTCACGAATATTCGATTTGTAGAGAATCTTTTTTTTCCATGGACCCCGCATCTTCCATCTCCCCCGATAAACACTGCTTTCTCCAGTACCCCAACATCGTTTCCCTTTATTCTTCCTATCGTCATCGTCAATGGAGAGTAGATTTTAACGTTCCCGCACACCTAAGCGTATAGGGGAGTCATCGTCAATAACTGTAGATTAAAGTCACACGACACCGAAGCGTATATAACATCCTGTATTATTATTATTACTACTATACGCATCGGTGTCGTGTGACTTTAATAGGCGACTACTGGTCACATTATTCTGACACCAGCGAACCAGTTGATGGTAAGGGGAAAATAATATGGTCACACATTGGCCAATCCGGGATTCGAACCAGGTACCTTTCGGTTACTAGTAAGACGCTCTACCAACTGAGCTACCCGGCCCCTCTCATCGTCAATTTGTTTGTGTTTGTTTGTAGATTATAGTCACACGACACTTTCGCATATAGGTGACTACTGGACCGATTTATACTGACACCAGCGGGCCAGTTGTTGGTAAAGGGGAAAATAATATGATCACACGTTGACCAATCCGGGATTCGAACCAGCGACCTTTCGGTTACTAGCAAGACGCTCTTACCAACTGAGCTACCCGGCCCCTACTCATCGTCAATTGTATATAGGTGACTACTGGACCGATTTATACTGACACCAGCGGGCCAGTTGTTG
This sequence comes from Oncomelania hupensis, assembly GCA_036898135.1. Taxonomy (NCBI): domain Eukaryota; kingdom Metazoa; phylum Mollusca; class Gastropoda; order Littorinimorpha; family Pomatiopsidae; genus Oncomelania; species Oncomelania hupensis. The sequence goes on from CM072512.1 coordinate 96,040,043, forward strand.
GTAAAGGGGAAAATAATATGATCACACGTTGACCAATCCGGGATTCGAACCAGTGACCTTTCGGTTACTAGCAAGACGCTCTTACCAACTGAGCTACCCGGCCCCTCATCGTCAATATCATCGTTGTTTCCTTTTATGTGTCCTACTCTTCATTTACCCCTGCCCTACCCACTAATATTGTCGTGACTGAATCAGTACACACCCACCGCCCCTCCCACGGACTGAATCACTTATCACCATCTGCATCAGTCCAATCATCACAATCTCTCCAATCTGCCCACCCCCTAGTTTCCGATCACATAAGCATCACAGGAGCATTACGCGTTGGCCGGATCCCCGATGGCGCAGCAGTATGTACTACACAACCTTGGTCTTATTAATAGCTATGTAATACAAAAGCTGTGTGGTAACTACTGCCGCGCCATCGGGGATCCGCCCAACGTGTTATGCCCCTGTGGTCAAACTGAACTGGAGGTAGGGGGGTGGGAGGAGGTGGATTGAATTGGGTGGAGGGGCGCCAAAAAAATAATAGGTCGACGTTAACAAGAATAAACAACACCGTTCGTCTTAACCATTATTGAACATTTAAATTGACGATCAATGTCGTCTTTTGATAAACCAACACAGTTGCTAAATCGCCAGTGAAGATGTACAAATATCCATAGGCGTACAGTACACACAAACGTCACAAAAGTCACACGATGCTTCGGTACAGATAAATTGGAAACGAAACTAATACAAGTGCTTCCAGAATCTACAGAAACTAAAAAGACAGGTATGTAGGGACATTTCACAAATAGCTGTTTTAGGATTCTTGTGCCTTTTTCTGTTGTTTTTTTCTTCTCCAGCTGTAGATCTAGAATTTCTCTTGCGATAAAATACAATTCTCAGAATCTGAATTTGTATCTATTTGTCATTCTTCCCATCCCATCCCCTCCCAACCCCATTTTCCCGCGGTCTTTTGTCAAAGAAATGTTGTCAGAAATACAGGTAAATTCGATCTTGTTCTTTGGTCGAATACCAAACAACATTCTGTCCTTGCTAGTTTCTTTGATGCCGCCATAAACCCTTATCCCTTGTTATGCGTCGTCTGATGTTGTCCACATACTCGGCTTTTCGTTTCATGTCTGTTTTAAGGTCTCCCTCCAGTGTTCGCTTTGATGTTCTTAACGTCGCGGAAATTAGGTAAAGCCAGTTTTAAAACCCTGGGGGAAACATACATAAAAACCTTAATAAAGAAACTCTATGAAAACTTTTTTTTTAAATTTTGCTGCTATTGGTTGCAATTCTGATGAGGAAGAGCCGAAACGTCGGTCAGATGAAAAAATGAAATTAATCCCTTTGTTTTCAAAGATAATCGCGCGCGCATGCACACACATACACACGCAATGCTCTCTCTCTCGCTCTCTCTCTCTCTCTCCTTCTCTCTCTCTCTCTCTCTCTCTCTCTCTCTCTCTCTCTCTCTCTCTCCAAACTCTTATTGTTCTTGTTCGACATTCTGAAAGCGGACAGTCCAGGGCCTTATTTACTGTCTGGGGAAAGTTTCTTTCTTTGCTGTTTATGCAGGATATAAATCGAACACATACAAACAAATTTTTATGAACTACGTGCATCACAAAAAAATGGCCAACGCAAAGTCGACTACTAATACAATTTCACGAGACTATTGTTTCAATGAATAATAATGCCAAAGACAATCTGAATCATGCTCGGACCATTAGCCCTTGACCCGCTAATATGTGCGATCTAGGAAGACGAGCCGCTCGAGCGTTATATTAAAAATCTAGGTCAGGGGCAACTGACAATTCCCCTGTGGTAATTCGAGTTAAGAACTATCAGCAATGAAAATTGTGCAGTCGAACAAGGTTTGTGGGTACGGTACAAATGTTCGTTGTACGAAAACCGAGTTCCGAAACTACGAGCAGGTCTGGAGGCAGCCAACAAACAGCTGAACTTCTGCACTGAAAGTGTTCGCTCTTTTCCTCGGCGTATTTGATACCGACAGCTCTGTCTTGGATCTAGGACCTCGCGGCGGGACAACTGTGGAACTTGGGACCTTTGGGGCTTCCATCCTACACCGACTTCTCAACTCTGGAACTTCGGACAAGACTTCAGCATCAGGGCAAGAACTTGAGGATCGATCAATACCGTTTTGCCAAACTTGATCACGTCGTTGGCCCCACTCTCGCTCGCCGGGACATCTAACGGTGAGCATGGACTGTGTGGTGTCAAGTGTGGTTTACATAAAACGCTAATTATGCTCTCTGTCTCTGTCTCTGTCTCTGTCTCTCTCTCTCTCTCTCTCTCTCTCTCTCTCTCTCTCTCTCTCTCTCTCTCTCTCTCTCTCTCTCTCTCTCCGTTATATGTGCAGTTACAACAATTCTAATATGTTTTGTTATCGCTTTTCTCCTTTGTCAATTTACCGCTCTCTTTATGAATTAAAAAGTGCCTGTGCATGAGCCGAGGGGTTGTATCAGGGGCGGATCTGGGGGGGGTGCACCGGGTGCACGTGCACCCCCCCACGGACGACCAAAAAAAAAAAAAAAAAAAAAGAAGAAAGAAGAGGAAGGAGAAAAAGAAGAGGAAGAAGAATATTCAGAATATCCATAATATTCATAATAATCATCATGCTAATAATCATGCTAATCATCATCATCATCAGCAGCAGCAGCAACAGCAGCATAATGATAATAATAATAATAATAATAATAATAATAATAATAATAATAATAATAATAATAATAATAATAATAATAAAAAGAAGAAGAAGAAGAAGAATAGAGGACAATAATAATAATAATAATAATAATAATAATAATAAAGGACAGTAAAAATAATAATAATAAAAATAATAATAATAATAAGAAGAAGAAGAAGAAGAAGAAGAAGAAGAAGAAGTTGTTTAATGTATTTAAAGTCTTTCCACCAAAGTGATACAATAATAATTTATTTAAAGTCTTTCCACCAAAGTGATACAATAATAATAATAATAATAATAATAATAATAATAATAATAATAATAATCGTCATTTACCTTAAAGATGCTGAAAAAGCGCTATATAAGAATGATAAATAATAATAATAATAATAATAATAATAATAATAATAATAATAATAATAATAATAATAATAATAATGCATTCTCTCATATTTTCTTTCCCATATCAATCCCTGCCCTCTTCACGCCTCAATCTCCTATTACCCCCACCCCCTCCCTCCTTTCTTCTTTCGTTTACTCACACTCACCAATCGGCCTACACATGTTAGACATGTAACAGCTCAACTTCAAAGAACGCCGGCCAATTATGACGTGTAACATCCGCTAAAACGTCATATGCCGCTTGCATTTTGCGTTTATGTAAGAGGTTTATTTTCAATGTAAAACATTTATTTCCTTGTGCGCTGGGCTCATTGTTGATAGAAGCGGGGACTGTCCTGCCTGTAGACTAAACAAGCACAGTGTCAATGATTAGCGCATGATGACAAGACCGGAAATTGGGCGAGAATACCTCTGCTTATTTCGTTTAATTATACTCCTCTCATTCCAGCTCTATGTAGAAGAGTTCATTTTATATTGTGTCACTCTTTATTTAGATAGACGTCAAAGAAGCAACAGCCTAGCGTTGTTGCACAGCATTAGTGTTAGTTACCAGTTTTTAGGAGTATTTCTATTTTGTGAAAAGACATTTTATATTGTGCTGAACCATTTTGTGACCTACCTCACACTGAAGTGGTATGTACATATTTTGTTTGATAATGATGATAGGGATAGAGATAAAGATATTTATAATTTATTTTATTTGTCGTTTATTCTTGTTAATATTATTCTAATCCTGTTTATTCCTAAAATGTATATTTACAGCAGTTATAGCAACAGCTTGATCTAAGTACAATTAGGTAGCAACTCAACAACAAAAGAAAGTGTAACACATGTATGTCAGGGCGTTTTGCCCATAAACTGTTGTTTTGAAAGAATAACTGTTCTTTGCTATGAATCTGAGGTAAGATACAAAAACTTCTCTCTAACCCCCCCCCCCCCCCCCCCCCCAAAAAAAAAAAAAAAGTGCACCCTCCCGCGTGAACCTGCTGATCCGCCCTTGTGTATGGACATTGGAGTAGAGTGGACACACTGGACAAAAGAAAAAGGCGATGACCGATGGTCAGTGTTTGTTCAACCTGTCTGTCCTTTTCACTCTATCCATTGAGACACTGACCGCACGCTCCTCTCTCTCTTTCTCTCTCTCTCTCTCTCTCTCTCTCTCTCTCTCTCTCTCTCTCTCTCTCTCTCTCTCACATAGAGCACAGCACACAGCTGTCACTATTTCCACTCTGGACTTTTTTTTTCTTTTTTTTTAAAAGTGCACTGACATTGTTATTGGTTTTTCTTCGCCCGTTCGTTTTACTTGGGTGTATGTGCGCATAAATCAGTCATCTGTTCGCTTACGTACGGTCACTTCCTGGTAGACTCTTGCACGTGTGTGTGCGTCTCTGCTTTAAAAATGGGCGAAAAGGGAAACCTGGATGAGAGTTATAGCTGGGGACGCACTTTGCAAGATGGTGGAGGTAGAATGTTTTCCAGATCCAATTTATTCAACAATGAGGCGGGGGTGCTCCGTCGAGACAGGCCACATAATGCGGCGACCATTTCAGGTGATTTCCTTTCGAGACAGATTGGCATTGACGTTGAGAGGCGAAGGTCGTTCGGTCATTCAGTCGTTCTGGCCAGGAACGACATTTATCGCTTAGCAGTCAAAAAAAAATTCCTCACGAGTGCAAAAAAAAATCCTCAAGAGTGCATTCGTAAAATTGTCACCGTCTTTTCCTTGTGAATTGACAATAATTAGTAGTAAGCTTATTATACAGTGTCCGTTATTTACAACTTATGCCATCTCGTGCATGAAACGTCCGGTTTATAGTCAACGTGTTGTTCTTCTTAGGCAGTAAAATATACGGCGTTATATGGATTCCAGTGTTCACAATTACAGACAGTCTGGAGACTACATCATTTGCGGCCTAACATAACGTGGCCATGCGTAAGATGACATCATTCGAGTGACGCCTCTATCCTTCTCGCCAATTTCATTCACACATAGGTGTTAATTTTTCAGGTTTCTCTACTGCACTACCTATTCACACATAGGTGTTAATTTTTCAGGTTTCTCCACTGCTACAAATTGGTTATTCCTGTGGATTCGTGTGGGAATTACCGTAAGCCGTTCTTTGTTTGTCCAATGTATGGTGAGAATAAGAACGTGATCTCAACTCACACCAGCGAATAACAATTTCGGAAAAGAGTTGAGGTTTACAATGAACGTGCGTTCTTTTTTAAGTGTATCTGTTAGAATTCAGCTAATTAGATTTTAATTGTAATTTTTAAGTATCTTTTTGCCTAAGCGGACTGTGTCATTAAAAAAATGTGCTGACATCTGTCTTTGAACGAAGACACTCTTTTGGAACTGGAACGTAAAAAGAAAGATTACTTGACCATGTAATGTCTGACAACCAACAAGGACTATGCTGTCGAGCAGTATCAAACTAATGTACCGTCGTTGATAGCAGTGCAGTACCTTTTTGAAGAGTCTTAAGACTCGACATGCTGCTTTTGGACCTTATTTTACCACCTTAACAATTTTACTGATACGTTTGACCGTTGTGTGTGTTCTGAATATAGTGCAGATATCCTTAAAAAAAACGCCTGGAAAACTTAAGGCGTTGGGGATAGACTTAAGTGAGTCGTTGGTGTGTATGGTGATGTGATAGTATAACGCGCAATCATCATCCCATGTAGCGTGAAGTAACAATTCGCTATTTCCTGTCACTGAACTGTCATTCCTACAGCGGCCACTCGTTTATGCGTAGTTTGGCAATGACATGGAAATAGAACGCGTTTGTGGGAACTTCTTCACGGACTGGTGTCACGGAAAAGCATCATACATTTACCCTACCTGCAGGTGTAAAATGAAATGGCCGTGTCTTTCAAGATCCGAAGTCAACACCGGCCAGGCGCCTTTATACGGCGTGCTTTCTACTGTAAAATAGCTGAAGGGTAGGCCATCTATTACAGGATAGGTCATTGTGCCTGAGGCAATTTACTATAGGTCGAGCTTGTATTTTTAAAAAAAATTGTCTTCCATTCTGCAACGGTTTGCGTTTTGGTGACTGACAGAACATTACTGAAAATACTTTGGCTTAGTAAGTAAGCAAGGACCACGTTCTATCCAAAACGTTCCTTTAGAGGAAGCAGAAAGTTGAGACTTCTGTCAGATACGAATTATTTGTTACCCGAATCGTTCTCGCCGAAAGCCCCGAAACGGTATTCGGCGAACTCATTCTCGCCCAGTTAAGACTGAAAACAGTTCGGCCGAGCATTTTCGTTCGGCCGATAGCTGTTCGGGTCGTTCGCCGAACCACCATTCAGGCAGTTAAGTTAGGGCTTAATACTTATTGATGAAGTTTACATTTGTTACTGATAACTGTTAAAAGAATAATAACAGCAGCATAGAAAAATTGATTAACAATATTTGTAAAGCTAAATTACTGTCTTATTAAATGCCTCCATTGAGACAAATCCGATCTTGCAAAGATTAAGAAGGAAATATTTAGTCATAGTGCAATATAAGACCGCAGAACGGCATTCTATTGGTTGACATGCCAAAATTATTGATATGAAGCTGATGTTGTGATCTCTCTTGACAGTTGGCCATTGCACACTGCATATCCTGTCTACGTACGTGTACACTAAGGAGGCGCAGTAAAAACTTCAATCCGGAATACTTGTGCGTTATTTGCCAATGCTAAGGGAAATCCTGTCAGTAGCGTGAGCAGCCGTTTTAGCAATTGCCAGTGGGCCATGAAATTTTGACTGCAGAACTCCCGTTTCTGTTGTTGCCTGGAGTAATGAATGTACATTGATGATTCTTTTTAGAACATGGAGTGGTTTCGGTTCTGGATAGCCGTAAATTTAAAAAGAAGTTTTTTGTAGACCACTGAAATTAATTCATTAAACCTACAAGGTTCCTGTATGTACACCTTCGTCATTATATCGTAAGGTTTTCTGTTGTCGTTTTTTAAGTATACATATTATGTAATAATTAATAGTTAGTACACTACTAAACATGTTTTTTTTTAAAAATAAAAAATGTTCAAGGTATCCGTGCGTGCGTGCGCGTGTGTATGTTTGAGAGAGCGAGAGAGAGAGAGAGAGAACGTCTGTGTGGGATGTGTCCGTTTGTGTCTGTTTCACACGATTACTTAAAAAACATAGTAATAGTGTATTGTTAATTTCGGTTTGATTATGACGGTGGTACGGGTTGTCTGTCACCTGTTGTGATTTGGCTAGCAACAACAATCCCCTCACAATTAGAAACACGCGCTTGTGATTGGTTATTTGCCAGTCTTGACTAAGGCTTAGCGTTAACAACTTGTTCAGCTCTTTCGGTCCTAAAAATAAAACACGGTAGAAATAGTGACAGTTAGTGATACATTTTCATACAGTTTGTTTTGATCCGTTTTTAAATTTAACTGTGGCGTCGACATTTCGGACGAATATTAGGCCTATCCACAATGTAAAAGAAAATCAAGATTTTAAAAAAAATTGTAATTTTTTTTTATTTGTTTACGTATTTATTCATTTTATATATATATTTTATTTAATAAGTCCTGTTTACTTTATATTACTCAGTGTAAACCATGGAATTACCTTTATAAATTGCGGGCTTTTATGCAACTACTCTATTTACCCGATCTCGCAACACTGGCTCGAATCATTTCCCGAGACAAAGACGCAATGAGTGACCGAGGGCTCCTTGCTATCATCGTACTCCTTCTCTAGCTCGCTCTTCTATTTCCTAGACTGTAGAAATTCACAGCACAGCGAAGAGTGCGTGATGGTGTTAGAGGAAAACAGAGAAAAAGAGACCATCCTTTTATTTATGTAGTACTTGACCTGGTTTTCCTGAATTTGCGAGAACATTGGTTCGAGTACAACAATGTGAGAGCAGATATAAATGGGGAAAAAAGACGAAAGAGAAGAGTCAACTGAAATCGTATGAATAGAAAAGCAGGGAAAACAGGCATGCATGACGACTGCGAAGGAGTGTTGGAAGACATTATAGGATATTGACTCGGATTATCCAAATCGTACAAGTGTCGTCCGTCTGCTTACTAACGCAGAAGGAAGCAGGAGTGGTTTGTCCCTTCCTCCGAAGTATCGTCACTCTGTCACCAAAAGCGAAAAGGGGTAAATAGCCCCACAATGATGTGTTTCAGTCCCAAAATAACGACGCCTGTATTGTAGTGTGCGCGGCTGCTGAGTGAAGTATTTTTTGTTTTCTTCGTGGCCGATGCAGATCGGACAAACATATTGCCCAAAGAGAGAGAGAGAGAGAGACCCGTGTGTCAACGTGGATTCGGACAGTCCCGCTGTTTGGGGTCCTAGGGCTACTACTACGACTAATACTACGTTGTGTACTCTGTACTTCTGGCGCGGGGGAGTCACTGTGTCCCCTTTTTCCTTTCACTAGGCTTGAAGGTCAGTGAGAGCAGCGGATAAAATCTGTCTTTGTCTCTAGACGGATGTCAGAGCATAAATGGAGACGTTGTCAAAGTCAGTGCAGACAGTAGAGTGCGTCCTTTGAATGGACGACAAAGCCTGGATCTGTAGAAATCAGTGACATTTCATCCCCGTTAGTCGCCAGTGATGTTTCTGTCAACGACACCACTTGTTAAAATTTGGTAGCGTTTAAATTCTCTACTTTGTTCCTTGAGATTTCCTGCCAGCTTTAGCTTTAGTGCTGACAGTTAATATTAGTTCGTGCCTCCCTGTTTGCAGATTTTACTACCTCGTTGTAATCAATCAGTAACCCTGGAGTTATAGGCTGTAGCAACATTGCGTTGCTTCACCGTGGCGTGTGTGTGGTTTCGCGGAGTTTGCGTCGGGTTGCGTAGACATTGATTTTTATCGATTTTGCTCAGTTAGTTTGCGTCGCTTGAGGCGAAAGGGCGTGTTGAACCACGCTGCTGCCGTGGATTATAATACTTGTGTAGTCAATGGAGCGTGGTTTGAATTAGGTACTCAAAATTCTGTTTTGTATTTACCTATAAGAAACATTCATGTGTTGAACCTGTACTATTAAATAAGGCTGATGCACGCTGCTCTATCAGAAGACGATTCGTGTGTTATCAGTCTTTTGGCCTAGTTGTAATAGTAACAGTGTCAAAGCATACATGCTTGATAGTACTGCTAGGGATTTTCCAGTCATAACTGCCAGCTGTGTGGACATTTCTTGCAGTAGTTTTATTGGCCTAAGATTGCGGACCTAATTTTTTTTATAGCTCTGTTGCCGGATTCTATCGGCTATGACTCGACTTTGTCGGCGGTGATTTCGTTTTGTGAAAATTGCCTGTGACGTTGCAAAGGTGACTCATTCGCATTTGACTTACATGGTCTTTAATTTAGTAGTTACGGAAACTCATTCAGTGTTGTAGTTAGTTGTGTGCTCTTAAATACTGCTATGCGCACACACGGCATTGTAATAAGACTAACGTCTATAACACACTAACACCGGTGTTCGTACGGCTATTCTAGGAGCTAGCAGTGAAAAGTGAATGAGACTACGCCTCTCGCCGGAGTCATTCATACCCGTTTTCAGCCCCCGGGCTGCTTTCATTGTACCCGTTCAATAGACGGGCCTGGGGGAAAGCCTATCAAGAGGAGGGGTTTCTTTCTGAACACCGTGTCAAAGTAAACCCACTCTCATAACCTGATAACCTCCTAAGTGCCCGAGCAGTGGTATCAGCGGAACACAGTCTTAAAGGTGATAATTACCCAAGGCATGTCAGAGTGGGACTCGCGGTGACCGACTGTTTTACAGGACAGAGGAAGGGGTGTGACACTGACCGTGCGGTCCTCGGTCAGTTTTACTGCACATATAGAGCGTGTTTATCAGCCCATGTGGAATGTTATCGCCACTTCCGATACCTGTGTCTACAAACTAAACTCATTTGATATTTTCGAACAGGCACTTGGCTGCTGTGCGCGTGAATGTGACTCATGGTTTTTAAATGTTCGACACGACGACAGTACTAAGAACGATTCCTGAGGATATATTATATCACATGTATACTTCACATTTTACATTACTTTGACGAAATTTGTCTCACAGTATCACCGTGTCATCACGAATGCGCGTGACATTACGTTTGACATTCAGTCTGTTTCAGTGGGTGCGCGTGGCACGAACCACTTTGTGAACTGACCGTTCATTCATTATGCCTCCATACAATCATATTTGTGCGAACATTTTCTAGAAAGTGTGACTCGCCCAGTGTGCATGTTTATATTTGGAGCTTTGATAAGCTTTTGACAAAGGAGTAATACTACAGCTGGATGTAAAGCAGTCTTGAAAATTCAAGAAAGAATGGGAGCCAACGGTTCACACGCGGATTCGAGCCTTTACAGCCCACGGGAAGGGAAACACCTTAAGTCTGACTACATCGTCCCTCCTAACAAAAAGAAAGGTAAACGCAAAGGTAAGAATCTTTTTTAAGTTTTAAATTAAGAGATTGTTGTGTGTTAACTGCAGAATTTATGGCAAGAATATTTTGCTCAACTAGAAATGTTTAATTTTATGAAAATCATTCACGAAAGTTGAGACATTGGTTTTATATTAACATTGATCGGTAATTTTGTGTAAATGTAATATTTTACGACCTTACGTCACTTATTATTTTTACATTCTTTCGAAATTTTGTTGAATAACAAAATGTTCCTCAGTTTTGACTATGAATACAATTTATTTGAGTTATATATCTGTAGTGTAAGTATACATTCTATAAAGCCTTGAGCAGCTCTTGAGCGGGAAAAAGCCCGACATAAGAATAATAAAATAATAGGCCTAATAATAAATAATGAATAAAATGGTAATTTTGGATTCTGTTGAAGTTATTTGAACACAATTTAGCCAGCCTTGTCTGTGCGCACAACTTCAGTTTCTATACATTTGAGGATTTGCCGGGTGTGTGGAACGTAAAAGTATTATTGATCAGAGGTTTTCCCAAGCTTATGTACATTAATTTCCACAGCACTTCACACTCTAGTACATGCGTCTAGCACTTAACATCTAGTATGTTTGCGTCGCGCATAAATCTAGCATGCCAGCATCGAACAAAATATAAACCATTACTGCAACATAATATATATGAACAGTTGATGTATATACTGGTTGACATTACGACAAACTATAGGATACTCTATATTAATATTATCAGAAGTTGCTCACATAATAATAATAATAGTAATAATAATAATAATAATAATAATAATAATAATAATAATAATAATAATAATAATAATAAAGGAACAACAACAAGAAGAACAACAAAAACAACAAGCTCACATAATAATAATAACTAATTGACGCATGTTTAATGTTTACGTCATCATCACTGACCTCATGTTTTATTTATTTTTAATTACTGAAGAATGGCGTAGCCCGAAAGTCTATGATTTTATATTTTTCTTGGTGTTTTTTGTGTATTTTGTTTCTGATTTATATAATAATAATAATAATAATAATAATATTAATAATAATAATAATAATAATAATAATAATAATAATAATAATAATAATAATAATAATAACAACAACAACAAAAATTGTACATATAAAATATAGAGTGCTTTTCTTAACGAAAAGTATCCAAAATAATTTTGTTTTACTAAAATTATGAATTTACATTTATTTTAAATAATTTGTGACTATTACTACTGAAGGAGCAGACTGATAATTTTATATCAATTAACGATCTATTGTGTTCTACTACTTATACAATGATTTTAAAGCTGAAACCAGTCCTATGTGTTAACGGAATACAATAAAAACTCAATGCCATACTGGTTGTTAGACAAACAAACAACAAAACCCACATAGACTATTGATAATTAATAACTGTATGTGAACACATGATTCTCAACAAATATTAATGAATTTACATTTACATAATTTATGCTTATTACTGAAGATTGATATCGAATTAGACACTTTATTTAGATCTAGGTTAGGATTGGTGACAAAAACACATAGGTATTAAAAAAATTCCATAGCATATCACAGGGAGCCATTTTGAAACCAATTTTAATAGATTTACGCTGAAATCATTCATGATTATTCGTAAAATATACTAATGAAGAATTAAGAAAATCACGATATTCTACCTGATGTAGCACAGCTAACACCATTGTTTTGTTATCATTATTGAACGAATTTGTAATTTCGTGATAGTAATTCACTAAATTGTCAAAGCAGCGATGCATACATCTTAACAAGTTTTTTGATACCTGCTATCAGTCGTAGATGTAGTAAATGCACTACCTGAAATGGAAAGTTGTACATTATTTACAACATTACAGTGCTGACAAAGTTTTATCGAGCCTATGGACAATAAATACTATTTTATTACCCCAAAAAATAGTCCAGTCAGTCACAGTAATAAACTGAAGATGATATGTCCAAATGCTGCCACTGAAAACAAAACAAAAACTTTCTCTGACAGAAGTACTTTAATAAAATAATCATCAATGACAAAGCTCCAGCATGCTTGTGAACAATAAGAACGATTTTATTGCGGAAGTGCTAAGCCACGTTGTTGCGGAAATGCAAAGCCATGATCATAAGGGAAAGATCATATGTCCAAAAGGCAGCTGTTTGTCTGTTGAGGACCACCTGTATTCAAAGCAGCGTGCTGTAGCTTTTTGCTTCTACAAAGAACGGTTTGATAAAAGACCGTTGTTTATTACAGATAAGCCACACGACAACAATTACCTCTAGACTCCAATTATCGATTTTACGCATTCGTCTTGCCTTTACACGAGACGACGAAATTGAAGACCAAGGACACATCCGTACTAATATTAGGCCTAATGCAAAATTTCGCGCAAGACCATTGCTAGCAGTAACTGAACACTTTACTTTTGCAACTGTTTGCGGTGTAATCTAATGATCCGGTATCTGGTTTTCTATTAATATTAGCACATTATCAATTTGTTCTTTGGTGCTGTCTTAGCCGAACATTGAGATTAGGTAACAGTGGCAAGAAATGATGACGCAGAAGAACAACTCAGCATCGTGTTAATAATTTTGGAAAATAATACATAAGACAATTCCGTTGCACCGTAACGGTTACGTTATCAGTTATTGTTGCATCAGAAATCTTCGAATACACTGTCGTGTCCTCGGAATAAATGAGTAACAGCTGCAATGCAAGGGTGAACATTATTTTTTTCTGATATTGTAGTGAATGATTATTACAACAAGACAGATCTTGTTACACTGTGTTGTTGTCGGGCCCATTGAATAACAGTTCCAAAGTTATACTGTTTGCATGTTCCTATGGAGCTTTTGTTAGACCAATTATTATAAGGCTGAGTCGTAACTTCACATTGGAACCTTTATCTACGCATGTTGAACCTCGTACATTATACCATATGTTGGCTGCAGTAAATAAAAAAAATCAGACATAAAAGCCTTCTCAGAGTTAGACAGACATTATTACAAAAACTTAAAAGTTTGAGAAACCTCAGGACCAAGATAAATATTAACTTATCCCAATGATATGTGATGGGGATTTCAATTAAAGGAAACTTGATTAATTAATATAATATCGAACCTGAATAATATAGAGTACATTTTTTAAAAACTTCGGTCGAGTTTTGCGAATTTTTTTGTCCTTTATATTGAAGGGAAAAATAACAAGTTTATGTTAGAAGAATAGAAACGAAACTGCAAGGTTCTCTTTATAGAAGAATTACAATAATACAAAATAATAATTTTAAAAAATTCCGTTTCTCTATAATATTTCAAAACGAAATCTTTGGCATAAAACTGTATGTTTTTTTTTCCTGTAAAAGTGAAGGACAAAATGAACCCAGAGAAAACCAAATGTATACTGTTTAAAATCCCTTTGTGTCAGCATATTACATCTCGAACATAGCAACTCTCAGTGCGATCTCGAAATTGCAGGATAATTATGCCGCATACATTACATGTAGATGCTAGCAAATATTAGCTGAGTTCCCTTTATTGCGACCGGACGAAACCAGACTCGTGCTAGAGAGTAAATCTTCAAATCCCTATCTCTGACCTTTCGAAGCCGTCTTCTTCTTCTTCATCTAGTGTCATCCTTTCTTTGTTTCGCTTAATTGAATGTTGCCAATTATACATTGACCCTCAAAGTCTTGTTTTTAAACACGAAGGAGGAGGAAGAACACGAGAAATAGCTGAAGGACAAGGAGAAGTGAAAACAAACCTTTAAGAAAACACTGAGACAGACAGAAACCTAGGTTAAAATGATACAGAAGTCAATTCGATTTTTGTAAAACCCGGAAGCTGCACGTCATTGCTCATAGTAGCGTAGTGATGTTTTCAGGAAGACATTTTAGAGGGGGAGAAAAGGGGGTTGGAGCTATCAGGAAGTAAGCATGAACTGGGTTTACCCTTGCTTTCCGATCAATAGTTTGTTGCCCGAATCCATCCATCCCCTCGAGAGGAGTCACCTTCTCTTTTCTATGTCAGACTCTGTTTCTCGGTCTCTGTCCGTTTCAGTTTCAGAATAACCGAAGTTAATCTGATGGATAAAATTGATGATGTCTCTGTCTGTTTTCCTATAATGTTGGTTTTCTCTTCTTTTCAAGTCATTCCGCTTGTTCTCTCCTTCTGCCTCCTCCTTCGTGTTTGAAACAAGACCGAGAGGATCAGACCCGGTTTCTCTCAGTTCTATAGCGGTGGAGACTTGTTCTAGCCACCTATCTCCCCATCCCCAAACATTGGCTGTATCTCTCATCAAACGAATGTTAAATGAAGGGATACAGTGGTACACACTTAAAGCCTAAACCATCATGTACTTGTATCCTTGCCCCACCCACGGCACCTCAGCATCAAATGGGCATTAGATGGAGGAATAATGGTGCACACGTTGCCGTGTTTTCATACAATTATCAGTACAGCTTATACAGGCCAAGAATCGATATCTTCTCACTGAACCCATTGTTCAGTTTTGTTTTTACAATTTATGCCTGTCCTTTCTCAAGCAACAAAACAGAATGTCATCTGTACTCTACCAATAGAATGCCTTGCCTGCCAATAATGTCCTCTTTCCCAATAAAATGTCTACTAAACGCCATTGAATTTTGTTTCTATTCCTATCACAGGATGTTCTTTTTCAAAACAGAAAGAACGGTCTTCCAAAATATCAATTTTCAAACATATTTTCCTAAATCAAATATAAATGCTCCTTTAGAATTGAGCTAGCAAACAAACTGATAAATGGAAGTGCCTTGAGAGAGCCATTATTTTCCCATTAGCTGGCCACAATAAGTGGTACATCCTTATAATAACCTGTGTCCTCGCGTTCTTCCTGTCGGTATCTTCAAGTCTTCTCTGGCGAGACCCTCGATGTCTCCGTTCTCGTCTGTCCAACCGTCATTGTTGCAGACGAACACTTCGTCCCACTTTTCCACCTTTCCGAAATTTCGTGACAATGGGTTCTACTTCTCTTTCTCTTTTTAATATTGTAGTATTGGAATTTTGACCAGTTGCTCTGCTGACAGACCCTTCGCAATTCTTGTTTCCCCAACATTGAACTGTAGAGAGATGTCTCCTGATTTCAGTATTGACGATAGTGAAATGTTCTTCGACGTTCAGAGGTCCATATTGTAATCTGCCTGTTTTGTTATTATTTAGAACTCATTCCCCTTTCGTGGAAAAGTGGTAAGGATATATCCATTCCATTGTCTGATGTGTAGAATATAATATGCGTTCTCTTTACAAAATAAAACGCACCGATGGTAAAGAAAGCAGATAAACCAGTCTCTTCCATAACCAGAGAGATTATGATATCTGCAATGCATACTGTAATTCGTCATCTAGAGGACGGCGGGAGGGGGGGGGATCTAATAAAACATTACCTACTCTTGCCGCACCGCGAGTGAAATGACGCCTTTTCTAACGTTTCCAATCTCTTTCTCTCCCTTGTGAACTGAGGGAGGTGATAAATGTGGGTTTCTTCCAAATGTCGGAAAGCATAACTTCATTGTCCTGATCAATATTCTGTCGCTTGAAACCCATTTCCCTTGAGCTTTTGGCATTCCTCTCACAGTCTTAGATTATCCTCTTAGATGTCAAGTCAGTCTGAAGGGTACATTATTTATTTTATTCTTCAGTCCTTTTTCATCGAGTTGTCTAATTCTTCTTCCCCTCCCTCCCCCGCCCCCGAGATGTATACCTATTTGTATCGCCATAAGAGTCTACAGATTTCTTTTGGAGAGAAGTCCGCCTCGTTGATAGCAAGTCAGAGGTAAAAAAAAAAAAAGGTAAAGGTAGTCCCATAGCCTTGTGGCCGTAGGGGAGCGTGATGTTGGAGATCACACTTATCTTGGGCCAGCGTAATGAGGGTGATGCCCAACTCTCTCCCTCGCTGCTTTACCTTCCCCACCCTCAAGAGAGTAGGTACTCAATCACAGTTGAGTCAACTGGGGGCGTTGTTGTTTGTCGCTTCACACCTTAGCGGTCACCCATCCAAGTGCTAACCGCACCGGACGGTGCTTCACTTTCGACACAGTAGCGAGTGCTCCAACCACTGCACTATCCGACACCCCAAGTCAGAGGTACGAGTCTGCAATCAAATATTTACTATGTTTAAGATCTTTAACCCGTGTCTAGCAGTATCCGTGGTTGGGAAATGCTTCACACTTGAAGTGCTGGTGGTCGCAGAAATTGATATTATTATCACATTCTGAGTTCTGCCGGCGAAACTGTTTTTTTTTTCCAATCCCGATATCAGGTTGGTTATCTTTGAGATTTCATTTAGACGTCAACCCTTAGATGTTGGTTTAAATTTGTTCCAACACAGTTACTTAACCTCAAGGATATATCGGACTTTATTGCCATTGCGCGTTCCAGAAACAATCATTCACTGCACGCAACTTGCTAATCGAAGTGACCACACACACACACACAAACACACGCATACACACACAAACAGGCCTGACTCAGCATTCGTCAGCTCTGTAAGTAAAATATTGACGCCATGAGGTTCTCCTATTGTGAACATTGTGCGCGTGTTTCCCAGTGCTCGCCAACGATTGTGGCTCACAACAGAAGCCGCAAAGTTAGGTCAGCTGGAGTTCTGTCATTAGATAACAATCACAAATATTTAGAACCGCTGTTAACGACAAGCTTGCCGTTTCTCACTGCAAGCTGAGAGATTAGTTAGTGGCAAGAAAAAGGCTGAGCGTTGAACATAGGGGAGGAGTCTGGAAGGTTTGAAGACGAACGAAAGAGAAGTGCGAGAGACAATGAAATGAGACGCATTGATGTTTTTGGTATTTAAACAGGGACAGATCTGTTGCACATAAATAAATAAATAATACAATAAAATAAAATAACAAAAGTTTTAAACAGGGACAGATCTGTTGCACACAAATAAATAAATAATAAAACTAAATAAAGAAACAACTTTAGTTTAACAAATACAATAAAATACAAATGTAGGGTGTTGAAAGGGGGGATGGATAAAAAAAAAAGAGAAGCAATTCACGTTTTCAGGTAATATTTAAACGGGGAACAAAGGACTACTTCAGTGTGTGTAGTAACATTTGCACCTCTGGCCTCTGAAAAGCGCCAACGACTTGGTTCTCCTAAAGGTATTTCGACACTAGGTCAACGTGCGGTAAGGGGATACGCGCTAGGGTTTCCAAGCTAATATTTAAACCTGATAATTTGGCCTCTCTACTTCTCTTTTTCCCCTTTCTCCAATTATTTACCTATGCTTGAACTTGTAGACATTATTACTTAAGGAGAACAATTTACTCGAGCACAGGGCCTTCTCATCAGTCTTCACGAAACGTATTTTCCTTATCATTCGTATATATATTTATAATAGTTTGTTAGTCTTAATTCGCTATACAGATTAAAGACAACATGACGATTATTTTCACTCTTAGAAAGACAAGATGAGCAAAGTAAACCTGAGTAATTACAGAATATTCTGTTTTGAGGTTTTAATTTTCATCGGGCATTATTGGGCAGTATTGTATACACGACCTCTTAAATTGTTATTGGCAGAGCAATGGGAAAACCCTAATTTTCTAAGTGGGTTGGAGGAAATGGGTTAGTTACTCACTCGTGTTGAAAGTTTACTCGCTCCTACGATGCTATGTTAATGAGTTGACTTGCTCAATATTTGCAAATGGCTCGTAATCACCCGTGTAGTAGGTTAGGTAGGACCTTCAATTCAGGACCTTTTCTTGTTTAAGGTTCAATCTGAGGCGACGAATGACATTATTTAGGGATAGCTAGCACATCAATGTATTAATCTGTCTCCGTTAATCCCACGTAAAGCCCATAGAACTGTTCTATATGCTCTTTTTAGCAAGCGTCCAGTGTTGTGAATAAAACCAAGGACGGGCATTAACAAACAGAACCTGATTCATTATTTTCTAACACAGAATCAACATAATGGATCGCTGTATTGATTGGCGATAAACCATTTAAGGGTAGCCTGCTAGGCTGCCAACATCTTGGCCCAAGAAAGAAGTTCCTTTGAAGGAAAGGTGCTATCTGCATTCTTCCTGGCCGTTTTACCTCATCAATGTTTTAAGGCACAATTTTATCCACTTAAAGTGTAGAGCCATTACAATGTATAACTTTTTTGTCTAGGATAATTTAGCCTAATTAAACCTCTAGTCCCCCATTTAGTTTTAAACCTTTTGAAGTTTTACAAAGACAACAAGCAAGTATTAAGTCCTTAAACTCGTGTAGTGTGCTTTTCCATGGGTCCTTCACTGAACTGTCTAATGGCTCTCGTGAGAGAAATTGGGTTGGCTGCAACCACCATCCCATTTTCCTTGTGGTAAGGCCATATACAGCATCACGCTATTCTAGCAAAGAGAAGTCAAACTGAAGTGAAGTCGTCAAAAGAAAAAAGACGGATGGTAAACGAGAAGGGCGGAGATCAGAGAAAAGAGTGATAGAAGAGATCGTCAATAAGAAAGTAGACACACGTTATTCCACCATCGCATTACATTGCGCCTAGCCTACAGGATAAAAAGGAGAGGAGCAGAAAGACCAATGCGGATTGTTGTAGAAAATAAACCGAAGAGAAAAGAATCTCACTTAGGTTCGACCTTTATAATTATATAATAATACTGTACTATGATTATATTTAAACGCATTCCCCAAGCTCACTGACCCAGTATACCTCCTTCCAACAGTTCAAAGTACTCAAACAGTCTCCATTACGCTCATGTGTCGGGGACTTTAAATTTACCAAACGTAAGTACTCAATTGTAAGTCCCCTATATGCGAATGTGTCCGGGGACGTTATTTTTTCTATCATCTATACTTTTATGGTTCAGACTGGAAGCTTTGCACACAGGTTTTTAATATCTGTAAACAGAGAAAATCTGTTCCTAAGAAGAGATTGTGTAAGTTCAAACATCTGGGAATGAGATTGTAAACACGATCCACTATTTACTTACACGGGTTACGACACGAAGGTGGAGTTGTTTACAGCGAAGTAATCTTTGTGCCACTCGTAGCACACGGAATGAGCAACAGTCTTGTGATCTTGCAAACTCGTACTAAATGGGAACACGCTTAAGTGTTAACTGAGAGGACAAATTGTTCCTGATGTTGTTGTTGTTTGTAGATTATAGTCACACGACACTTTCGCATATAGCCTAGGTGACTACTGGACCGATTTATACTGACACCAGCGGGCCAGTTGTTGGTAAAGGGGAAAAATAATATGATCACACCTTGACCAATCCGGGATTCGAACCAGCGACCTTTCGGTTACTAGCAAGACGCTCTTACCAACTGAGCTACCCGGCCCCACCGTTGTTCCTGAGGTGTTAATGATTCTTTTTATACCCTATTATGAGTACATTCCCTCAACCGTTAATAGTTGCGTTTATAAATAATTCTTTACATTAAAAAAGGAAAACAAATCGTACAATTTCGCGTGCATTATAAAAATTGTAAAGACAACTATAACCAAACTAGAAGTGTGTTAATTGAATGTTAACAGGCCCCTTTTAATTGCGTTCTATTTGTATTGTTTGACGAGTTGGGGCAATTGTAAACTCGTAATAAACTGATTATGAGTGATTTTACAGATTATGACAAGAGAATCTCCACAATAACATGTATTTTTCGAGAAACGACAAGGCAGGTTATCTTTCAGCACTATAGATGCCAAGTGGCACGTAGGCGAAATATTTATAATTGTGATGTTCAAATGTTTGCATGTGGGTGTGTGTGTGTGTGTGTGTGTGTGTGTGAGTGTGTGTGCACTTGCATAAACGTACAAATGGGTACCAGACCTTGCCTTTCTTAGCTACAAAGGGGTTCATTTGCTATAGGAACCCACTTTTTTTTTTCCAGGACCTCACTTTTTTCTAAGTACACTAGGTCCACTTTTTAATTGGAAAGAGCCAATTTTGCATCAGATTCTTTCGTCTTTAGATGAAATTTGTGTTTTTTCCGTTTAAAAAAATATTTTTCGATTCCTACATTCTTAAATAAACCCAGTTCTGATGTTTTGCAAACCTGTGGGTGTTTTTTTTTCTAGACCACTTGATTTACAATCTATATTTTGTCGTTTCTTCTGCGTTGCCATTCAAATTCGTGGGTGTCTCCTCGACCTTCAGAGTCGTTTACTTTGATACATTTTTGCTAAATATCACTTTAAGTCACTAACCATAGGGTTAAAACGTAACATGGACGTACGCATTCGGATCCGACCTCATGTGGTCGTAAATAGTCAAAGATAATAATCACGTTTCAAAAAAGTAAATTACTGGTATGACTGACCGCCATAACACACTTTTGATTATTTTGATTAGGTCTAATCTTCGCCAATCTCGCCTAAACATTGTTTGAATTATAAAATGTATAAACGAGAAGTACGTATCAGTTTGTTCAAAATGTATGGCCTATATAGGAACTTCTGACATGAATATGACTTTCATTTTCTTATTAAAAAAATAAATTACGTAATTTTTACTGTTAATTTTCGTTATTTATTTACACATCTCACTTAAACATAAAATAAGACAGAATTTATTGTATTCTTCTCTAAATTAAAACGGTGGTTTGTGGCACCTCAAACACTCTCTCTATTCAAAATCACACATATAATTATGGACTTGAAGAGTCAGTTCCTAAACCCGACACATACGGTGCTATATTTTTTTTTCTTTTCTTTTTTTTAAATCAAATTAATTAGCGCGCACACACCACCACCACGTTAATAGCCATCTATGGCTCCTGTGGTGTTTATCTGCCAACAACATCATCGGCAGTATCCAGATCCAGATCCAGATATATTTAGCGTGCCACCTCTCCTTTGTGTAAGCAAGTATGCAGATGGTATAACATTACCAATCTGCCTCGGTTTAGATTACGCAAGTTATCTATTTCATGTTGAGCGAAACGCTAATCTCTGGCGAGGCGTAGTAATGGCGCTGTGAATCTAAATTATGCATACATTTTTGCTGACGGCACTCGGAGCTTTTACAGGAATGCAGAAGTGCTGTTAGACCCTCTGTGGTGTAAAGATCAATGTTAACGTGTTTTAGAAATCGTCTTAAGCCTAGGTCTGACGAGGAACGTTTTGACTGCAATCATAATGAAAGTACATGTTTGCGAGTCATGATGCGACGCTGCGAGTCGTCGGTAGTCACACTAAAACGTTTGATTTTGGTAAACATGCGCACAGCCACTGTGCATAAACAAAAGCACGAGAGTTGTTACCCTTGCTGCGCCCAACGTCAAAATTTGTGAAAAGCAGCGACGAAAAATTTGTACATTAACACTAGCAATTCATTTGCTAAGTTCAGCGAAAAATACAATATTCCACAAACATTCATGTGACTGTATCATCTATATTACTTCACAGGTATTTTTCACACTCCACGACACGTTCCTAACGGACCGGTCAGGGCCTTGTCATTTTCCGCAAGATCACGTGATCAAAGTAGCGCGTTTCATTGGTTCCCATTCTAAATGACTTGCAATCAGTTCGTCGGAATTAGAGCATGTTCTAAACGTGGAAAATCATCGCAAATCACATTGCGAACTGATTTGACTGATATGACTGGATGATAGTCTTACGAAAATCAAGATTTTCCTTATGATTGCAATCAAAACGTTCGTCGTCTTACTTGATTTAGAGCTTTCGAATAAATATACTGGTGTTTAGGGGATTTGTTTGAATGATAACAGAAATGTTCACGGCAAGGCTGACTTCCGAAACCCCCACTCCTTACCGTGTCCGCTGGGCTGGGAGCGAATGGGAGCATTCTGATTGGTCGACGCGTTACAAAATTCGACGCATGCGCACAGTGCTATCATAGTCTTCGTAAGGGTTAGGGTTAGGGTTTTGGTTAGAGTTAAGAGTTTAGGGTTAGGGTTTGGGTTAGGGTTAGGGTTATGACGCCTAAGAACTTCGTGAAAAAGCCGGCCCGACATCACCTAGCGCATGCGCAAATGCGCTCGGATAAACTAGGAGAGCCGGAACTTGAAGGATGTGACACCGTTTTTGATGTTACATGTAGGCCTATACATCAGGGCGCACAAAAGGAATAGGCTTAAATGAGTGCTATCAAATAATAAATTATATCTATATAATTATGCTGTTCATGCTATATATACACAATAATACAGTAAAATATGTTATTCACCAGCAAATTAATGATATTATTTTTGTGTTTTTGCAGGAGGTGGCGGCAAACCTAGCCCTCCTTCACAGCCCAAGCCGTTGGACACGACCCACAACTCCATCACATTGTCATGGCAACCGCCGCGTCACAATGCGGGTTGCACCGTGTTCGCCTACACGGTGGAGATGACGACGCCCCGCGACCCCAAAGCGTGGACTGTGCTGACGCGCAGCTGCCAGACGTCGCGATATCAGGCCAAGGGCCTGCAGCTGGCAGGAGAGTACGTCTTCAGGGTTAGAGCCGAGAACATCCACGGCGTCAGCAAGGCCAGCAGACCGTCCGAAGTCATCGTCACTAACATGTACGAAACGGTGACGGAACAAATCTACGCCACGTCGCCATCCGCGGGCATGACGTCATCAGCTACCTTTCCCTCCACCTCCAGTACTTGCCTGCAGAACGGAGGAAGCGCCAGTGACCTCATTGACGGCAATCTCAAAATCATTAACGCTCCGCGCCGAAGTCACAGCATTAACCTTCACCTGGAGAACACCGTCGCCACTATACTCAACCACACTGATATCGAGGTCAAAGCCAGCACCCCCAGAGGCCACGAGGTCAAAGTGCCGACCCCGAACGGCGAGTTCCGGAATGTAGGAGGAACGCTGAACCGCAGTGAAGAGAGTGTGGGCTTTGCACGAGGGAGCATGGAGAGAGGGACGTCGCGGTACAGCACCGTTCAGAGAGACAACACTATTCAGAGAGACGCCACAGCCCGTTGTTCACTGCCGTTGGGAGGTCGAAAGCGGTCTCTGCCTATCCTCCTGCCCGGCACCAGGACCAATTCCCTGATGAAGCTCCGCGACTCCCAGACTGTGGCCAACATCAAGGCCAGAGGCGATATGACTGGGTCCTCCTCCTTGGACTCACTGAAGCGCCGTATGGGCAGCATTGGGCTGTCGTCAGAGACTGGAGGAGACGGCCAACGTCTGAGTGTCAGAAGGTCCAGAACCGGCAGCGACATCTGCAGCAACTACTCTTCAGGTTCAGGCAGCAAGGAAGACGTCATGTCCTGCTGTTCTTGTAGCAAGAGCCAAGACGATTTGAAAACGCCAGACTCTAAATCCGCCGAAGACTTGAAAGATAGCAAGGGTGGGGATGGGAACATTTGTACTGAGAATGGTCAGTGCGAAAAATGTGGTTTGAACAAGAACAAGCGGTACAGTGCCTGCAGCGACAAAGTGAAGTTGGGAGACTCAGGCTGCGCCAACAGCGGCACGGCCAGCCAACGCAACAGCCAGGCCACGGACGACTCTGACCCTCTGTCAGAAGACAGCGGCAACCCGTGGGAACGTCACGATGACGCCATGCAAGGTGAAGTGTCTAGCCGCATCATGACGGCACCGCTGTGTGACGATATGAAAATGGCGCTGTACGCTCGCACAGTTTCGAACGGCGGCACCAATTGGACGGCACGAAGTAGCCTACTGGAGGCTGAAGACCTCAGCGAAAGTGGACATCACGTCGATCACCAGCCGGACTTCAGGACCTTGCGGACCCTGCTGCATTCAGACGACATCATTGTCAAGCCGACTAGATCCCTGCCGGACGCGGCGGGAGCAGGGTTGAAAAGTAACAGTGCACAAAGAAACAGTTTCACCAGCGTCAGCAACAACAAACTGACCACCATTATGGACCTGGATGAAGATGAGGATTCTGTCAGAGTCACAACCTTGTGAACAGCGTTCATTTTAGTACTGGGCTGGATTTAGTCATCGTCGACGTACATTTATATATTTCTACCAACAAACAACAACAAACAGAAACAAAAACACTTATCTCTAGCGCTATCAGACACATTTGTATTAACCATTTAACGCTGCCAAAAATAAAGTGAACAGTGATGTGATTTTATTTGAGCTTGACTGTTCAGTGGCTGCACAACGTTTACATGAATAGGACACGATAAACTTGACACAACTACTTGAGCATATTCTTAAAACGGAATAAGACATGTAAGAGACTTGTTTTATTGTGTATATGACCGTGTGTGTGTGGCTAGTTAGGTAGAAACGCCGTTATTTTGACAAGCACTTGAAACTACGTACTTTCTTTTGACGAACCCGTGTTCCGTTAGGGTTAGGGCTGTGTTAGGGTTAGGTTTTGGGTTTGGGTTAGAGTTAGGGTTATGGTTAGCTTCAAAAAATGGACAAATGTGTAAAAATGTCAAAGGAACATATGTAGAGTTTCATGAAAGTCATAACAACGGCGTTTCTACACGATTGTGTGTGTGTTTTTAAGTTTCGTAAACTTTTGGTTACGTATACCTCGATTTCGCATGGTGCATACTGAAATTACCGTAGTAGCCTATTTTGGACCTGGGCCAATACACACTGCGTAGCTAAGACTAAGCCGAGGTTTGCCTTTGCTTATTGACTTGTGAGAGGCACTAACAGAGTCTCAGCTATGCAGTGCACTATTTAGCAACTAAAAAAAACAACAACAACTAACACAATTGTTCACATTGAAAAGTTATTGTACAGTCATTTAGGTTGTGCGCAAACCTCTTTTCCATTCCAAATTGAATATATGATAATTTCAGTTGCAATTAGTATTTAACTGATTAATTTAAGAACATAACCTTTTATTCATTATTGTATAAAAACGTATTTTATTTTTTTATTTTTTTTGTTTGCTTTTGGGAAATGTTGTACTACCCTCTAAGGGCTCTACTGTTATCAGAGATTGTGTGACAGATTGTCTACTCTTTGTCTTGTCATATCTAGATTATAACTGATGCATAATGTATGGAGCAAAGTTACTACTGACAAGAACAAGAAAATTGCTTCTAGATGAACGCATGTACATAGGTATGTGTCTAAAGTCACATCCTTAAGCCTTACATATTTCTGTCAGCTGTCAAGTAATACTGAGTGGCAGTGACCTATGCTTGAATGGGCTTGCTTGAATATATCCAGAGGCATGCCTCAGCAATCTGTTTTATTCCTGTCAAGGTCGAAAGCTGTCGAACAAGGCGTGTGTGACGTAGAATAGACGCATCGTCCAAGTGGAAAAAGCGGTAATCAAGCTTGCCAATGGTTTCCGTTTCGCGGTTAGCGCACGTGATATGATCTCTATGCTGACGTGTAAGTCAGATTGTGATGGATAAAATTAAAAACCTGTCAAATGTCTGTTTGCTTTGTTAATTTTGAGAAATAAAATTATATTTTCTAATTTTGTTTCGCCATCGATTTACACTTCTTAGTAGTTATTAATATATTTTGTTAAATATTAAAAACTATTATCATACGTGTATTACTTATTTATTAATAATTATCATGGTGAAAGAATCATTTCAGTTAAAAATTGCTACAAGCGCACGTTAACTTGTGTAGTGGGCCTGTTCCGTTATATTTTATTGTTAATACCCTTGTCTCAAGATTTGATTTACAATTGTATTGTTACATGTATTGCTAAGCCTGACATAATCAAATAACTTTGATTTATTGATAGTTAACCGAAAGTTAATATTTTTCTGTACATGTATTTGAATTGGTGCTTTTCTTTTTTTTAATCAACAAGACATGGATCGCTGTTGTAATGTAGTTTCACTGATGGATTTTTGTAAATGACAAATTGTAGGGCCTATCTACTTCTACACGTCAATATTGCTATTTCTACTGATGTGTGGACTTGAAACGAACATGAAATGGCGTGGTATAAGGCTAGGATAGTTGTATAGATGAGACTAGGTTTTATGCGCAAAGGGCAACAGTATCAACAGTTTTGTCTTTATTGTTGAAATATGGCATATTTTACAGTGAACGATCTTTCTGGTGTTTTCCATTATACACACACTGTATACTTTTACAGTGTAGGATTGTTGCCTAATTATCTTCTGATAAACGTAGGTTTTGCGTCCTATTTAGCAACGTCAGTAAAAAAATGTTATTTGGTTTATAATATAGTTTATACTGTATAATGAAATGGCTAACTGCTTACTTTTATATTGTTAACTTGATAACTGTGAAGTGCAAACGCTCTTTGCACGAAGTGTTTCCCTTCAAACATGTTTCAGCCTAAAGTATGGAGATTATGAGAGAAGATAAAGAGATTTGCAGCCTTTGTTTCTGAGCCCTTGGTCCCTAAAACGAATTCTTGACGACTGTTTCTATAGGTGCTGATCTGTCAAAAGTTTTTGATAGTGCTGTATATTTATCTGTTTCCTTCATTACGCGAAATAATTTAGCGTGCAGTGTCCTCTATAACAGCTTTATCCTACGAGAGGACAGGGCTCAGCGTAACGAACTGTGACGGCCCTCTGCTATGAATAAGCTTTAACTTCTCCTTACGCAAAGTCAGTCGATATGGAATGCTACGTATTAAATAATACTATCCTTCCCTGTGGATGTTATTGTGTGAAATAGTCTAGTGTTGGTCTCCTTGGTGGAGTTTTGTGTGTGGGCATTAAACAGTAACAGTGGGAGAACCTATGTAGCCTTCTCTGTGTAGGTTTTAGTATTAAACAGTAACAATGGCATATACTTCTTTGTGGAGGTTTGTGCATTCTTCAGTCAAGGTTTTGAATTGTGGTTTTTGTATTATGAAAAGGGGCAGCCTTTAGTCTATGAAGGGATGACCATGAAAGTCTTCAGTATGTGTTCGAATAACACACATAGTTTGTGTAACAAAAAATGTGTCTATTCAGCAAGAATGTCGTTGAAGGTCAGCGCACATGTTGATGTTTGTTGCTAGGCCATAGGGCAAGAGTCACTAAACATAATGGCTGCCGTTACGGGTTGGAAAAGAATTTTCACGGGACCCTCTCCATTTCGGAGTGCGTTCACGAAATTTTTTTTACGTAGCTTTTTTTTTTTTTTTTTTACAAATTGCCCATATTTGACGTATTGTTTATGTAAAAAAAACCAAAAAGAACAAAGACGAATAAAAAGGCTGAAGAAGATAAAACACACCAGATTAAAAGATTCTGTCTACATGTACCTATTATCGCTAAAAAGTTTCGTCAGGAATTATAAACCAACTGAGGTATAAGATCCATATCACAAACATTATAGTCGGCGATGAGAAGTCATTTTAATTATTTTAGTTATTTTAAAGTCTGACGTCCATTTTTTTTAGATAATGGGCCTGTGTTCGGTTTCTGAAGGGGTAATTTTTTTTATTTTAATATCTGATGAAGTAATTTTGAATAACATGACGTAGGATTAGCTAGATCCTTATTTTTAAGGTTTCACTTTTAACGTATGGTGAAATTTAATTTCAAGAGATACACGATACAAAATTCAAGATACAAGATAATTCATTGTCCTCAAAATGGTTAGTTTACTGATGACTTTAAGAGATGATGTTGACACTGATGGACTGGAGAGGTTCTGACGCACATTGTCTGAAGAATGCAAATTATGATGAACGTTAAGTTAACGTTAGGACGGAAGACGTTTTAATTATATAAATATCGCTATGGAAGCACACGTAGACGCATTGGTTTGGAATAAGTTGCCACTTCGTTACTGTATGCTGTACATTACATTACATGATTATTGCTTTAGGTCCAGCGGACTCTTCCGAGCCAAATCAGGACCAGCTAGTATAAAATTAGTTAGTAACTTATAATATTATTGCTAAATGATAAACCAAGTATAACAATTAAAGGCAGGGTGGTACCCTTCAGGATTTACGACTGTTGCAATTCAATGTACTGTGTATTAAAATGCAAAATAGTCTGATGTTTGTCAAATATGAATAGAATTAAGAAGGACAACGTCACCATTGTGTACACGTCTTTCTTTTCAACAGAAATGGCTGGCCTTTATAACAAACTCTGCTTTTCTAATTAATTCATTCACAAATTTAATTTGCGCACTTCGCTGTAAACAAAAATGTATGACAAAAAAGGCTGGCACCATAACATAGGTACCTCATGGTTTACGCACTTTGCCGTACAAGCTGCTCGAATGTCCATTTAAATAGTCATTATATAACCTTGCACGTATCAGTCCGCAAATGCTGTACCTTCAGAGCACATTTTACGGATTGGGCACTGTTTTCGGAGACTTTATAACATTGCACGTATCAATCCGCAAATGCTGTACCTACAGAGCACATTTTACGGATTGGGCGTGCTTTCGGATACCTGACGACTGTCTCTTTTAAAGTAGTGGTGTTTCACCATGAAAACATATGATCTTTTAATGTTTATTTTAAAAGATATTTTAAAGAACAGACTTTTTTTTCTTTTCTTTTCTTTTCTTTTTTTTTTTTTTTTGGGGGGGGGGGAGGTGGAGGGGAGCGGGAGGGAGGTTAGGCCGAGTTGGCCATTTTCCTGTTTTATTTATTGTATTTTTTTGGTATGGGAACTCTACAATGGGAGTAGCCTATTTAATATTAGTTGTCGCCCCGATCAAGTATTTTCTGGGCTTGAGAATTATACAAACAATAATTGTAAGTCAGACACAAATAAGGATAACCAGGTTCCGGAAATGACTGAAGGGAAAAGGCAGCGCGATACAGGCTGGGCTGGGAGATAATCTCATGGGAAGTCACCCTGCCGGATGTAAATGGCGAAACAGAAGTGAAAAGTGGCACAGCAAGCCAGATGTGATATGTGGTCTTAACGTCCACCAAAGTAGTGTCACCATTTATGTAGTTGTCAGAAAATGGCCTTATAACAATTATTAATATTTAATTATGATGACAGCGTTTTTCTAGACCTTTAAAGGTTTTTCGAAAAAAAAAACACTTTTGCATTTACATTTAATTTTATTTTGAAACCTTCAACATTATGTTCTCAAACGAAGTGTTATGTCGCACAGCTGAATCCTTGAGACATGCCAGTTGCTTGCAAACTTGTAACAGCAAAAATCGTTGTAAAAGATCTATGAATCCCAAAAACTTACTGGTGATCGCTGTTGATAGCTTCTTGTAGCCTAATTAATCTTTAATATCCAGACCATAGTAGCAAAATCATTGATTGTGGTCTAGTTCGCTCTCATTTTACCCTCTAGCGTGTTGAATTCTATAATTAATAGTGATTAATTATCGAAGATGTAGCATTTTGCAGTGTAGCCTAATTGCAATATTTCATTAGGCCATAATACACGACTAGAACATGTGTGAATATATATTTTTCGTTTCATTCCAAGCTATATGAAGGTGTTGTTGCTAATTACTTTCGCGCTTAAACTTAAGTTGTTACGTCCCTAGGGTATATTTTTTCCCCTCTCTCTATTATATTGACTTTGTTGAGAGCTTTGTGTGTCTAAATGCGATTTTTGACGACCATGCCATGTTTGCTAAGTAAAAGGAGATTACTAGCAAAAAATGAACTCTTGGGAGATCTGTCCAAAATATTTGTTTTGACTGTTTTGCATTTTGTGATACATATTTGCTTGAGATAGTAAAGTTTTATTGCATTTTAAATACAACGATTTTGGATTTGTCTTCAGCAACGTTCTTGTTTGTCTGTGGATTCCTATAAGTTTGCCTTCTTGTCTGTCATTATGTCAGCGAAAGCTCTTCTGACTATCTTAGAAAGAAAAAAGTTACTGTAGATTATAGTCACACGACACCGAAGCGTATAATAGGCGACTACTGGTCACATTATTCTAACACCAGCGAACCAGTTGAAGGTAAGGGAAAAATAATATGGTCACACGTTGGCAAATCCCGGAATCGAACCAGGTATCTTTCGGTTACTAGTAAACCGCTCTACCAACTGAGCTACCCGGCCCCACAAAATATTAGAATTCATTCATTCATTGGTTAGATTAACGTCCCCAGACACAAAAGCATATAGGGGACAATAAATATTAGAAATGTCTGCGTGTTCATTCTATCTTCGCCGTTTGTGAGACGCCATCGACTCATTGCAAACTAAATAGAAAACACCAATAATATAAATTCAACATAGCTCTGTTTTATGATGTCATTTTTCTGCAAAACTTAAATAATAATGTCATTTAAGTTGTACAGTTATTTATTTATTGTCATAAATATTAGGATACAAGCTACGGTGAAATTGTTATACATTAAGGCATACATGTTCGCGGTTTAGCAGACCTAATTCTGAACACGCATGTCTTACATGGTGTTGATAGTCGGAAGCTGACAATGCATGCCACATTAAAATTAGTCACCGTCCGTTTAATCTCGCTAATACCATCCTCCTCATAATGTAGCTGACACAAGGGAAAATTTCGCAAGTTTCAATGTATTGTATGATGCTTGATTCATAGGCGCTAGCCACCGTTCCACTCACTAATTTATCAATAGGCATACACGCATTTCATGGTAGGCTAGATCTATAGTTGACACGGTTCCACAGAGACGTGTTATAAATACTGTTGCAGTAGGTATCTGTTGATGAAGATGCTTATAAATGAACCACCGTCTGTTAAAATGCATACCTACACGCACGCTTACAATGTAGACTGAGTAATATCTTAACAAAACGCCATGTTTTAAACAGTGCTGACGTTCCCTAGCCAATAGCTGATGATGCATGATGGGTAAAGGTGTCCCCGTAACCTTTCGGCTGTTGGAAAGGGAAGCGTTGGGAACCCCCTTTTCTCAAGACCAGCTCAATGAGGGCCTATCTCCTCTCCCTGCCCGCTTCACCTTCCCCGGTTCTAAACAGATCCAGCTACCCATTCACAGCTGGGTAGGCTGGGGTGCGCCGTGCGCTTGTTTCAATCTTTTTGTGTCGTTAGATGGTCACCCATCCAAGTACTAAACCCTTTCAACGCTGCTTAACGTGAAACATTGCTAGCGTGTTCCCAACCCACTGCACTACTGCGCCCCCCCCGCCCCCCCCCCCCCCCCCCCCCAGTGATTCACGATACATTCATATTAAGCTGATGGTGCATGCCACATGAAATTAGTCATCGTCAAGGTAAATTAGTTAGTAATAAAAGGCATGCATGTACCCAGAACTTATCCAAGCACAGTTGACAATGTTCTCGCCCACACGCGCAGTCATACTTTATTCCGCTTAGTAGGGGACTATCCTCGGGCGGCTTGAGTTATATTCTGTATCGGCCGTCGCCTTGAGTCGCCAAGAAAGGCGGAATATGGGCGCTATACAAATACCCAATACTAATAATAATAATAATAATAATAATAATAATACTGGATGCTATACGAGCCTCATTCCTAAATCAGACTCAAAGCGAGGCGATCTGTAACCAAAATACACGTTCACATGTTACAATCACTCCTTCATATACACAACAAACACACATTCATCAATCAAACATGTGGTGTAAAGGAACGTCGCTATTCCTATCCTATCTTATGCTATCCCGTAACTGGATGGTCGTCGGGGCACCACAGATGATCGTTTACCCCGTGTAATACAATCTTTCTCTGTCCTCAAAACCCTCACGGCTTCGCTCAGTGTCAAGACAGTCCATTCTCGAATGTTGTCCTCCCACCTCTTTTTCTGTCTCCCTCTTCTTCGGCCTCCTTGCACCGTGCTTTGCAGGATGGTCTTTGCAAGGCCTGATGCTCTGGTGACGTGGCCATACCATCGGAGTTTCCATTTCGTCATCACTGTGAGCATGTCATCGTGTTGTCCAATGGCTTGCGTGATGGTCTGTCGGACTTCGTTGCTGGTGAGGTGGTGGGTATAGTAAATGCCCAGAAGTCTTCTGTAGCAACTCATCTCCATGCTTTGTATTCTTCGTTGTAGATCTGCTGTGAGGGTTCATGTTTCGCTAACGTATAGGAAGATGAAGATGACAAGGGAGCGCAGCAGCTTTACCTTGGAATGTAGACTGATAGTCCTGTCTTTCCAAATGGGCTTCAATCTTGTCAGGGCAGCAGTTGTTTGCGCGATCCTGTCGTGATCCATTGTCTGATACAACGACTCCTAAATATTTGAAACTATGCACTGTGTTGAAGAATTGGCCTTGGACTTTGATGTCCGTGTTGATGCCATCGGTGTTATTGGTCATCATTTTTGGTCTCCTCTGCACTTATTTCCATTCCATAGGCTCTGGAGGTGATGTGAAGCCTTTGTACCAGCTGTTCAAGTTCTTGTTCCTCTCCATAAAATCCATCAATGTCATCCGCAAAACGGAGGTTGGAGATTGCTCTACCCCCTATGCTGAATGTGCCTTCGTGATCTGCAAAGGTATCTAACATAAGGCGCTCTAGGAAGATGCTGAAGAGTGTTGGAGAGAGTAGGCATCCTTGACGCACGCCGACTGTTGTTCTGAACCAGTTAGGACTGCATTGGTAGCCTTGTCATATAGGCTTTTGATGACCTCAGTAATTTTGGTGTTATACACTCTCATGGTTGCCCATGCCAGACTCTGTCAAACGCTTTCTTGAAGCCTACAAACATGATGTTGTTGGTTGGTATTTTTCGCAAATTATTCTGAAGTTAAAAATCTGTTAAGTGGTTTTTCGCCCTGCCCAGAATCCTGCTTGTTCTTCAGCTATGATTTGTTCAGCTTGTTGTTCAGTACAACTTATGTTAATCTGATGAATAAAAATTGATACAACAACAACAACAACAACAACAACAACAAAAACAAAACAACAACAAAAGTTCAGCTTGGGCTTTCAACCCGTTGAGTATTATTATCAGGAGGACCTTGCTGGGATTGCTGATTAGGCTGATGGTGCGGTAATTTTTACACTCCTGAAGCTTACCCTTTTTTGGAAGAGTGATGTCAAGCGACTGGGTCCATGGTGTAGGCCACTCCCCGCTCTGCCAGGTCTTGTTACAGATGATGGTGAGGGCGTCAATTATCGCTTCTCAACCTGCTTGAAGCAATTCCGCAGATATGTTGTCCACTACCGATGACTTTCCCTTCTTCAGTGATTGCACTGCTGCCTCAACTTCTTCTCGGAGAATTGGGAGGATTTCTTTCTCTTATCTGTTCTGGGGATAGGCTAGAACTGATGAGTCTCCGTTTGGTGTGTGGTTGTAAAGGTCAGAGCAGTACTCTGTCCATCTATCCAAGACTTCTTGTTCTTCTGTAAGGCATTTGCCAGACTTGCTTTTGATCGTGAAGACCATGGGCTGTTCAACCCTTGTCAGCCTCTTCATAGTCTGGTAGGCCTTCTTAATGTTGTTTTTGTTCAGACTGCTCTCTATTTCCTGGCATTGATCTTTTATCCAGTTCTCCGTTGCTGTGTGCATGCCTTTTCGGATGTCACTGTTGATTTTTCGGTAGGCATCAGTTCCCTGTGAGGTGTTCTTTTTCTTTTTCACCTCTCTTCGTTCATCACACAGGTCCAAAAGTTCAGGTGTGATCCACGTTTTCTTCTTTGGGCGGTGCTTGCCAATGATCTCATTGGCGGCATCTGTCACAGCTGAGTTGAAGGTGGTGGCCATGTTGTTGACATCTACTTCACCAGCTCTCAGAACGAGCAGTGGTGCAAATTTCCCTCTTATTGTGGCTTAGACTATTTCTGCTGCCTCCGGGTCTTGCAGTTTGTCCAGGTCGAACTTCAGTCTAGTGCACTTTGCTGTGTTTACTCTCTTCAAGTGGAGCCGAAAGGATATCATCACGAGATCGTGGTCACTTCCGATGTCTGCTCCTGGAAAAGTGCGTGTCCTGTCAATGTTGATACTTGATCTGAAGCGTGTCTTGATCATGATGTAATCAATCTGGTTGTGATGCTCTCCGCTGGGACTGTGCCATGTCCATCGTCTGGATTTTATGTGGAGACCAAGCGTGTTTGCCAGTATTAGATTGTGGTATCTGGCAAACTCCAAGAGTCTCACACCCCTGTCATTTGTCTCGTTGTTGCAGTGGGGTCCACATGTGTCTCACCAGTTGTGGTGCGCATCTTGGCCAACTTTGGCATTCCAGTCGCCTTGCACTATGTATATGTCCTTCTTCGGCAATTGGTCAAGGACAGTCTGTAGATGTTCATAAAAATCCTCGACTTTGCTGTCGTCATAGTCTGATGCTGGGGCATAGGCCTGGATAATGGTGATGTTGAAAGGGGCTACTCTCAGACGGATAGTAATGAGTCTACTGGAGACTGGGCAGCAACCCACGACAGTGGCTAGAATGTCTTTGTGGAATCCAAGAATCCAACGCCGTGTTCGTGCCTGTCGTCTCTCCCGCTGAAATAAAGCTCGTGGACTTTGTCGGTCGTTGTTTTACCTAGGCCTTACCATCGCTGTTCGCTGATACCTAAAATGTTCCATCGATTATGGTCCAGATGGTGGGCCAGTTCTTCTAATTTTCCCTCCGCCGTTGGGTCCTGACGTTGTCTCTCGTGCAAATCCTGTTAAGTTGTCGGTAGCACACTTATCACCTCCGTCCTGGTGGCCAACGGAAGGTGCGGTCCTTGGTGATCCGGGCGACGACCGATCCGGTATGGAGGAGTTAAACTAAAGCGGAAAAAAACATCTCTGAGCTATAATTGATATTGTGTTATTGAGCTAACATAAGAGGAGTGCAAACGAGATTGGCCGGGGATTCAAGAGAATAAAAGTAATTAAAACGCTATCTATCTATCTATCTATCTATCTATCTATCTATCTATCTATCTATCTATCTATCTATCTATCTATCTATCTATCTATCTATCTATCTATCTGTCTGTCTGTCTGTCTGTCTGTCTGTCTGTCTGTCTGTCTGTCTGTCTGTCTGTCTGTCTGTCTGTCTGTCTGTCTGTCTGTCTGTCTGTCTGTCTGTCTGTCTGTCTGTCTGTCTGTCTGTCTGTCTGTCTGTCTGTCTGTCTGTCTGTCTGTCTGTCTATCTATCTATCTATCTATCTATCTATCTATCTATCTATCTATCTATCTAGTGAATGTGTGTGAGAGAGAGAGAGAGATAGAGAATGTGTGGGTTGGGTGGTGGGATGTGCAGACCGATCGTCGAAGTTCGTTTAGCGGAATTATATCACATATCAGTATAAATAAAACCATTACTATCAGCCTGCTAAATGAGGAAGCTATTTCGTTTAAAACCTCAGCGAATTGTGTGTTACGTGTATGGAAGTAATACGTATGAATGGATAACATTGACGTCCACACCCACTAATGGCGATACGGCCATGAACACCCCAGGGGGAAGCAGGACAGGGACCTAAATCAGCACTGAACCAAGAGAGCATTCATGCGACTACGACGAACAGTGAAAAATTACCTCTTTTATCCTGCCCACTACGGGACTCGAACTGACTGGGTCATTGGTAGACTAGGCGAATGCCCTAACACCGAGCTCATGCGTTGGGTCAGATATCTATTAGTAGAGCAGAAAGGGAGCTAAGGCAAGTTGTAGGTGTTTCAACGGTCACGTCGTTTTCTAGAACACCGTAACATTTGCAACCATCAGAAACATTTACCTGAATAATACATGTGTAGTGTCAGTGTACTCTATTGATTAATTACCACGAAACCAGTAAAAGCAGCTGCAGGAGAGAAAAATAAGTCATAAATAATGCATATAATTTTGACAAAATACAGGCTGCAAAATGGCCTTTGTCTCTCTTTCTCTTTTTGTCTGTCTGTCTCCCTCCCTCCCTCTCTCTCTCTCTCACTCTCTTTCCTCTCTCTCTCTCTCTCTCTCTCTCTCTGAGAAAAGAGAGTCCACCATGGTTTAAAAAAAAAGTAATACATTTATATTAAATTTATATTAAATTAATGAAGTAAATCTGTCCACAAACATATATGTACAAAACGTATTTTGCACTCACTATACATTCAGTACTATAATTCATATTATGTGTGTTTGAAGTGACGTTATGGCTGCAAGCAATGCATCAGCAAAGAAGTCGACTTCCACAGCTTTGCATTTTGCACTACCTTAATGCGATTTTGATGGGTAGTAGTCATTGTTGAGGTAGAACAAAATCTTCATTTTGTTCTAACGGTAATGCATCGGTAATTGATAGTTAATTCAGCATGAGCACCCACTCAAAAAATAAAAGAAAAATAATGCATAACGCAAACATGGACAGGCAGACGAGCAG
The DNA here is from genome assembly GCA_036898135.1 of Oncomelania hupensis. Taxonomy (NCBI): domain Eukaryota; kingdom Metazoa; phylum Mollusca; class Gastropoda; order Littorinimorpha; family Pomatiopsidae; genus Oncomelania; species Oncomelania hupensis. The sequence goes on from CM072512.1 coordinate 96,076,725, forward strand.
GTAAGTAGGTTTGAAGACAGACGCACATATAAACACACACACACACACTTCTTGCCCACAACGCGCGCGCCCACACGCACACACACACACTCACTCAATCACTCACTCACTCATTATAAACAACTGTTTTTATTCCTCTTTTTTCACTCTCAATAAGTCGATCTATAGATATACTTCGTGGTATTGGCAAGACCAAGAAGGCGAGTATTGCAACAGTGCAAGAGAAGCAACTGAGGACACATTCGCGACTGTCGTCTCATGAAAATGGGACACAACTAGTGTCACTTTTCATCAATGGTGGTTTTAGTGAAGTTATCTCCACTTTGCTTGTATTCCTTTTGTTGATAGACTCAGAGCGTGAGTGCAAAACTTGGAGAGAGAGAATTTAGTTTTTATTTAGAACGTAGACGATTACTAGGTTTAGAGACAATGTGTACCCAGATGTAGAAATAGGTCAAAGAAACAGTATCTCAGCAATCATTCTTTCTTCTTATCTTTGTCCTAAAGAAGAAGAAGAGACGGAGGAGAAGGGGAGAGGGGATGTACTGAAGAGGACCGAAGTCTATACCAACGTGGACAGGTTGTGCCTAGCTGATGTCCAAGTGTTTGTCTTTCATTACTGTTGTACTTACTTGAAAAACAGGTCTCAAAGAGGGCAATGTTCAACTGGGCGTGATATAGGAGGAGAAGAAGAAGGCAATGATGACGATGATGATGATGATTATTATTGATGATGATGATGATGATGATTGATGACGACGACGATAATAATAATAATAATTGTGATGTTGACGATGATGACGATGATGATGATGATGACAACGACCATGAACAAAGTAAAAAAATACCTTCTTTTTTTTTGCAGACCATAAATATATTTATTGTAGATTGTGTACTCCAATTTTGTTCAGTAAAACTGCATTAAGGATACTGAAGCAGTGAACCGTTTAGGAAACTGTTCATCAAGGACATGTCATAAGGTCGAACTAGTGATTATCTGGTCACTCAACTCAGTGGTCAGTGGCGTGCATAGTTGGACAACACACACAGACATTCACAATATACAGCAGTAGGAAGGCGCAACTGTTTGAAATTGGCGCATTTGCTGCCTGCAAGTATTAAAAGTAATTGTTTTAAGAAATTGCCTACTAGACCTGTCAATATATCTTTTTTCCGATTGTACTACTGTAGACCTGTAGTGAAAGATAGTACAAAGATATGACAAGGTATTTTATTATGCACAACGTATACATCTATAGACACATATAAAAAAATAGTATCCTTGCAGTTTCTCAAAGCTCTCTAGTGTCTTGAGGATGGTGAAACTCAGTCAATGAATTAAAAGATGTGTTACGAGATAGAAGTCTATATTTTACAACTATAGAGTCTATAGTTTTTTCCGATTGTACTACTGTAGACCTGTAGTGAAAGATAGTACAAAGATATGACAAGGTATTTTATTATGCACAACGTATACATCTATAGACACATATAAAAAAATAGTATCCTTGCAGTTTCTCAAAGCTCTCTAGTGTCTTGAGGATGGTGAAACTCAGTCAATGAATTAAAAGATGTGTTACGAGATAGAAGTCTATATTTTACAACTATAGAGTCTATATTTTATAGATAAAACAGTTTTTCCCCCTCGCATATCACATACTATAAAATAGAAAACGGTAAACATAAAAAAAAGTTAGCTTGCCGAGCGAACAAATAGGACGTTTGCAACAGATTCAAAACAATGCTGCAAGGCTTGTTATGCGTAAACCTAAACGTTGCCAAACAACGCCTCTGCTCAAAGAACTTCACTGGCTGCCCATTCATTTCCGCATACTATACAAAATTGCTGTTCTTAGTTACCAACATTTCAACGCTACACTTCCGCCATATCTGTCTGCAGCGCTTACAACCTACCAACCCTCACGCTCTTTGCTATCATCAAGCAAAAAACTGCTTAAGACTCTAAGAACTAACCTGAAAACAGTCGGAGACCGCTCTTTCAGTGCTCTGGCCCCTGTGATATGGAATTCGTTGCCCACTGAGCTGAGGAACGTTTCATCGCTGGCGAGCTTTAGGACAAAGCTCAAGGCATACCTTTTTCGCGCAGCTTTTAATCTGTGAACCATTACTCCGTTGACATTTTTATGCTTATCCAGTACTTTCTGCCCCCTCCCTCCATTCCAGTACGGCAGTGTTTTTGTATGAATGCGTGCGGCTGCTGTTTGCATGCGCGTTGAGCCCGCAAGGGGAATTGCGCTTAATAAGAACACTTCATTATTATTATTATTATTATTATTATTATTATTATTATTATTATTATTATTATTATTATTATTATTATTATTATTATTATTATCATCATCATCATCATTATTATTATTATCATCATCATCATCATCATCATCATTATTATTATTATTATTATTATTATTATTATTATTATTATTATTATTATTATTTAAACACATCACAATACTGCATTTGTTGTGTGTGTGCGGCGGTTAAGAAAAAAGAAACTTGTTGCTAGCTTCATAATTAATTTGCACATGTCGAGTCTTTATCTTTACAAAGCTATCAGTGCGAGTGGAAAAGTCACCTGGCCTTGGCTTATGTTAAGGTTGGTAACTAAAATTAAGAACGCAAGTCTCGTATCACAATGTTTTCAAAGAGTATCTCTCTCCCCTCACCCACCCCCGTCCCCCGTCCTCCTTCTCGCTAGTTCCCTCCTGCCAAACCATTTGTTCTCGTCCTTGTTATGTTATTAGTTTATAGTCCCCTCTCTTCCCAATAAGGATTTTCAGAGAGGAGACTTTCTTTCTCGTCCTTCCTTAGTACCGCCCTTCTTATTTCTCTTTCCCTCTTTTCCCCTGTCATCTCTCTCTGTCTTCTCTCTCTCCCTCTCTCTCACGCATACCACCTGTTCACACATCTGCCCTCCTGCTTCTTTGGCCCCTCTCTCCGCAGCTGTTTGCTGATTGGTTGGAGGGAAAACGATGATCTCTTTCATCCAGGGCGCCAAAGACAATTTCGGGAAACCTCGGGAACGGTTACTGGACACGCTCGGCCGTCATCATTCTTCGGCAAATTCCGAGAAAAAAAATGTTAGCGACGCGATCGAAGGTCCCGGACGCTGGGCGAGGAATGTTTGAAGTAGTTCGACACTCCACGTGCGCGGTTTTCTCACTGGAGCGTGACATTTTCAATGTTGAGCCACCGAGTTAGTATACTGCCGCCTGCGAGCCAGGAAGTCAGTCACAGAAGCCGACTATTGTGAATTTGGTTCGACTTTAACGTCAATAATTCCAAGAACCGCCACAAAATTACTGTGTCGAAGTCAGTGAAAAACCAATAAGTGAAATTGGTCTGTGTGTTCACTATGGGCTGGGAAATTTTTCATTATTTTGTGAGTTGCGACAGGCGATTGTGACCGTTTCCTTGATTGATGGTGCGCCAATATTTGTTACTTGAGATGAGGAAGTTGTCTTAAAGTTGGCGTGGCCTACTAAGTTCTCGCATTAATCAATCATATATTTCTCTGAGTCTTAATATCTACATGTATGTACTTTCGGCGAGCCTCAGTCTGTTGTCTACAATGTATATTTCATTATACCCTATTGTATGGTTATTTGCTTTCTTCGTTTTTATAGTATTATCTAGCCCTAGCTCAGTTCAGTTCAGTTGTAAATGTATAGTCCCCAACACATTAAGCATATAGGAGACTGTAGCCCTAGCTCAGTTCAGTTCAGTGGTTAGAGAGCTGTCCTTTTCAGTGTTTATATAGTATAGGCCTAATACTATTTTCTTCATTGCTTGATGGTATAGGCCTATTGTTTTCGCCGGTTTCAGTGAATCATTCTGTTGTGGAATTCCCCATGAAGATTGTATCCGTCTGTATAATGTGTTGAAGCTATAGGAAACAGTCAGAGAATGAAAAATAATACCGGTAATAAGATGAAACGAGTTCGTTTAATGTCTGTCTTTCGGGCCAGTGGGCTTGGATCTATAATTTATAGTAGACCTACTGACATTATACGATCGGAATACTGTAAAAAATGGCATTAGGAGAGGTAGCGATGAAATTACTGTAAGCATTGACAGCATTAAAGGTAGCGGTGATCATTCTCGGTATTTAGTGTTCAGTGAAACCAGTACTTTCATGATCTATTTATGACGATTGATGTTAATATGTTGTCGGCAGCAGTGGGAAAATAGCATACAAAAGTGGGCTGTTGGCCAGATGTACCAGGTTTTACAAATTAAACGAAACAAGAAGAACAGTTTCTTCATGGACTTGGGTTATGTGTGCATAATAGGTGGTGTTATTGTTTAGCCCCGTCGCGTCAGAAAATGAACAATGGCGATCCTCGAAATTGTTTCTATAAAACTATGTTTGTATATCAGTTTTTAATTTCATTTATTTTAGTTTTAGTGTTCACATAGCCGGAACATCAATTTCATGCCCCTGCGTTTGTAACGGACATAAAAATAAATTAAAAAAACCCAAACAAACAAACAAAACTTGTATTACCGGAAAAGAAATTGTATTAATTTTAGTGGCCGTGTCATCATCCTACAATTGTGGCATTGAGGGATGTTTGTGGCCTATCGGCCTAATGTCTTTTGACGAGAAAAGAACAAAAGTGAAATAACACCCTGACATTTATTTGCCACTTCGTGCATAGCAATCCTAGTAAGCAAGAAATGGGTTTGGCCTGTCTGTTGCTGGACAGGGGAAAAATACCCTCTTCCAAAGAAGAATTTTCCAATTTTATTAGATGAGGTGTTGCTTTTGTTTTTAGTTTAGTTTAGTTGTTTTTTTTGTGAGTGCTTTATGTTGCATAGGATTGGTGACAGTGTAGAATGTTTATGATCCAGCGATCGCCTGTCTTCTTTAAAAATAAAAATAAATCAGCACGCCCAATCGCACGCTGCTGAGAGAGAGGGAGAGAGAGAGACAGACACAGACAGAGAGACACACAGACACACACACACACACAGAGAAAATTAGTTTATTTTTAGCATCAAACATAGCAGCTATTGCAATGAAGGAAGTTATGGCCTATTGGTCTCCTGTCTCCTTTTCTACTGTTCCGTCTGGACCAAGTGTCAGCCAGACTAGTCGGCGCTTTAAATGTCTTAAACGGATAAAAGTTTCCGCACATGCATCATTGAATCGGCATTGAAAGCCTTTCAGTCGTGATGAAATGGCATGAACCTTGGTCAACGGCTTGGAGCTTTTTTCACGCTGAGGAAACGTTGTGGAAGAGAAATTGAGCAAAAATGCGAGGGAAAGCGAGACACATTTCCCCGCTGCAGAGACTGTTCATCGCAGCTCCTCGTGCAATCGTTGATGGGTGTAGTATGGCCCTTAGCACTATAACACCCTTGTAGCTTGACCCTTTGTGGTCGCAGTTTCTTGTTGTTCAATCTCAAAGTTCAAAGTTCAAGAATTTCGATTTTGTTGTGATAATAGTGTTAGCGTTCATGTTTGGTTTGCTTGTTTGTTTTGTTTTGTGTGTCAGAGTACGTGAGAGAGTGTGCAGATGTGTGTGTGTGAAAGAGAGAGAGAGAGAGAGAGAGAGAGAGAGACAGACAGACAGACAGACAGACATTAACGAAAGGACAAATCCCGACGTCGCTCATGCGAGATTTTAACTGAAATAAAAAGTGTGAACGAACGTTTTCACTTTTTCAGTTGATGTGACGATACATTTCTGTTCTAACGTAAAATTAACATTTGCCAGGATGCTTAATATGTACACCTTGCAGACCCCTAGTTATCTGGGGTGTAATAGTTACTAGAAAAATAAACTTTAGATAGTAGATAACACTGAACACCACCACATTACAGAGAAACTCTCTCTCTCTCTCTCTCTCTCTCTCTCTCTCTCTCTCTCTCTCTCTCTCTCTCTCTCTTTCAGAATCGGACAAAAGTTAATCCCTAAAAATTGGCAGGAAAACTTGTCACAAACCAATGGGAACTTTTAAATTCCATCTTTAGATTCATCATAAACTGTACCATCTCTAGTCTTAGCATAAAAAAGTTTTGGCTTTCCAAGTGCAGCTAACCTATTTGAACTGAAACTGAAATACTAAATGTGAGGGATGGGAGATTGTACATGCTGAAATAAACGTGGATGAGGACAAAGATTTAGCTGTGCCTTAACTGAGAAAATTAACTATGGATGACATTTAGCCGCACGTGGAGACCGGAAATATTTCCGATGCGCCTAGGGAGTGGTCTCCCCCCCCCTCTCTCTCTCTCTCTCTCTCTCTCTCTCTCTCTTGTGGAAGAATCCTTTCTCTGTCTCTCTCCGTATCTGTCTGTCTCTGTCTGTCTCTCTCTCCCCCCCTCTCTCTCGCTGTCAATCAAAGGTTTATTGATACAACTTCTCTTTGTGGTACAACGTGGATAATATATGATGCAATTGTCTGGCCATGCATGCCGTTCCTTGCTGTGACTTGACGTGATAGATTTGTCCTAGTCACTTCGGTTGACTTGCTATATATATATCCATTGTTACAGTACTGTCAGGCTTGATCTAGAGAAGCTGATTGAATTGGTTGCCCTTGCATAGCGCGCTTACCCGCTCAAAGAGCTACTCAAGTGGCTGGAACTGAAATAGAACGATAGTTGCTGTTGATTTAAAATTTAGCACCTACACATTCTTTCCAACACGCATACCGCAACGCCACCATAATTAACCTACCCTCGGTCCCAGTTCCACTCGTAAACCCTATTCCTTAATTGCCTTTCAACTCACTTATTAATTAGACATTATTATTTTTAAAAACCCACACACAATTACATTGTGATTATTCGTATCGCAATTTCTGTCAGTTATTGCACAAACCATTGTGCAAAATTCTTCATATTTTAACCATCTAGTTCTACCATGGGCTGGCCTTTGATGCGCTGTGACATCTCGCCTTGACATTGCGAAGTTTCTTTCTGTCGGATGGGACCTCGTTATAGCATACATTATTCGACGTTTTTATCATTATTTGAAGGCTTTAGCAGTCGCCTTTCACTATATTTAGTTGCCAGATTACCTCTTTCGTTTATAACTATTTTAGAAGGCAATGGCAATGAAACAAGACTAACTATTTCGAATCTCAAAACAGAAGAACGCACCGTCCAGTCTTGAGCCGAAGGGAACTTGGCTCCTTTATTATCAAATAAAAAAAAGGATGCTTGCTGTCATTGTTAAAAAACCAATAATGTATACTTTTTATGCTATAAACAATAATGATCACAAAACGTGATTAGGCTACATCCGATGTCACGACCCACCAGACTATCCTTACTCTCCACTAGAGTTGTGTTGCTTCGGTGTGACTAGACCTAGAGGGGCTTGTAACTTCATTCTCACACACTGAGTAGAAGCAGTCATCTGTTGAGCATCGTCATTCTCTATAGGGAACTATACTCAACGCTCAAATGGGTGCAGTCCGTAATAATCCGTGTGATTCTGCGACAGCCGCATTCAGAGTACCAAACATATCTTTCAGTTGGGTGCAGTATCGGATAATCCGTGTGATTCTGTAGCAGACGAGTATCAGCATAATCCTCTAACCTCGGAGCACGACGGGAAAGTTCTAAGCTCAAAGCGCAGGTTGATGTTGATTACTTGTTTAGCGCGTCCAGTCCAGGCTAGCAAGTGGATGCAGTCTCGGATAATCCGTGTGTATCTGTGACAGACGCCAATTATAGATCACCGTTGATAGCCAGGCCGATTCATCAGTTTCAGCCCAGTACAAGGATGATGGATGTCCAACGCTTTCGGCCCCTTGTTATTGTACATCTCACATAGTTACTCCAGTGCGTTGGTAGAAGAATACCGAGTGAATAGTAGTACAGGATTACCTGGAATAAGCTAGCGGATTTGTCGCAATGGAAGCAGAGAAGGTGGGCCTTTAGTATTATCGTGTTATGAGAGTCATTAGAAGACTTTTAAACGTGTACCAAAATAATCAAAATTACTTTGAAACTGCCTGTCATCTTAAAAATGACTTTGAAGCTAAAAACGGAATTCTGTTAGCCTTTGAAACACACTGACTAGTAGTCAGTAGAAGAACGAAGGATTTTCATTCCAATCATCTTAACTATTTTAAAATCTTTGCAGGCTTTGCAACTTAAAGTGGTATTAAAATATAATAAAAATAATTTTGAAACGTATATTGAATTGTTGTGAAGTATGACTTTCAACATTTGAAATGCTATCGTACAATCATTGTGCCATTTCTTATACGTTCAGTAAAAAATGAGCACCGTGTTAGATACAAGGCTAGTGTTGGTGATCTGATGAAGCAATTTCTGTTCATGTTCGGATTACAATCTCAGTGCATTTGAGACAGAAGAGGTTTCAGTTGGCAGTTGGCAACAGTACCAAACAACACATGTTTACAGGATGTAGGCGGGTCGTTTTCGAATTTTGTTCCCATGGCCATCGAGAGAAGGGACAGGATTTGGAAAACAACACTTTCTCCTTTTCCTGTTTATGGCTGGATTAGGCTTAACTTTCAGCGGAAACTCTTATACGTGCTTGCAAGGTTATCCTAGCCAATCATATCCTATCCCGTACCTCGAAAGTCGTTGTTGCACCACAGATGATCGTTTAACCAGCGTACTCCATCTTTCTCTGTCCTCAGCAACCCTTATAACTTCGCTCAGTGTCAAGCCAGTCCCTTCTTGAATGTTGTCCTCCCATCTCTATTTCTGTTTTCCTCTTCTTCTGCCTCCTTGCACCGTGCCTTCTAGGATGGTTTTTGCAAAGCCTGTAGTCCGTTAGGTAGGAAGTGAAACACTTACCCCCCCTAGGGAATTTTGTAGACTATGTTTTTCTGTTAGCCTATCATACCTTCTTTGGATTTCTGCTTGTTTGGTTTTTGTACACGGGTGGGTTTGGGTACCCGACGGCCCAGAAGGGCCCATTTTTCCTTCTTTGGGCCCTATATTGGCTATTGGGCGGTATGGTTCTTTGGAGAGCTATTGTGTTAATGTTTATCAACATATTTCTAATCAGTTTACAGGTTTTGGAAGATAATTGATTGTTGTTTGTGTTAGTATGTGTTTTGTGATAATATCATGTTCATTAAGAGCATGGCTGGGGTACAAATTAAAGATTTTTACGAAGTCGATTTTCCCTCTGTGAATCATACCTTTCTGCTTCCTAAAGCCCAAAAGCTTATGTTTGCAAGTTGTAAACAACTTTCTTTGTTATTGTGGTTGTAGTTCTTAACTCCTTTGTGGCGCACATACAAGTGTGGAAGTACTGAATGAACTATCCTGTTGTTTTTATGACGTCATTTGACTGCATTGGCTTCTTCATCAAGGCACCCACTGTGTCTGGTCTGGAACTGACGCAGCAGGAGACGTTCGAGTGCTTCGAGAACAATCCTGTGAACTCTAAGAGCCCGATTATAATGCTTCCCAGTGAGCACTTGCTCGATTGAACCGCTGGCACAAATGCCAGACTCGATCAGGATCTCTTCGAATCCACTGCCCCTCACACTCTTTCCAATAGCACCCATGTATGCACAGGTAAGGTGGAACACGCCAATCCTGATGATGATGTTGCCAAACTCAGCTGGGTTTTGTCAAGCTACAGCGTAGGCCTTTTTGGCTGCAGCGAGATCAAAGGTGATGATAGTAAATGTCTGTCCCACTTCTTTGGACACCTGCATGCTGAGTCGCAAGATGTGCTGGATAGTGTCATTGTCAGTAATAGGGGCAAACACAGGAGGCATGTACTCTACTGTTGACTGTTCATCATTGTCAGTATTTCCACCTGTTCGGGACACCCAGCCTGCCCAAGATGGGACTGTCTGCTCTTTTTCAACCGCTAGAGCCCTACAGCAAATCCAAAGCGAATCCGATGATCTGGCAGCATCGACCACAGTCGGAGAAGGTTCAGATGTTGTGACGACTAGGTTAGGCTCTGCATGGCTTTTGACGAAACAGGAACATGCTCCACATGTTGGCTTTTCACTGCCCTCTCTCCTGTTCTCTGGCCTGTCGAAGAACACTGAACAGGAGGTTCATCTTCCTGTGATGTAGCCTCATGGATTATTATTCCATGGGCAGTGTGCGTGCTCCCTTCCCCAGAAGGTGTTTCTTCGCGCAGGTCGAAGTTATCAAAGCATAGATGTGTTACGATATTTCTTTCTGGGTGGATGATTGCTGGCAGTATGGAACGTCTCTCTTCAATGTTCCTGCACATCGCAGTTTCGAGTTGCAGGATGGTATCATAGCATGCGCAGTTACCCCAGCGATTGACCAGGGTTATGATGTCTGCCTTCCCAGTCAGATGCCTCAGCGTCATACATAGAACCAGGTGTTTTGGCATCAGCCACTTTCCCTTTGAAGCAGCGACGGAAATGTCCTGCGCAATGGATTTGACCAGTCGTGCTTTCCGTGCTGATGCATCTTTCAGCTTCTTTCCAGTGAGAACATATCCAATGAACTCCTGCAGAATCTGAGGTGGAGTGATGGTGTCACTGAGCAGGAAATTTGCTGATGGAGGCCATGGCATTGGAGCAGACTCACGCATGGCAGTCTGAACCAGGCGTCGCATTATCATTACAGCCTCCTCTAGGCGTCTTGTCTCCGAAGCTGCTGCTTCAAATGCAGATTCTACTGCCTTGCCAGTTTTGATTCCTGATGCATACACCAGCTCACTCCTGCCGTTTGGCTGCCAAAAGTTAAGCTTTTGTCCAAAGTGCTTTTCTAGCTTTGCTTTGAGTTTCTGGACTTTATCATTCTTGTTGTAGAATTCTGGATGGTTTTCTAGCATGAACTGTTGGTACTTCTCAGCCAGCATTGTTGTGCGTTCCACATTGCATTGTTCAATTATGTGCAGTGGCACATACTGTATAATGTACTGAAATGCAGAACATACTGTATAATGTACTGAAATGCAGAATCATGGGCTCTTCCACAGCGTCTTTGTCAGTGCACTCTTTTTGGTTTCGTTCCCAAGCACGGGTGTAAGCCCGTCTACAAGAATTGTGGTAATGCGCTTCTCTCGCCACAAGGTCGAAGTCCTGTATCTTGCAGAACAGTTTGCCTTGCCTCTGTTGTCCTGATTTCTTGACGGCATCTTCTGCAGACTTTGTCTGACATTTGACAAGGTTCTCTTGTCTTCGCTGATACTTTTTTCGTCCTTTTCCACAAAAAAGACATTCATCACAAGGAAGTAAGATGCTTGAACTTGTTTGTGGTTTGCGACGTTTCCTTGGCGAGTTTGGGTCATTATCATCATCCTCAGGCTGCTTTCGCTTTGCTATCCAAGAATTGTTAGTGAACTTTTGGTAACACGATCTGTGGTAACCATCCAAGAAGGGAGAATACACACCAGGCACGTGAGCAAATGTCACTTAGTGATAGTCTGTACTTTTCATCACTTAGTGTCTGCCGTTGTTCAACTCCCAGTCGTATTGTCTGAAAACTAGTTTCTGACAAAGGTGTTACTTTCTCACGATTATCCTGGCAACAATGAACGACACATATAGGTCCTCCTAATGTCCTTTTCTTACTGACTTTGGCATTGATTTGTGCTGACTTCAAATTTAAGGGCTTTTCGTCGGATTGCCTCTTTGACATTGCAAACTTCTTGCCCACTCTTCAGATTTCTACTTCTTTACACGACACCTGCAAAAAATGAAATAATGGATTTTACATGTGATTGTATTTTCTTTAAAATGAAAAACCAAGAAAATTGCCACAAGTGAGCAGAAGTGCCAAAACATGACACTTACAGAGTATGTGAACAGCTGCTTTTAGGGGGTACCCTTGCATCTGTAAATGCTACAGCCACAATTTGGGGCTATCAAAACTAGACAGCCTGAAATCAGTTGCTTGATAACGAAGGCATTAGACTGTATTTGCCTTGTTTGGTCCACAAGGGGAAGTGTTCAGTTGTTTAAGATAGAGACCGCACAGAAAGGTAATTCTCGGAGGGTATTCTTACCCAAATCAGGGCACCAGGTCCACAGTAAGTCGAGTACCTTCACCAGGCACTTGGAATCAACTGCTAGATTTCATAAGTCGTGTAGCTATGTGTTTAAGATAGGCCAAATGAAAACAAAACGGAACTGTATAGGTCGCAGATTGTGAAAACGGGTTTTTACCCTTACGCCAAGAGGCGTACCCCAGCCATGCCCTTAATGAACATGATATTATCACAAAACACATACTAAAACAAACAACAATCAATTATCTTCCAAAAACTGTAAACTGATTAGAACTATGTTGATAAACCTTAACACAACAGCTCTCCAATGAACCATACCGCCCAATTGCAAATATAGGGCCCAAAGAAGGAAAAATGGGCCCTTCTGGGCTGTCTGGTACCCAAACCCACCCGTTTATCAAAACCAAACAACCGGCAATCAGTAACGTGATGACCAGGGTACCTGCGGATATATGTCTCATAAATTCCCTAGGGGGGGTAAGGGGGGTCATAGGCCACCTAACGGACTACTGATACTCTAGTGACGTGGTGATACCATCGGAGTTTCCTTGCTTGCAACATTAGGTTGGTCCAACTTTCTTCTGCGCGCGCACATGTGTGTGTGTATGTGTGTATGTATGTAAGCCTATGTATGCATGTATGTATGTATGTATGTACGTATGTATGTATGCATGTATATATGAGTGTGTGTATGTATGTGTGTGTTATATGTGTGTATGTGTGTTTGTATACTTATGTATGCGTGGGGTGATAATAGGCCTGGTGATGTGCGTGCATTTGTGTGTATAGTTTTGTGTGCGCGCACGCATTCGTTACTGTGTATGTGTCTGGTGTGTTTGTGTCTACGTATTTAATTAAGTTAAAATGTCGCGAAATAACAGTGTACATATATCACTTAGTAGTGCGTTTTCAAACCTATATGATTAGTAACGGTTTAAGTGACGTGTACAGCAATGAGCTAAAGCAACAAATGAAGCTTAGCAGCACCTTTAACACGGACAACCTAGGGAACAAAGTCAGTAGCTCTATGTTCTTTAATGGGAAATATGGAACAACCCCCCCCCTCCCCCCCTCTTCCCCCCCTCCCCCCCCCCCAAAAAAAAAAATAGGACGGCGTAAAAACGGAAAGCTTTAGGCCAAATATTAATTGCATCAATGGTGGGGAATTGGGCACTACCGCTTAAAAAGCTCTGTGTTGACTTTTAAGATGGTTTGGATTTTCCACGAAGAAGCCTTGACGGATTGCTAATTAAAACCAGGTTCCACCAGTTTCTACTATAGTTTGAAACACAGAGGAGAAGGGGCTTTAGTGATTCGGTGAAGGTTTCGGACATGAAGAATGAAGCTAGTGCTATAGAGAAATGTTGGTGTTATAAAAAGGTGCTTGCAGAACTTGCGACATTGTTGTTGTTGTTGTTGTTTGTATTTAAAGTAACAACCCACAGGAATGCGCTGCATTAGTGTTAGAGACTCAAGTGTGTTATTTTCACTTATGATTGTGTTTCGTGTGAACGTGCGTTGTTTGTTTTGATAGTATATCAAGGATATGCATGCATGTCGACCGAAGGAGAAACTTTGTTATCTGAGGATTAGTTTTCTTTGTTAAGACTAATATAAAAAGAGACGTGCTTCGAATGGGAACCTACTCAGGGATTGCCAATATTGGTGCGTGTGAAAACAGTGTTGGATTATTGAGTTTCTTCTAAAGGAACTGGAACTGGTGGATGACTGATTCACAATGAACAACGATAAAACGGGGAGAGTTTATCGATCTTATGTTCAGTTTGAAGTTGGTAAGTACTGTTTCAGACATTAATTGTTTTATTATTACTGTTGGGAGAGGTTAGGGAGTGGACGGGCAAAGACTGTTGTTTGATGACGACGTTGATTTTCAACATTATGTTTGCTTTGAAGTTAGTAAGAACTGCTACTGTTCGTATACGGTTGTTGTATCTTGTTATGGGTTAGAAACGAGGTTAAGATTGGTAGTCTTTGGATGGTGAGGTTGCTGTTTGACACTTTCACGTGCATGTCGTTTGTTTTATCTACGTTGCTGTTTTATGACCAAAAACTCAGCTTTGCTTGTTGTGTTGATACAACTGTATAGTTAATATCAGACTGCTTTTTTTTTCAACACATTGCGTGTTCTTTCATTCTTGAAAGCCGGGACAGAGAGCGTGGCTTAAGCAGTCAGTACATCAGTCAGTTAATCATAAAATAAGTGTTTCTTTTCAATTATTTTATACTGGTACATGTAGATACTCAACACTGACTCACTCTTCGGTAATTTCAAGTGTTCGAAAGGGCTGTATCGAGAAAGTTTAGTGTAATGTTTTGACTACCATTCACTCTCAAAAACACTTCCAATGTTAGCTTTGTATTCTAAGTTTATTTACAGTCATAATGAAGAGCTCTTTACATTTATATAATATTATTTATTCTGTTTTTTTAAGTAAACGTACTAAAATATAGGAGCACATGAGAGCAAGCGAATGGTGTGAATCGAAGGCAAAGCAGTGTCATTCATATTGAACTAGCTCATTTCAGTGATTCGTACCGTATTTTTTACAACAACGTGTATTTAACGCCTGCAGTCTTACCTTAAATACTGTCATTAAGGATTGTACGGCCATAACTCGTGACTCAAGGTCTCGGCGTATGTTATTTCACACCATTAGATAGCAGTTCAATTCAAAGAGTGTAATAACTTGGTATAGCCTATAGGCTAGCCCGGCCTTCTAAATAAAGTCAGTTTGTTCGATTGACTTAAGGACTGACAATATATTTTGTTTTGTAGGCATCACGTCAGAGCTAGATGATCAGATTATAGTATGTTTATTTGAATTAGGACTTTGAGGACACATGCAGTATTCTGCCTTATATTGTATATATGTGCGTTTTATGTTACACCCTCACTCGACCCTTTTTCTCTGCGACTGACAATTGATTTTTAACTCTTTTGTTGCGTCCTTGTTGACGATTACCATACTCATATATGCTTCTTTGTTCTTGTTTGACAGTCTTATGTAAGCGAATGAGTAATAGTCCTCTTTCTAAATAAATCAGTCAGTCGGCTTATCAATATTTAAATTTATTAAAGTCTTATATTAGCATTTTGTACTAATTTGTTTTTTAATTTTAGAAATTGTATTACTCTTGTGATGATCACACTTCGTAACCTATCTTAAGGCGGTTCGGTATCCAGATTAACTGATGCTAATTAAGTCACATCATCACTCATAAACGCACCTGTCCCTACAGCCTATAAAATAGTATTATGGTGACATAGTTACCCATTTATTTAATTCAGAATTTGGACATCTTTTCGTCACAGCTATATTGGAACAGATTATGCTTAAAAAAAGGAGAAGTTTAGTTTGGACTAATATAATCTAATATCATGTCTCTGTATGCGTACTAAAGAGAGAGAGAGAGAGAGAGAGAGAGAGAGAGAGAGAGAGAGAGAGAGAGAGAGAGAGAAGGCGAGAGGGAGAGAGGGAGAGAGAGAGGGTCAGACAGAGAAAGAAAAACAGAGACAGGCACAGATATCTATCTATCTATCTATCTATCTATCTATCTATCTATCTATCTATCTATCTATCTATCTATCTATCTATCTATCTATCTATCTATCTATCTATCTATCTATCTATCTATCTATCTATCTATCTATCTATCTATCTATCTATCTATCTATCTATCTATCTATCTATCTATCTATCTATCTATCTATCTATCTATCTATCTATCTATCTATCTATCTATCTATCTATCTATCTATCTATCTATCTATCTATCTATCTATCTATCTATCTATCTATCTATCTATCTATCTCTCTCTCTCTCTCTCTCTCTCTCTCTCTCTCTCTCTCTCTCTCTCTCTCTCTATCTATCTATCTATCTATCTATCTATCTATCTATCTATCTACCTACCTACCTACCTACCTACCTACCTACCTACCTACCTACCTACCTACCTACCTATCTATCTATCTATCTATCTATCTATCTATCTATCTATCTATCTATCTATCTATCTATCTATCTATCTATCTATCTATTATAGATATATACACACACTATCCTATCCCGTAACTCGGAGGTCGTAGGGGCACCGCAGATGATCGTTTAACCAGCCTACTCCATCTTTCCCTGTCCTCAGCAACCCCGATTGTTTTGCTCAATGTCAAACCAGTCCATTCTGGAATGTTGTCCTCCCACCTCTTTTTTTGGTCTCCCTCTTCTTCTACCTCCTTACACTGTACCTTGCAGGATGGACTTTGCAAGATCTGATGATCTAGTGACGTAGCCATACCATCGGAGTTTCCGTTTTTTCACCACTGTGAGCAGGTCATCGTGTTGTCCAATGGCTTGTGTGATGGTCTTTCGGACATCGTCGTTGGTGATGTGTTGGGTATAGGAAATACCCAGGAGTCTTCTGTAGCACCTCATCTCGATGCTTTGTATTCTTCGTTGTAGATCTGCTGTGAGGGTCCATGTTTCGCAAGCATATAGGAAGATGGAGATGACAAGGAAGCGCAGCAGTCTTACCTTGGAATTTAGACTAATGGTCATGTCTTTCCAAATTGGTTTCAACCTCGCCAGGGCAGCAGTTGTTTGTGCAATCTTGGGGAGGACTTCCTGTCGGGACCCATTGTCTGATACAATGGCTTCTAAATATTTGAAGCTATGCACTGTGTTGAGGGATTGGCCTTGGACTTTGATGTCCGTGTTGATGCCATTGGTGTTGTTGGTCATCATTTTGGCCTTCTCTGTACTTATTTCCATTCCATAGGCTATTGAGGTGGTGTCAAGTTTCTGTACCAGCTGTTCAAGTTCTTGTTCCTCTCCAGCCAATCCATCAATGTCATCCGCAAAAGGAAGGTTGGAGATTGCTCTTCCCCCTATGCTGATTGTGCCTTCGTGATCTGCAAGGGCATCTGACATGATGCGCTCTAGGAAGATGTTGAAGAGTGTTGGAGAGAGTAGGCATCCCTGACGCACACCGATTGTTGTTCTGAGCCAGTTTCCAGTTATATTAGTTCATTTATTGTTGATCAATTTTGGATAATTGTTTTGTGATAACTTTAGTGTGCTATACATTCATGCCAATATAATGGAATATAATCATAATAATATCATTGACCTGTAATCTGATTTGTCTTGAGATCTAATTCGTTTACATTCAATACAACAGCATTGTAATTGTTAACATTGTTTACTCTTCTAAAGAAAATAATAGTAAAGATACTAAAACAACAAACAAACAAACAAACAAACATAGTATGTGCAATATAACGTGTCAAAGACGTTGTAGTCTACATTCCAAGCCAGACTACCCAGATCATTGTACTCTAGCATATAATTTTCACGGACTTGGCCCTCCATTGTGTTGATCTGTTCAATGGAACGTTGTGTTGGAGCTTGGGGGTGGGGGAACTTAGACCCATACACATGCCCCGACAAACAAACATAGACACAAACATACACACCGCTCGCACGCACCACACACTCACACACCCACCCACACACACACTCCGCGACATAGATCTATCCCTTCCCCAGTTCGATTACACTTTGTAATATCGTTGCCTGCTGGATGTTATTAGTCTCTGCCTTGGTCTGCCAATGCTCGATCGGTCATGGACAACGAGCGATCATCTAAAGCGTTATTTCTGGTATCAAAGTACATGTCGTTATCATACTGATAGAAAAACAGACACACCGATTGGTAAAGATGCACTCATGCACGCACGCACACACACACACACACACACACACCCACACCCACCTACACACACGCGTACACACACACACACCCACTGACACACACACACACACTCTCTGACACACACACACACACACACACACACAGTCCTATGTAGTCAGTGTCTGCAAATATGCCCTTGCGTAATGCGTTCAGTGCCTCGTTAAAGAATGTGAATGTTGTGCTTTTTTCTGTTTGAGTATTCCTGTGTCGGTTTGTGTGTTCGTTTCTTAGTCTTTTCCTCTCTTAATCTATTTCTTTGTATGATCTATCATCTGTCACTGGTTCCGCCCACCGTCGATCATAATCCAACAAGATGTTTGAATATATATTAAAATTGTTGCAAGAATAATGACAAAAGGACGTGCACAAACTACCAACACACAGGTCATATCCGTACACACGCGCCAAGCACCAAGGATCAGTTTTAGGCTATCCATGGTATGTAATGTAGGTTCCGTTGCTCCAAAGTTTCGGTCATTGCTCAAGCAAATAAGACCAGTCTTCTTTAACCAGATTATGTCTCCTAAAAACTGAGTCTGCCACGATGTGTGTGTATGCGTGTGTGTGCGTGCGGTGTGTTTGTGTGTGTGCGTTTGTTAGTGTGTGTTTGTATAAAAATACGAACAAGTATAGATTTGATCAGATTCAGATTGTCATTGTTGTTTTCCTTTATAGAAAATTGTTGTAAGTATGCAAATGCAATGCTTATTTTGTATTAATGGAGATCACTCGTCATGGGAAAGCAAAATTGCATAATGCATGTATCTGCATTGAATTCAGTTAGAACTGAGTTACTTTTAATATTATAACTTTTTTTTTTGGTAGTTAGGTTTAATAACAAGTTAAATTTTGGATGTATTTACCGTTTTGATATTCTTTGTGATTTCATTATAATTCCATTGAGTATTATTTAATAATGCATTTGAATGCGTTGTTATATTCGTTCTTTTTTCTGTTTCAGGTAAGCACACCTTTTGTTTTCAAGATTCCAGAATGGGTGAGAATGACTTGTTCACTAGTCTGTCGGTTGGTGCGAATGCAAGTCTGTTGATTTTTGTCTTTTAACTATGTTATGTTCTGTCCAAACCCTGAATTTTCCGATAAAAAGGGACAATATATTGGCAAAAAAGTCGAAATAAAATTATAATAATATTATACTTTCGTTTTCCATGGGAACAAATATATGTCTCCTTTGTCTTTTGTTTGTTTCTGTGTTTTTAAAACTTATTTTTTTGTTTATTTGTTTGTTTGTGGAGAGAGGAGGGGGAGGAAACCAGGTTTGCTTTTTAGGTCGGTCATCCTGTCTATGAAGCTAGTTGAAACATTGTGCATTGGTACACTCCTTTGTTTGTCCGCTTTCTCATTTTCCTTGCGTTTGCAGTGTGTTCAAGTCAATTTGACTACTTAAAGTCAATGTCTCCTTGTCTGTCTGCCTGTTTGGTGTACTAAATTTCGTGTCTTATGTATAGTTCGTATAGTATATTCGCGCTGTTCGCCGTGTATGTTGTTTCCCCCACCTCTCACCCCCTTCCCCACTCCGCCCCACACCCCCCATTCTTATTTGCTGCACGGTTTTCTGCTACATGCCATGTTTATCTTAAGCCTGTTAATTTTCGTCTTGTAGTTTTACGTCGGAAAACAATAGGGAACGCATTCCACAAGGGGTTATCGGCCGCAGTTTCCGCCGGTCCGTTTTTATCTACAGAAAGAGGAGAAAAGTACTTTATCCTCTGAACAATTTGCTCGCAATGGCCAAACTTCTTAAGAATCGAGTTCATCATGTAATGCTCCTTTATCCTTATACTTTTTTGGGGACTATAAATGTAAACCTTTAACTGTTTCTCCAAACGCTCACTATGCATAATCCATGGAGTAATTCCTACGCGAAGTTACAGATATCTGAACTTTATTTTGATTGTGTTAGCTTTAAAGACGGAGGTGGGTATGCACAACGAAGGTGGGAGTCTACTGCTTTCAGTTAATTCTTTCCGTAAAGGATTTGAATGTTGTTGTTTTTTTGTTTGCTGTTGTTGTTGTCACTTGGATCGTTATTTTATTTGTTTTTGTTATTTTATTTCATCACTTTTTATATAGCGCTTTTTTTTAGCTCAAGAGCTGCTCAAGGCGCTGGCCGATACAGGATCTAACTCAAGCCGTCCGAGGCGCCCACTTGCATAGTGTGACTCCCAGACGACTGAGCACAGTCCATGAGAAACGGGGGATGAGGAGAAGGGACTTATTGCGTACTGGGTGTATTTGTGTAGCCGACACTCACCCGCGTCTAGGACTTGAGCGTCAGGATCTTTCAAGTCCATGCGATGGAATGCGTGCATGCACAGATTAGACCTCGGTTTATACTCTCATCCGAAGGAGTAAGCCTGTATGTTGGTCTGCTGGGATCTATCGCTCACAGAATGGAGCAGGAATAGTTTAATATAATAAAGCAATAGACCTTATTTAGTGTCATTTTCTGGGTCATTATACGCTTGCCTCCCGACCCAGCAAATAGTTTTTATCACTGCCGTGGTTGACCTTTAATGAAGTCAAGTAACAAATTGTTGTCTGTGTCAGACTCTGTATCCAATATTACCGTGATGTTGAGAAGTTTGAGTGTAACGATGTTACTTCTTTTTGTACGAAGGATTGATTGATTGATTGATTTATTATTGCTTTAGGTCCAGCGGACTCTTCCGAGCCAAATCAGGACCGGACAACCCCCGATCCGCATAAAAGATCTGTTGAAACAACCCCAGTGGGAAAATTGAACGCCCTCCACCGGCCAGTCACTTTACAATAAAGACATCCCACGCGAGGGACGGCTGAGGGTTGACCTCAACTACGCGAACTCCCCGATTACAAAAACAAAATAGAATACAAACATCATTATAAATCATCAACAAAAAACATACATATAAAATGCCTATAGTGCTAAATAGTACATTCATAGGAAGCCCTAGTGACCACCCGGCAGAAAGCGTCCAACACTCCCAAGCTGATCCAACAGACCTCATACACAAACAAGGAGTCTTGTCCAGGAAGAGTTTTCAAGAAAAAAGGTAGGTCATTGATCTAGCGAAGAAGAAGATAGTATAGCAGAGTGGTAGGACAGATCGGGAATGGGAAAGAGCAAATGAGGAAGACAGCGACAGTGGGAATTTAAAGCACTAAATTTCCAGAAAGTGGGGATACTATTTATACTGAAACCCCCGGTGTGTGTGTGTGTGTGTATTTATGTAAGAGAGAGTGTGTGTGATGTTGGTTTGTGTGTGTGTGTTGGTTTCATTGTGTATGTCTGTGTGTTCGTGTGTGTGCTTGCGTGCGTATAAGTGTCAGAGAGTGAGTGAGTGCTTGCCGCGTGCGTACGCACATGACCTGTGTGTTGGTAGTTTGTGCACGTCCTTTGGTCATTATTCTTGCAACAATTTTAATATGGTCAAACATCTTGTTGGATTATGTTTGACGGTGGGAGGAACCAGTGACAGATGATATATAGATAGTGTGTGTGTGTGTGTGTGTGTGTGTGTGTGTGTAGGTGTGTGTGTGTGTGTAGGTGTGTGTGTGTGTGTCATCGTGTACATTTTGGAGCCCAGCCTCCTGGATGGATGTGACATTATAAAATAAAGCGGTTTTTTTGTGTTTTGGCATCCGTTTTGCGAGAAAATGTGAAGTGGTGACTGTGACCTCAGTAATCATGGCCAGACCCGCTCTTCCTGAGAAGGATGGGCTTGGGCGGGGACGCGTGCAGAATATAATGGAAAAGGAGTGAAGATAGGAGAGACAGAGAAAGAGAGAAGTCGAAGTCGAAACCTTTGAATATGATAATAGCATGAGGTCCTATGGACCTGTCTTAAACTAGTCCTTAATAAAAAAAATTCTTTTTCCCTTTCGCTTGAAACAAATGTTTTAATAAAAAAAAATTTTTCTTGGTTTTCTTTGTATTTATACCAATGTTTTGTTGTTGTTTCCTGTCGTCCACCAGTGATGAGCTTATTTTGATACAGTATTATTAGTTGGGTAGCACTCATTTAAACCTTGTGCTTTTATGCGCCCTTGTGTTTTTACCTTGCATTATTATCTGGTTTGTCTGTTGAATACATTTATGTTAAAAGAAAACAAATAAAATACCAATTCAGGACGAACAATATAATTAAAATAAAATTAATTTTGAAACTAACACATATATTAATAATGGCAAGAATTAAAAAAAATAACTAAGAACATTAATGCATCTAAATACACATACTCCCCCTCACCCCCTCCAACATCTCTTCCCTTCTCCCCCTCACCTCGCGCGCGCGCGCACACACACACACACACACACTCACAGAGGCGCGCGCACACAAAATCATACATTCTGATGATTCTCAAAAACTGTAATTGTCGCAGGATAGGAAAGAACAAAAAGGTATACAAACATCTTAGATGTTAGGAGCAAAGTACCACAGAAAAAGAGAGAGGGAGAGAGACAGAGACAGAGACACTACAGAGAGGGAGAGACTTTTGTTAAAAGTATCTTAAATACACCCTAAAATATTACAATATTTTTTCCTTACTTCATATGGCAAGGTAGTCTTGAAACGATAATTCATACAGATAACAAATACATAGTTTAAAGATACCAAAAAAAGTGACAACAGCTGAAGGAATTTATATTAATTATATTGGTAAACTAAACACGCAAGAGTCTATGATATGTAATAATTTTTTGCGACGGTACATAGAGTCGTGACTCATGCGAGGAATTTCCAAAGGAGGGAAAGAGAACGAGTAAGATGTCAACAAAATTACATTGTTTTTAAGCAGTATTTTAAAATACAAAAGACACTATTAATTGTTCACTGAATCGATAATTATTGTCGTGAGTCATAACTTTAAAAACGAATTTAAAAAGAAAATCTCGGGTTAAATAAGGTTACTTCTCATGGAAGTATTGCCTCGGAAAGAAAACTGAATCATTCAGGAGGCTGAACTATTAACGGTATCTATCACTTGGATGGGGGTAGGGGAGGGGGGGGGCAGACAGATGAGATGGCGTCGTAGCCAAGGACATCTGAGCTCAGAAAGAACAAGTGAGAGAGAGAGAGAGAGAGAGAGAGAGAGAGAGAGAGAGAGAGAGAGAGAGAGAGAGAGAGAGAGAGAGAGAGAGAGAGAGAGAGAGAGAGAGAAAGAGAACCTAGTTCTGTCCCTCTGTTCCATTCAATAATGTAGCATACGAGTTGTTTCCCTTACCACAGCTTATTGCTCTTGATCCGGCTTTTCAAAGGTAAATAGAATAACCAGGTTATACAATGGTTTATTCCATTTGCACTGCACGAGGCTGGCGCCTATGTACTGTATAATATAAACAAGCACATTATTTTACGTATTGTACACATGTATATTGCTGACTAATTATTTAAATATAATTATGGCATAGGCAATATGCTGTTATGGAATTCATAAGGCGGGAACAGGTAAAGAGCCGGGATTGTGTCAAAGCTACAGTTGACTAGCACTAACTAGCACGGTTATTGATTGGTGTGACTCAGTGGTCCTTAGCATTAGACAGTACGCTGTGTGCAGTAAGTTGGCGCATTGGGCGGTCTTGAGTTCGATTCTCATTTTGGCCAGTGTTTTGAGCAGTTCTTTTTTTAATAGCTGCAAACCCGCTATACAAGAACTGTTATTTTTATACTTTGCCTTACACCATAGTAGGCCTATATGATCTTCCTTCTTTCATTTCTTTTAATTTGAATTCTTTCTTTCGTTCGTTCTTATTTTGGGAACATATTAACTGAATGCAAACAGGCAGAGGAGAGCAAATCATAAACTAATGCAGGGCTTAAAAAACACCCCAGCTATGTCTATATAATCTGTTTACAATCTTGTTATGCACCATGATCACCTCGATAAAGCTGAGAGACACGACAATAATCCCGCTGAGTCAGACGACGGGGTAATGGGTCTGAGGTCTGAATCACACGCTTAAAATATGCAGAGTTTGAAGAGTAACTTAAACGTTTTGGATGCATCGCCTTCGTCTCCTTCCATTAAAAAAATATATAAAAAAAAACAAAAAAAACGTTCTTAGTTCTCCCACGCCACAGCCGCATTGTTAGATGTGATATACAGTATAGCTATTATGTAGATCTTGTAATAGTCTAGCGGTATTAAAGTACCGTGGGTTCGGGCACTGAATAGAATAGAATAGACCCAACGTTTCCCGGCGTGTCGTAAGAGGCGACTAACAGGGGTGATCTTAGCACGGCATCACTTGGCGAAAGTCTTCTACACAGAAATCACCGGCCAGGACGGAGGAACTTCACGTTACTACAGGTTCAACGACCACGTGCTCGGAGCCAAGGCGAGCCACACTGTATTCTTGGATATCGGCTGTGTCCAACAGCCTGGAGAGGATTGGGCCCTGCCAGGTCTTTTTTTTTGCCCAAGACACACTGCATGATGAAAACAACCATTCACTCCATACCGGATCGGTCGTCGCCCGGGTCACCAAGGACCGCGCCTTCCGTTGGCCACCAGGACGGAGGTGATAAGTGTGCTACTAATGATTGATGGACAACTTAGCAAGATCCGCACGAGAAACAACATCGTCATAGGAACCTGGAATGTCAGGACTCTAACTGCGGATCGAAAATTAGAAAAACTGGCCCACGAACTGGACCGCTATCGATGGAACATTTTAGGGATCAGCGAACTGCGCTGGAAAGGCTTAGGTGAAACAATGACCGACGAAGGCCACAAGCTTTTATTTCAGCGGGAGAGATGACAGGCACGAACACGGCGTTGGATTCTTTGTTCACAAAGACATTCTAGCCACTGTCACGGGTTGCCGCCCAGTCTCCAGTAGACTCATCACTATCCGTCTAAGAGCAGCCCCTTTCAACCATCATCCAGGCCTATGCGCCAACATCAGAGTATCATGACAGCGAGGATTTCTGTGAAAATCTACAGGCTGTCAACTCGCCCATTCATCCATCCATCCATGCAATCATCCATAGATCCACACATCTACCCGTCTTTTAGTCCACTAGTAAATTTGATTTTTGGAATTAAAAACCTTGGGCGTTGGTCGTGGTTTGTCGAGTTGGGCGTCGTGGTAGTTCTTTGTTGAAAGAAGACGCAAATGCTGAAATACCAAGGGTAAGTGTCCAGTAATACTAAAGTACTATAGTCCAACATTGGTTTTATATCTAACTTGTTTTAAGGGTGTTCGCAGCATGGGGCGTTAAAAGAGCACTAATCGAAACGTAGATATTCAGCCACCCGTGAAAAAAGGACTTCATTATCAACGAACTGTTTTGATGTTTGCTGCCTAGAGGGAATACCCTGGACAATGAATTTTATATTGGGAAACGACTGAAGGGGATTTTTTGTCAACGGTAGGCCTACAACGTGTCAGTATTTGACATTTAGGACTGACTTAACTTGGAGGATTGTTTTAGAAGGTGGGTGGGAAAGGGGAGGGAGGCGGTTGTTTCTATGAGAAATACTAAATTTAGGATGGTTTTGGTTTATGAGTTGATTCTTTGTTTGGTAAGGAATAAAGGATGAAATCTGCCATATGAAAAGAACATTGTCAACGTTTTCGTTGTTGTTCTTACCCATAGCAAATGATTTACCATACTGATCGTTCACAGGAAAGACTACAGCGAAGGATTCATCTTCAATGAGGGCACCGGAGCAGCATGCCGCGAAAAAATTATTCCAAGTGTAAGTCGCTTTCCGTTCCGGAAACTGGATACCCCACGAATCGCAGTAAACAGAAGGCAATGAGTAGACGAAAATTGGGGGAACAGAAGTTTACATTTGGTCTGTTTTAGTGTAAATTTCCCTATCCCCAAACCAGAACATTGAGCTGCAACTTAAAACCTCGGTTAATGTAATGGTTTTGTCTACATAGACATTCATACATGTCTGTTTACCCCCATTCTGAGGCTAAACTACCGTTCAAACAGTAACTCTTTGGCAGACTCGATCCTTTTCCACTTGTTGAAACGAACTTTGAAGGTTGTCAAACACTTCACACCTTTGAGATGAATGCATACTGACTATCTGGAGCCGACTTCATGTGCAATTTCTCTGCAAAGAACTCTTTCGGAAGGTATCAAGTGTTTAGTCTGTGGCCTCCGACTTTTGGGATGTGGTGTGCTGTGACTCAAACAACATGTTAGAATCTTTGAGACTTCTTTACATGCTCTACACGACTTGTCGGATTCTTGAAAAATTTCGGAGAAGGGAGATGTTATGTTAGGTTTTGGCTTGTTGGTTGCACAACATGTGTCTGCTCAAACTCAAAGTTAGTGCAGTCGAACAAACTTACTTGATTGTTTGCAGCGGTTTTGGCACAATTTACATTTTACCCATGCTCTCACTGACAATATTGAATGTGGAATGCGGATCAGTCTTACTACAATGAGAGGGTAGTATACAGTTGCGTGTTTCACTGTGATCAGTTTATTCATTAGAGATGCAAATTCTGCAAAAATGAAGGTCAGACTAGGACGTATTTTAAAGACAAATAAAATTAGGAATAACCATCGGAAAGTGTGACTGTAGAGTAATTTCTCCCTTACATCGCCTCAGGCAATTGCTGAAAGCCAGGATTGTTGCGAGGCCCTCTGTGGGCTGGAAAACAACCTCTCCGTTTATTAGATGGACCAGACACAGTTCTTTTTGAACAAATATAAATATACCTATATCAGAATCTACTGGGCTTCCAGTGCTTTTAATTGTTGTTATGGATGAAAAGCGTTTCTGATTACCATTTCGATGTCTAGTCTGTGTACAATGCATACAATTGGCTTAGTGGAAAAGTCAGCACTTCACTGCTTCGTGACCGTGCAAGGTATTTCAACGCGGGTAATTCATTTCTTCACTGGTTTCTTGACGTATTGAGTGTTATATTATTTTCGGATTGATTGAAGTGTGTTGGATAATTTTTGGACTACTTAACAGATTACGACTACATAGATGGTTTGTGACAAAGTTTTGTTAACATGCTTAGCTGTTTCTAATAATGTTCAATTATTGATCTATGGTAATGATTTTATTGGCTATATAGGCCTAGATAGTGTTTTGTTAGCAAAATGAATTGTTTGGGATCAGTTCGGTAGCTCAGTGACCGAATTGGAGGTTTGAACACTTGCGCCTTTACTCTGACCTTTACTGATGGTTCATATTACATCATTGTTTTTATGTAATTACTTTTTATTAACAGTTCATTAGTTCTCCAGTTTGAGGCTTGATCTTGCCTCTTTTCTTGAATATTTATCGATGTAGATCATTACTGTAAGTGATCGCTCTTGATTGGCAAAAGTATTCTGCAAAGATTTCGGTAGGTGTAAACTGCCTATCCTATCCTATTCTATCATATTCTATCCTGTCCTATCCGGTTACTCGGAAGTTGTTGGGGCACCACAGATGATCGTTTAACAAGCGTACTCCATCTTACTCTGTCCTCAGCAGCCCTCATGGCAGTGTTAAACTGCAATGGTAGGCAAATTACAAAGACAATCGTGTTTTTAGATCGTATTTTTAAGTCGTATGGTCGTACAGTGCAATGGTTTCGGTAAGCAATTAAAAATTGCAATGGTCTAGGTTTAGAAATAGCGCTACAACGAGATTAGATGCGTGATGCAGCACAGATAAAAGACTTTACAGACTTAATTCATACGCTGCAAATAAAGGCGAGTTGTTAGTACCAGCAGATTAATCCAATACGTTAGTAAGATTAAATATTTCACACTACAGCCCTGCACAATGGAGTTTTAAGTTCGTGACCTATTTATTACTGTATCAGTCCAGTACTGGAAAGACAAGACCATCAGTTTACATTCCAAAGTAAGACTGCCGCGCTCCCTTGTCATCTCCATCTTCATATATGCTTGCGAAACATGGACCCTCACAGCAGATCTCCAACGAAGAATACAAAGCATGGAGATGAGGTGCTACAGAAGACTTCTGGGCATTTCC
Source organism: Oncomelania hupensis (assembly GCA_036898135.1). Lineage (NCBI taxonomy): Eukaryota > Metazoa > Mollusca > Gastropoda > Littorinimorpha > Pomatiopsidae > Oncomelania > Oncomelania hupensis. The sequence continues at coordinate 96,104,442 of CM072512.1, forward strand.
TATACCCAACACATCACCAACGACGAAGTCCGACAGACCATCACACAAGCCATTGGACAACACGATGACCTGCTCACAGTGGTGAAGAAACGGAAAATCCGATGGTATGGCCACGTCACCAGATCATCAGGCCTTGCAAAGACCATTCTGCAAGGCACAGTGCAAGGAGGTAGAATAAGAGGGAGACCGAAAAAGAGGTGGGAGGACTACATTCGAGAATGGACTGGTTTGACACTGAGCGAAGCCATCAGGGCTGCTGAGGACAGAGAAAGATGGAGTATGCTGGTTAAACGATCATCTGTGGTGCTCCTACGACCTCCGAGTTACGGGATAGGATAGGATGATAGGATCAGTCCAGTCAGTGTATGCGATTGATTCTGTAATGGCTTTAATACAACCATGCAACTCAGCATTGGTATACTTTAGATTGTTATTTTTGGTTTAGTCCGTTGTGGCTGCCGTTTGGAGAACTATCATTTGTAGTGAAATAAGACAGTGACTTCCTTATGTTTGTCGTCTGCCACTGAGCTTATTCTTGTGATATAAGATGCAGAACTACAGTCGTTTATTGTTATGGGATCATTACAGGATTACATTTGGCGTCTAGGTTTACCTGTTGTATGCTCGCAGCAATGTAACGGAAAATCCAGTCAAGGTAAAGAGCTGATACTCTGCCATGGCATGTTGTTTTCAATATTTGGAGAGAGTAAAAAAAATCTTGAAATGCATTATTTTTTTGTAATACGTATCACAAAAATATGCTCATAATTAATCATATAATGTTGTAAAGGGTAAGAATACCCCTTTTAGAACTCAGGAGCTGAAAAGTTTTACCCAAGTGTTTGATCGGTCTTTCTGTTACACCATAATAATTTATTGTGAACTCTGTTTTACCGTAAAAGTTGCAAAGTGCTTCTGTTGCTTTGATGTTAACTTTATTGCAATACCTTCTTGACCCATTGAAGATTTGATCTTAGTTAAGGATTAAAAGCGCAGCTGCACGAATCGTCTTTCCTAAGCAGTTGAGCAGTTGTTGTTGTTTTTTAACGCAAGTTCTGAATTTTAGTCGAACGTATCCGTTATATGGTTTCTAATCGACGTTAATTAAATTTAATACAGTTACATCTTATCACATGAAGAGTACGACGTGATGGCATCAAAACTGAAGAAGAAGAAGAAGAAGAAGAAGAAGAAGAAGAAGAAGAAGAAGAAGAAGAAGAAGAAGAAGAAGAAGAAGAAAATGATACATAAAAAGCTGTAGAAAACAAAAAAACACACTTGGTATAATGATGTTTCTCCCCCTTCCCCCCCCCCCTTCTCTCTCTTGCTCTTATTGCGTTATACCAGTTCTGAACTCTAGGCTACCTTGACGAATGTATATATATATATAACTTCTAATCAGCATTATTTAAGTTTAGTACTATTTTGTCTTACCCCTGAGAGCACAACCTTTAGAGTTTCAAAGCTCAAATAACTTGAATAACGTATTTGGATCTGTCTTTTTGTTACACTAGTTTTGAACTGTATTTTACCTGTAATGATTGCGTATCTCTCACCGGCTTTGAGTTTATTGCAGTGTCACATTACCCCGCCCGCACCCCAACCCCACCCCAAACCCCCATTCCTTAAGAGTTACAGCTTAATTTTAATCAGCGTTTTTGTTACACCAGTACTGAAGCCTTAGACAGCCTTCACAGAGTGCATAATTTATCTTCTGATCATTATTATTCATTTATTACAGCGTCTTCTTACCTCCTGAAGAGTTCAACCGTAAGAACTCAAAAGCAGGAACGTCTTGCTTCAGAGAGTGTGTGTGTTTTAAATATATCATTGTGCACGCGCTTTGATCACCAGTTTAACAGCTCATAAAAGAGTTGTCTTTAATATAGCATTACAGACGCTGTGAATACAATCTTTGAATACGCGATTTCAAAGCTTTAAGTTGCGAGATTGTTATAACAAATTATATGATTATTGACAGTCACTATTAGACTGTAAACGCGTTCTTTCAATAGGCGCTTGTATGCCTGCCTCCCCAAACAGTCGAAAAGTTCCGGGAACCCCTTGTATTCCGCATGTTTCTTTGTAGCTATGAGATACCGTCAGTTGGTAATATAGCTTTTTGTTTTTACCAGCAACCAGTATTAAAGTAGTGTAAAGGTGTGAAGAATGCCAAGGTGTATGCTGCTTGGGTTTTCTATCGCAGACCATGCATAAGGTGGTAATTTCAACGAGTTGTTGGCATAGGGCTAAAGGAGTTGTGGGCATAGGGCTAACGAAGACAAGAAGTCGCGTACGGGGTTTTGTATTTGTTAAAAAGCATTGAATTATGTATTTAAAGTATGACCTTTTGCACTATATTATAGTTAGCAGAGGCAATTTATTTTTTTATTTATTTATTTAATCGTTCTTATATAGCGCTTTTCCAGCTCAAGAGCTGCTCAAGGCGCTGGCCGATACAGGATCTAACTCAAGTTGCCCGAGACGCCCACCTGCAGCCTTTGGGCGCATGGTCTGACGCCCGGACAACTGAGCACAATCCTGGGCAGCCAGGGATGGGGGAGAAGGACCTAGGTGCATGCTGGGTGTTTTCTTGTCACCGGCACTCACCCGTCTAGGACATGAGCGTCAGGATCTTTAAAGTCCGTTATGATGGAATGTATGCGACACAGACTAGACCTCGGTTTATACTCTCATCCGAGCAATAAATCACAGTTGACATGTTTTTTAATATTTGTTGAAGGGTGCAAAGACTACGAAACTTTGTCTATTGAGAACCACGTCATTGGTCGACCTGTCACATATACTTAAGGAATAGACGAAGTTGTCGAACTGTACATTATACTTAAATGAATAACTGAAGTATTTCCAGTTCCGCGATTTATTCTTTAAGCTAGTTTTACCGTAATTACTGTTGATCAGAAGTAGAAGATTTAGGATAGATCTGTAGGATGAGGTGGTTGGTGAACACAATTGAAATTGTTAAGTTGGTCTTGAGAATGATGATAGTCGGTGGCTAGTACCGGATGAAAGAACCGATCGAGGCGCTGGCAGAAATCATGGTGGAACTCGATCCATCTTGAACGCCAACTTGTTTCATCCTGGGAGCTGTGTGTTGCCATAGAGTACTAGTGTGTATATTATTTGATGTAATTTAATGTAATTTAATTTAAATGCAATAACTTGTGGCAGCTGCCGCACTGTGCCACGACACAAAATCTTTGTGAGGTGCAAATGTTCCAATGACCCAAAAGACGCACGATAGAAAATCAAACCCTGACGATCGAAGCCCTGTGTTTGGGGCGAAATTTGGACGTTTAGACAAAAGAGAAGTTAAAAAATACAAATGGAAAAATTCGAGTATGCAGTGTCCTTGATTTTTTGACTTTATACACATAATATAAGCCTAAATTAGTCATTACAAATATTGTCGGTTGTTTCATTTTATACAGGGATGATTGAAAATTTTGACAATAATAACCTCAGATCAGAGTAACACTTTAGGGATGTCTTCTGAACAATAAAGCGCTACCTAGAACAAGAGGAAGCTTGACCCAGATTTTCTTTCCAATGACAAGTTCCACCCACTATAGTACCAACCAGTTTTTTAAAACGAATTTTGTTTTGTTTTTTCATACTACTAGCTTTTTTCGTGTAAGGTATTTTCCTAAAAAAAAACGCGTGGGAAAAGAGTTAAAGCCGTTTTCCAAGGACACTCGACACTAGAGGTATGTAAAGTGTCTCTTAATAATATATTAATCTGTAATGAATTGTTGTTGTGGCTGTTTGAAGCATTAGGTTGCACTTGTAAGAGTTGGATTACAGAAAGAGCCTGTTTGTGCACACCCCCTTCTATCGCGACCCCGGTGTGTAAAAACCTGTTTGGCAGGAAGCTCACGTTTCCTTAAGCAGCACCATGAGCAATGATTGCACAGCCAATACACCTTTCTTAGGCTTTAACCTAGAGCAAGGATTAATTAAGAAAAAGAAGAAGAAGAAGAAAGATGCATTAAATCTACAAACACTTTTGAGGTTAGCCGGAATTATTTTATTATTTTTATTTTTTTATATTATTTATGGTATGGCCACGTCACTAGATCATCAGGTCTTGCAAAGATCATCCTGCAAAGCACAGTACAAGGAGGTAGAAGAAGAGGGAGATCGAAAAAGAGGTAGGAGGACAACATTCGAGAATGGACTGGTTTGACACATCAAGGTTGCTGAGGACAGGGAAAGATGGAGTACGTTGGTTAAACGATCGTCTGTAGTGCCCCTACGACCTTCGAGTTACGGGATAGGATAGGATAGCATATGATAAGGAATTATTTTAATCACGTTGATAAATTACGCAAGTAACAAAACCCTCACGGCTTTAGCATGCAATTATAAAATCAACCTAAAGAGTTCACATTAATTTATAAACAGCTTTGCTAGTCTTCCAATAAATATTGCAAAGCGTCCGGAACGTCCGGAACGCATTAAGCTGTTAACTTAGAGGCAAGAAACACAAGCAGAAACAAGTTCTGAATATAGATGAGAATAACCCTGTGACCGTTTCATATTCAAGCTATAAATAAGGCACCACCTTCATGGTTAAAAGTTGCCGAACGCTTAAGCCGTGGAAGTAGTGCAAATAAAATTTCAGTGACAGAAGTGTTCAACAAACATTCGTGATATTAATTTTGTGTCAGAAGGGATTTCGTGAGACAAATTACTGGTGTAGGTAAAAACTGTGGGTTCTACGGGAAGGTAAGACACTTGCAGCTTTCTAATAATTGTTTTGTTTATAACCAAGGCGTTCTGCCTTCAGTCGTTTTTATATCACAGTAACTTTATCAAATCGCGTCGAAAACAAGAAATCACGTGAAAGAAATATCTTGATCAATGTAGTAGATACCGATGGTCAGTTTTGTATGAAATAAACAACGCAGCAGCTTGAAAATATTTGCAAAGGATGTTCCTGTGGAGGTATTCGTGAAATGCTGAAATCATTCACAGAGTTTTGTTATATAACAGTCGAGCCACTACATAAAATCAGCTGCAAAACGAAAACATCTTGCATCATTATAGAGGAAGAAACTGCAACATTGGTTGCAAAACCAGACGTTGTGCAACAGTTACAGAATTTGGCATTGTGTGAAATAACAAGGGGAAACTGTGTGAAATTTGCAAACAAGCGGTTCGAGCAAACGGGAGGTGTAAACTTGTCAATTATAGTGCACGTGTTTCCATCTTAAACACATCGCAGCCTTGGAGAAAGGAGCAAACATTGTCTTCGTTTACGCAACAGCGTGTTTGTCGTTTATAAAGAGATTTATTGCTTTTCGAGTTCCTAGGGTAATTGCGAAAGTAATTGTTTGAGTTAAACAAACTATTTACCATAAGGAAGCAAATTCTTTACCTTTAAGACCAAGAACTGTTTACCCAAACCGCTTAGAACAATGTTTTCGTGTTATCGAGGTTACGTTAGGTCCCGTGGATTTCCTTAATTGGTTTTGTTGGGATTAATAACAAATGTCTGGGTTTTTTGCTTTTGTTAAACAGAAAAAAGTGTTCCACAAGGTATTATGTTTGGCAAGTTGTAAGGTATTTTGATGGCGAATTAAGCCAGCAGTTAGTGATACCGAGAGCGGTAAAATAGAAGGCCGTTTTGGTGGTGCTTGGAACGAGATATTAAGCATGACATTTATATTGGAGAGTGGCAACAGTTGGGAATAAAAAAAAGAAAGAGATTACTTTTATATAGCGCACATTCAAGCTCAGAGAGCTTCTCAAAGCGCTGGACACTACTATCCAGCAATTACAAAATAGTTTGCTGAAGTCAGGATTCGAACCCACGTCCCCCGAGACGCACGTACACAAGTCGTGCGCTCTGACGAATAAGAGGATGGTGTCTATTTTGAGCTTGGAGCATGGATGTTAACAAAGCATTTAGATTATATTGTGATTATACTGGAGTGAATATGGTGACAGTGTTTATCTTGTGACAATATGCTAGCCTAATGCATACTAATATGGCAATATAGTCATCGTGTTTAATTTTTTTCCAGAGAAAAATTGTGATTTAAAAAATTAAAGTTGTAGAGTAATGTAACTTTCATCACAATTCAGAGCTGCGCTGCAGTTGAAACAAAATTGCGGTGAGCATGACATAGAATGGATTTCATCGCTGTGTGTAAGGAACTATCAGTTGTTTGATCGTGGGAGCTAAAATACTTTCCCACGTTGCTGTGTACAAATTTTGTTGGAGGTTTTGTGTGTATTATGCACAAAGGGCGTAGTAAGCTTATATAAATACGCAATAGTATATGTGTTTTGTGCGATATTTGCGAACCAAAAATAGACAGCATCGTGTTGTTTTCTTTAATCAGAAGAAAATATTACAGAAATCTTATATGTCTAAACACCTTTGATGCACTTTTGTACTTAGAACTACGGATCGCAGGATTTTTTGGAGTGTTTTGTAAGCAGTTGGTTTGTAATCTTCCTTATCAACTTGCCGGCTAATAGTGCGTATTATCGTAAGTATATATGTTACTTATCTTAGTAAGCGATAGAAGAATTTGGTTAATTGAGTTTCCTAGCTATCCTGTACTAATAGAATGTTAGTTATTAGGTCGCTAGACACGAGTTTCGCGGCAGTTAATTTAAAGGTGGAGTATCAGTATCTAAAGCTCTTACCTGGACAATATAGTACTAAATCAGGGTACTAAATTTAAAGGTGAAATGGTAGTAGCGACAGCTTCTACCTAAACTATCTGTGCAGCACACACTGTTATCGTAGTAAGAATTATGACTAAACAAAAGAGACTTTTCGCTGGAAGATAGCACTCATTAACTAATCTTCTGCATGTCAGAATGAAGTTCAGACGGTAGCGGGATAATTATCGCAAGAGCATTAAATTAACCGAGGCTACATTGGCTGGGGGCCATTTTGTAGCTGACTTAATAATGTCTTAGCTGAGAAGTTTAAAGAAAATTAGCTAAAGAATGGAGTCTTCCATTTGTGCTTATAATATAAGCAGTTTCTAAAATTGTAATTGTTGAAACTATAGCATTGCTTTCCTTGAAGAACTTTTGCAAGGTAATATTACTTCCCTTCGATAAAGCGGAATTAGCTTGTCATTTATTGCATACATTATGCACAAATTGTCCATTAGCTGGTACATTTATTTGGAAATTATTGAAATAACAATTAGTATTATCTCTTACAAGCAGCAGTAGAATAATGCATGCAGGGATTGTTGTAGAACTGGTGTGCAATTCGGTAAATGCGTGTACAGGAACCCATATAACAGTATAGAAAACCATGCCATTTAAAATGAAAGTAGGAAACGCTTAACGGGTTAGCAAAAAAAAACTATTGGCGTATGAAACAAGACGTTCTGGTTTTGACTTGTTCGATTAAAACTTATAGCCGAGACGCTCTGTTTTTAATTTCCAGGTCTGTCACTGTCTGTGCTATTAGTAGAAAGTTATGGGACTATGGATCAGTGAGCAGTATAGAGGGATCTGAGTTTCGGGCCACTGCCAACACTTACTGGTTTCGCTGGATGCCGTGGTTGTCTGGGAGCCAGAGGAATGGCGCAGCAAGACTGCTGACCTAAGAAATAATCAACGCTGCAGCATCACAGCGGGAGAAAAGTTAAGTGCGAAGAGTAGGAGGCGACAGTTTGCACCGTGACCCGCAATAACTATATTCCCAGCGTTTTAAAACTTATATTGATATCTTTGGAGTAGTATTTGGGTGCTTATTTTATGTCCTATCTGGCCGCTCAGCTACAATCGGTTCAAGCAGTGCGGTGTGCGTTTTGTACTGTCTTGCGTGGCCATGGAACTAGATTGTCTGTTGGCTAATAGAAAATAAAACCTCTGTGTTTTGTGCAGTTTTTGTGCAACTATAAAGTGTTAGTCACCAGTCACCGGTAACGATATGCTTTGTGCCCAACTGTTTCGATCTCAGCATTGATGTTCAATAACAGCATGGAATTAACAATGAGTACAGACAAAAGAGCTGCGGCTTCGAGCTGCAGTATTCTTAGATCTACCAGACACGCGGATAAGGTGACTGGTACATCTCCGAAAGCTGCGGCCTCTTTGAAGACGAAGAAGCACTCACTGGACAACGATGATACCAGAATGCGCACTCTTGGCGCTTCTTCTACTGCTTCTGGAGCACCTAATTATTCCAAGCCCACGACGTCCTTCCGAGCACGTCTCGACAGTATTCAAAACTCTCAGGATAACCACACTTCAAAACCTCCTACTACGGAGGCCAAACCAGTGTTTAAAACATCAGGAAACAGCGGCAGGTTTCCGAAAAGAGAAGACGGAAACAGCAAATGGAACAAAAGAGAGGAAGCACCATCGATGAAGAATGCTAGCCCAAGAAGGAACAGTGTCGAATCCCGCAGCCCCAATCGCGGTTTCAGAAGTGCAAAGTCTGCAACTAGCAGTTCTAGCCGAGAGAAATTACAAACAAAATCAACGAAGCATGCCATGTTAAAATCGACTGCCAGCCCAAGAATCTGCACCACCAATTCAACGGAAGAGGAGTCCGAACCTACCAACCCTAAAAGCGGCAACACAAACACTGACAGTGTTTGGAATCAGCGTGATGAGCATGATGAAAGGTCTTTACACGAGGCCGATTCGCTTCTTACTGTCCCTAGCATTGATAAATCGGTCACAAACACAAACGAAGAAGATTCTGACGCAGTCAATTATCCTGAAAAAGTTGAGCATGCTAAAACCAAAGTAAATTCTTCCAAAGACCTCAGAAAACATAATATATCTGTATCGACTATAAAAACTTCCAAAGACTTTTCAAGCCTCAACGCCAAGCGATCTGCAAGTCCAAAAAAATCTGTACTTTCGCAGAGCGGTCAAAATTCTACAGCTAGACGTAGTAGTGGAGACACTGGCAGAAGACCGCCTGGTTCAGCTTCAGAAGCATCGAACTCCAACCGAAAGGCAAGCTTCTCTCGTCAAAAGACATCTCCAGAACCTAGCCAAAGATCATCAGCGCCTGGTTCTGCGTCTAATATCAAAAAGACCAGTCCAAGAACCCCAAGTCCTATATCGCATGTATCTTATACAAAGAACACTAATCCGAGGACTCCAAGCCCTAGAGCTAGTGTGTCTATGATGAACGTCACTAGGTCCGCTTTGTCCAATACCGGAAGAAGTTCAAGTCCGAGAAACGCTGTCTCCGGAGGAAGTAGAGTCTCCAAAGCGAGAGATGCCAAGTCACTTACGTCTAGAGGTACTGGGAAAAGTCCCAGAGCTCCAAGCCCAAGATCTAGTCTGACAGATTCTAATACGAGCGACACTAGGGCGGATATATCTACTTGTGAAAAACCTATCCTTGATGAAGCAACTGCTGGAAGTATCCAACCCTTGACAACAGACCCAAATGGAGTAGTGTGTACTGTGAGTGAAGAGAGTGCCATGGACCAACTAAATGGAAGTGTTGATCAGCAGCAACCAAATAGTGTGGGGAAAGACTCAGTAAAGGAGGAAGGAACAGAAGGTAAGATTTTTTTTTATAGCAGTTTCTAGTGTCGAAATCTTTGCTGGTTTTGTTGCTCTATTTTGTTGTTATTATCATGTTAAATTCTGGGTACATAAATATTTTTAATGTAGACCTCACCTAACAGAGTGGGAGACTACTTTTTTCTGCGACGAGTGAGAACAGTTATCTCTCTTGGGTGCTATTGTATTTTATATGCAAATCACCACCACATCGTACGTTTCGTTTTTAGTCATGCCCTCATGTTCGAAGTATGCAGGGCGTTATCTCACGTGATATACTGTTGAGTTGCAAAACAAAGGAATATTAAATCTCTTAGTTTTGCGAAAGGGACACAACCACTGTTCGCTAATCCTCTTCATGTCACGATTCCACCCCCTCCCTAAACAATGTTCAAAGTCTAGACAGACTCGGTGAGTCAATGGTGGGGCCGAGTAGCTCAGTCGGTAGAGTGGTTTACTAGTAACCGAAGAGTCCCTGGTTCGAATCCCGGATTGGCCAACGCGTGACCATATTATCTTCCCTTTACCATCAACTGGTTCGCTGGTGTCAGGATAAGTTGACCAGTAATCGCTGATACGCTCCGGTGTCGTGTGACGATAATCTACAATGAAAGAGTCAATGCTTGCTTCTCTAGTGTGTATAGGTGGGGCAAAGGTGGTTTGCCTCCTCTGGGTTCTTTAACTATTCAGTGTTCTGAAAACCACGCCATCGTGAACATGCCACGACAGATACTGATCGCATTGAAGGATTTTACGATACTGCGTTTTGAAGAATGAGAAACCCCGCTTGCCGTCAATCGATTTTGGGCATGCGGATTACTGACTATAAATGGCACCGTTTAGTGACCACATGCTGTGTTGTATACCAGTCCATCAGTTACCTAGATATTAAGCTGTTTACCGCTATGTTTTTTTTTGCTGTTAAAAAAGAATTATGGCATAAATTCGATTTCCCCCCTGCTGGGGAATTCGCAGTGTCGTCTTTCGTACTGAGACACCGAATCGGATTTTAGCTGGCTTGAAAGGTGTGGCATACAAAAAGCCTGGGACAAACGTCCCCGAATGATTCCCCCGTCCTCTTCCTTCCCACTCCCTCCATACCAATCCCACCATCTACTCCCTTCCCTCTCCCCACACCCGTCGCTCCCCCGTCTTCCCCTATACCCCCTTTATTCTTTCCTCTCCCTGTCTGGCATCATTGCAACTTGAGTAACACTGTTCCATGCAGGTTCATATGGTACTAGTGCATGCCAGTTATAATTTCGTCCATTTTGCAGTTATTGTTTTACCCCACCCGCTCACCCCCTCCCAACTGTTGAATAGTACTATTAGCCTAAATACTTGGTACAATTTCCAACTTCCCTTAACATTTAAATTGTTTGATACATTTCGATAACAACAGTTTTGCTGGTGTGTGTGTGTGTTTGTGTGTATATGTGTTTCTTCAACTGTTAGCCAAAATAATCAGTATACGGATGTGATGTTTCGGTAAACGGGAAGCTGGTTTCACTCAATCTATAAATTCTAGTCGTCGTTCTTGATATCCCATTTATATTTTACACCCACCAGTCTATGTGTCCTGGAAACCCCCGATGGGAAAGTGATATTGCCACCCCCATCCATCCAGCTCCCCACCCTTTAAAAAAAAGGCCGAAAATAAATAGTAGGACCACCCGTATATTTTGTTTGGGGAACCTGCCGAGCTAGCTAAATCAACATTGCCTAGTCCTAGATATGATGGTTATTGGTCACATCTGACGGACATATTTTGAGAGCACCCTTGGTCACAGCAGGACTGCTCCCTTAGCTTTAAACAGTTTAAGGGAACAGAGCGTTGTAATTTCGTATCTGTGTTTTGCTCTCGTAATTAATTGTGGTTGTTGTGTAGATCTTTGACATCTTGAATGCATTGATTATTGGTGTCCTGTTCACCAAACTCTTGAATGCATTGGAAGTTTAACTTCGGCGCTTTCCGAAGGGAAAAAAATGCAACGAAACGACACGAACAATTATTTATGTTTTTGAAAGGTCAGCAAAGACATTGTTCATCGAGACCAGTCATCCAGAACCGCCAGACATGATGCTGCGCTTCCTCCTTCCTCTTCTTCTTCTTGTTCTTCTTCCTCTTCCTTTTCTTCATCATCGTCGTCGTGATCATTATCATTATCATTATTATTATTATCATCATCATCATCATCATCATCATCATCATCATCATCATCATCATCATCATCATCATCATCATCATCATCATCATCATCATCATCATCATCATCATTCCCCCTTCTTCTACTGTTTCTTCTTCGTCCCCACCCACCCACCCACCCAAATTTCATGCCTCTCTCTGCCTTTATTATGGCAAATGCTGCTTACTCAATGCCAGAGCTATCTCGCTATCGGTCGCTTATTGGCTCCATTCTTGACTTAAGCCACAAGTATTCCTAAGGTTCTGGCCTTATCACTGGCTGTGGAATTAGGCAGAGAATGGATGGCAGAGAGGGAAAACCTGGCACTCGAGAAAGACACTCTTAATAAGGTTCCTAACCCTTAGATTCTCCCATTAAAATTATTTTAATTTTCATGCACAACAAAAATGCAAATTAACCGACGACAAAATATCAGTAGATATCGTTTTCCTTTTTTTTTGCTCCCACGTAACCCCGAATCACAAGCTTAAAACATTTTTGTAACAAACGATGCCACGTTTTGCACATACAAACGCGCGTATTCTTTGCCAAGCTTTTATTTAGTTATCGACATCATAAATTCAACTTAATGAATTACAAACTTTTAAATTGTCTCCATTATATCTGGTCAGATATTAGTCAATTATGTGAGCCAAGTTACCTTTATTTTACAAGGAAAGTATTCGTGTGGAATGTCCAACATCCCGTAGCATTTACATAGTTTAATACATTCAGATAACAACAGTCTCGACTGTTTCTACTATCAAACCTTGAATGGCTTCCACATATAGTCACCAAATGACTTTAAGTCAGACCGAACGAGACCTTTAGAATTTATATTTATTAAAAGTTCTGGTTTTGTGTTGTAGATTGTAGGAGATAAGATAGTTCACATTGAAAGTTCGTTCAATGGAATGATTAATTCTACGAACAAATCATTAACATTATGAAAATCATGAACACATGTACGTGAATCGCAAAGGATTCCTACCTTTTTTTTTGCGACTAACAGAGCACGACGTATTATGATTATATCAACACGTTTTGCCTGATATTAATTGTTTCATTTTGGTCGTTGGACGTTTAAAATGTGTAAACATACTGCAGAGATTATGATATTGAGTTTATGGTTTCGAACTCTCCAGAACGAGATTTTACATTGGATTCGTTCGTACATTGCGTTGGGAAAAGAAATCGTACTCAAAGTAACATCACAAATCAGTCACAACTACCGCTAGTCGCCTTAAACTGTGATAATGATCGGACAATCCTCACATTCAGCGCGCCTCTTGCTGACTTCCTCACAAGGATTCCTTCAGTTGTCGACCCGGACTTCCGGCCTGCTGGGTGATAAGAGAGACACACAGTGCGTAGCTGAGACTAGCCCAGGCCTACCTTCGCCTCTCTCCACTAGTGTGAGGTAATAGGCGAGTCTCAGCTGGCTGTGTGCAGAGAGCGAGGACATCGTGGTGGCTCGTCACAATCAGTATCATACATACACTGCTGAGGTCTGAACGACTGATTCAGGTTGAAGAACCTAGGGCTGTTGGATCTGTAACGCTCAGTACAGCCGTACAAAATAATGAGATACGGCAGTATAATGTCGGGGGAGTGACACATTATGTTTAAAACAGATCTTCTTTTTCATTGACAAGCAATACGGGATAGCTCAAGCTGATAGAGCGGCGAGCTCGTGTTACAAAGGTTGCGGGTTCGACTCCCGGTGTCCCGGACATAAACTTTGGCTGTAAGCATTGGCCATCTTACTATTGCTATTAGTCTGATGGTTGTTTCAATGTATAGTTTTCTATTCTCCCCCTTCCCCGGTCACCTAGGATTGTGCTCAGTCGTCTGAACGTCAGACTGTGCGCCCAAGGCAGCACGTGGGCTCTTCGTGCGGCTTGAGTTAAATCATATATCGACCAGCGCCTTGAGCAGCTATTGAGCTGAATAAGCGCTATATAAGAATGATATATAGGCTGCTGCTGCTGCTGCTACTACTACTACTACTACTACTACTACTACTACTACTACTGGGGGCCTACTACTACTACTACTACTACTACTACTACTACTACTACTACTACTATATCATATTTACATAGCGCGGTACTCCATGAAGAATTCGCTCGCCGCAAGTGCATAAAAAAAAAACTATTAAAATTACAAGTTGGCATACCATTACAGTTTATCAGACCGGAGATGTAAGAAACATTATTTTCAGTGAAAGTTTAGTACTGAGATGCTCTGGGTGTGTTTGAGATTAGTGCAACAACATACAAGCTGACATCTCTGATTTATAGTGTAGTCTTAACCTCTCGTTGTATTACACCATCAGTAGTAATAAATTAATTACCGTTGCGCTGTCTACTAATGAAGAAGCGTGCACTACTAGGCCTACATCGAAAAGGAGCGCGACAGCTTCTCTCGCAGGCGAGGAAAAACTAATTACCTTAACCTGCAATTATGCATCCTGGGGTCAAAACTCAAAGTTTCATTCGTTATCGTATACAATGTAGGATGATGTGATGAGTAGATAATTATGGCTGTGAACTTTATGGTCACACTATATCAGTCGACTGTGCGCAATGCAAGTCACTGATCCCACAAATTAGAGGTTATTAAACTACTTACTATTTAACAGTTTTTGAAATTACTTTTTTTTTCCTTTTCGACGTTATTGTATTTTTTTTGTCTCACATACTATAGTTATATGTTTGTTTTCTTTTCATTGTTGAGAAGATTAATTAATATACTTCTGTTTTTATTGCTTTGTTCTCGTTCCTGTTCGCCAGACATTTCATTGTTATCTTTTGTCAAAGGGTAGCACTTATTTAAGCTTTGCTTTTGTGTGCCCTTTATGTTCTCCATGCTTTGTTTGCTTGTCTCGTGAAAAATAAAATTCTGTTTAAACCAATAGTTTTGTAAAACTCATTATTCTATGAGTATTTATATTTTGAAAAAAAAAATCTTATTATTAGCGTTTTCCCCGAAAACAAGCTCAACGCACCCGAGGTAACAAGGTAAGGTTGCCCTCGTAAACTTTTGGTCTTTGGGGAGGGAGGCGTTTGAGGGAGGTGGGGGGCGTGAAGAGGGGGAGGACCTCCCTTTTCTCTAGGCCGGCTCAGTAATGGCAGCGCCTACCTCTTTTCCCTCGCTGCTTTACCTTTCCCCGGTTTGTAAACAGATCCAGGTAGCCATTCACAGCTGGGAGGACTGGGGTGTGTCGTCTTGTTGTGTCGTTTGGTGGTTGAAACTCGCGGCAAAAATCATAGGTTGCGATTTATTATCCCTCGCGTCCCTATTTTTTATTTAATCGTTCTTATATAGCGCTTTTCCAGCTCAAGAGCTGCTCAAGGCGCTGGCCGATACAGGATCTAACTCAAGCCTCCCGAGACGCCCACCCGCAGCCTTTGGGCGCATGGTCTGACGCCCGGACAACTGAGCACAATCCTGGGCAGCCAGGGATGGGGGAGAAGGACCTAGGTGCATGCTGGGTGTGTTCTTGTCACCGGCACTCACCCGTCTAGGACATGAGCGTCAGGATCTTTAAAGTCCGTTATGATGGAATGTATGCGACACAGACTAGACCTCGGTTTATACTCTCATCCGAAGGAGTAGGAAAACAGGAGTAAAGTGTCTTTCCCAGGGACACAACACAATGGCCCGGCCAGGGCTCGAACCCGGGACCTTCAGATCCGCAAGCCGAAGCACTACCATTAGACCACAGTGCCTCCCCTATACAGCACGCGTTTGGCAAGAAGGGCCAGCAACATCATTGGCGACCCATCCCATCCAGCCAACCATCTGTTCGAGCTCCTCCCGTCAGGCAAACGCTTCAGAGCACTAAAAGTTAGAACTAGCCGGTTTAGACACAGCTTCTTCCCCGAGGCTGCCCTCTCAGTACCAGTGTCCTCAGTTATCCACAGAGCATGAGGTGTTATACTTAAACGCCAATTTATTATTTGCGATAATGCGCTAGTGGTGCAATTCTGATTCTTTAATGTATTTTATCTCATTATGTTTTATTTAGATACCCGTGCGGGTATGCGTGAGTATGCGAGTGCGTGTGGGGTTTGCGAGTGGGCGTGCGCCTGTGCTTTACTCCTTAAAATAACTTTCTCTATCAGAGTATCTTAATGTTTTAATGTCCAGTGGAAGGTTGTTGTTGCAGAGGGACTGAATGTTTCATCGCATCACCAAAACAAAATCC
Organism: Oncomelania hupensis; assembly: GCA_036898135.1. Taxonomy (NCBI): domain Eukaryota; kingdom Metazoa; phylum Mollusca; class Gastropoda; order Littorinimorpha; family Pomatiopsidae; genus Oncomelania; species Oncomelania hupensis. Next base: position 96,120,375 of record CM072512.1, read on the forward strand.
TATGTATTTTTAATTCATTGGGTAATAAAGTGTCTTGACTTGACTTGACTTGCCTTCCAAACATGGTCACCCATCTAATCCTTCTCGACATGAAGCATTACTAGTAGCGTGTGCCCAAACCACTACACTACCGCGCCTCCCAAACGCAGCCCTCCGCCGTAGCTCAAGTGGTAGAGCGTTCGCCTGGCACACCGATGACCCAGGTTCGAATCCCGTGGTGGGCTAAATAAAATAAAAAAAGGCCATTTTCACTGTCCATTTTAGTAGTATGATTGCTCTGGTGGTTCAGTGTTGATTCAGGTCCCTTGCCCCTTGTTCCCTAGGATGGTTATCCCCCTTGCCATATCGCGAGTGGCGGGTGTAGACGTTAAACCTCAAGGTTCGTTCGTTAGTCCCAAATGCATTCTAAAGAACCTGCAAAAGTCCAAGTTCAAGTCAGTCACCGATCGTTCATGTGTATGGCGGTAAAAAGTATAGGGATTAGCTATTTGGTGTAAAGGGGTTAGAATTGCCTACTGCGATTCTTGATGATGCATTTATAATTTTCCGGTGCTTTGAGGTTATATATAATACGCTTGTATTTCCCACGGCACAGTGGTTCTTGATTATTTAGTTATGTGTCATGTGCTTGATACGTCCGTCATTTCCATATATTTGACATCGCTGGTAGGATTATCCTATAAGAGACTTGTACTTAACTCAATCTGACCTTAAACATATTGGGTTTTCTGTGTGTGGCGTGCATGCACAAACTCATGGACTTGACCTGAATGAATGCATTTCATACGTTTAGGCAGAAAAGAGAGAGAGAGAGAGAGAGAGAGAGAGAGAGAGAGAGAGAGAGAGAGAGAGAGAGAGAGAGAAAGAGAGAGACTTTTTTGTTTTTGAAGCACAAATACGCTTATGTTTATACTGTAAAAAGCACTGTACGTTTCTAATACTATGGCGAAAAGCACTGTATGTTGTGTTACGCGGCCAAAAAGCTGAAAACTGTCTTTTTCACACGATACAGTAAGTCCTCGGGTTACGCCGGTCTCGACTTACTTTGTTTCGTGGTTACGACGCTCCTCCCCATAAAAATATAATAAATAATATTACGCGTCGTTCCGTCTTACGCGGTTTAAGCATCGTAAGCGACGTAAACAAACGGGAGCTAGTTTAATTCATGTGATAAGGAATTGTTTTCTCTTCTTTTTAATACTTTTTTTAAATGTCATTAACAGTTAAAGTACAGTATATAGCACTATACGTACAGTACAGGTATTTTTCTTTATGTTTCGACTTGTGTTCCGACTTACGATGAAATTCGGGTTACGACGCGTCCAACGAACGGATCAATGTCGTAACCCGAGGACCCCCTGTACTATACCAACCCTGCCTATTGTCTTTTCCATTCCATTTCTGCAAGCACTCAAAGTTGTTATGATGTGTGTGTGTGTGTGTGTGTGTGTATGTGTGTGTGTAGTGTGTATATGGCTATTTTGTGAATAGTACATGTGGTGATTTGCGTCCGTATGGTTAATTGTCTTATGTATATTTAATTGTTCTATTCTGTATGTCTTTTTTAAAGGGTCTAGAGCCACAGGTTAGGCACTTAAAATGTCCAGTTATTATTATTATTATTATTATTATTATTATTATTATTATTATTATTATTATTATTATTATCAAGTGCTTTAGCAGTGCTACCACCTTAAGTAATCCTATTGACTGTGTTGTTGTTGTTGTTGTTTGTAGATTATAGTCACACGACACTTTCGCATATAGGTGACTACTGGACCGGTTTATACTGACACCAGCGGGCCAGTTGTTGGTAAAGGGGAAAATAATATGATCACACGTTGACCAATCCGGGATTCGAACCAGCGACCTTTCGGTTACTAGCAAGACGCTCTTACCAACTGAGCTACCCGGCCCCACTCCTATTGACTTCTAGGCTGGTCTTTTGTTCCTCTCCGCCAGCTCCCCAGCCACCAGTAGGCTGTAGCTCTTCATTCCCTTCTACGTGTACAGCACTCTACACTGAAACTACATGTATCTTACCTTCCCTTCTCTCCCTATCACTTCTTTGTTGAGATTCTCTCTCTCTCTCTCTCTCTCTCTCTCTCTCTCTCTCTCTCTCTCTCTCTCTCTCCCTCCTTCCCTCCTACCATCATATATCTCCTCCCCCCCCCTCTTTGATATTAATACCACATAAATGTCATTTAAGGCTATTATTTGGCAGTTTTTTTTCATTTTTCCTCCTGGATGAATCTTTTTTACGGAACATTTGGTTTTAATCTATCACTAAAACAGTTTATTTGATATTTAAAGGACCGGAAACTATGGGTCGAAAGTGAAGGCACTACCCCATCCTACACCCCATCCCACACCCTATAATCCCAGTAATCATTCCCATGATTGGTTGTCACCGCTTCACCATCATCACAACCACCACCACCACACCTCCCACCCAAAACAAGGATTTTGTCATTGATCGCCGGTGGAGTGACCCCTTGACCTCTGCAATGCGTCTCACTTACTGTTCACTTCAGCGACCACGGATGTATCAGTCCTGTGCTAATACATAGCGATATATAACGTAAAGTTTTACAGCTACGAGGTCTACGTGAAGACTTGTAGCATGCGCATATTGTATAGTATAGGCTTATTATCTGCTGTAGCAGAAGAACAAAGGGTGCAGCGGAACTTTGACAATCACTAGACAGCGGTTTCGGATTCAAGCTTAACCTTCTTCTTTGTCACGCAGTATAGATTTCTAAATAATCTTTAATGACTTGTGACGTTTGTCTGCTTTTATTTTCTTCGGATTCTTCTGCTGCTTTTATTACGTGGTTATTTTTTTTTCTACTAACAAGACAAGTTGCGACTCAGCAGAAATTAAGTTTTCAGTTGGTAAACAAAATCTTCTTCAGTTGTTAGTTCCCTATATATATAAGATTTTAGTTGTCTGCCGGTCACATTCGTCCGTACGTACTCTTTTATTTGCTTGCGGTTAGTATGGCGTTATGTGATAGCTCATCTCCTTGACTCAATGGTATTCATCGTCTATGTTCAGTTTTATGAGTAATGGCTCCGGCGTCACAATGAATTTCCACCAGAAAATTCAGTTTGTTAAGAATCGTTCTTTTGATTGCCGAATAGTTTTTTTTAATTGACCATTATCATATAAGAAACTCTAGTTTTTTTTTTCAGAAAGAAAACGAAAGCAATTAACCTTCCACCTAAGTAACTCAAGGTGAAAAAAGTTACTGCTAATAAATTTAAAAATAACAAGAGACAAACGGCAAAAAGAACACCTGCTAAAAAAAATGACAGTCTTCACCATAAAATCCAAAGGAACTGGTCTTTTCCTCAAGCAGAGATAGCTCGACAAGTCGAGTTGTTAAGTTTTTAAATGGAAGGACCTGTTAGCGTTGTTTGGCTGGCTGGACAAAGTGTCGGGTTTATGGCATTTTCATTGGCTTTTGGTGTTTGACTGGGCGATGTACCCTCTTCTGTGTGTTGTTTGACGAGCAAGTGTGGAATTTCTCACTCCAAACCAAGCGGGAAATGTTTTGAGTATAGGCGGAGGAGAGAGGCTTAACTGGACTTTCATGTTGGAATATGCAAATGTTTTGAAACAATGTTTAAGTGCGTCTCAAAACAGTGTAGTCAAACTCAAAGTCTGTTTAGGAAAAGAGGAAAAGGTGGGTTCCGTTTCTAAATGTATAATATTTTATTCTTAGTAAGTTGACTCAGAACAATGACAGTAACAATTGTTACGATACAAAGAATAACAGTAGCAATTGTTAAGTTATTGCTACTGTGTCAACATACAAAGAATAAGTCATCAAAGTCTATAATTGTAAGTAGACAGGTGTCACAATGGTCAAGTTCACCTACACTTAAAAGTAGAATGTAGTTTGTATAATGCCTACTCACAAAAGCATGTCTGAGCGCCGAAGTCCGTCTGTCGTTTTTTGGCTGATGGATTTTGAAGTATCTGAATTTATCTGTCTGTCTTTCCCCCATCCATTCGCCACCACCTCACTCCAAGTAAATGTGTGATGTAGCGCGTAAAAACGAAACGTGCCTCGAGTAGTTTTATTGTCGAATAGTCCTAGATGGCTGATTCGTTGATTGTTGTTGTTTGTAGATTATAGTCACACGACACTTTCGCATATAGGTGACTACTGGACCGATTTATACTGACACCAGCGGGCCAGTTGTTGGTAAAGGGGAAAATAATATGATCACACGTTGACCAATCCGGGATTCGAACCAGCGACCTTTCGGTTACTAGCAAGACGCTCTTACCAACTGAGCTACCCGGCCCCGTTGATTTTACGGTGGTGGAATTTAAATACCTACCTGCATATTTCCACTCTGGTGGTACATGGTCAAGCGTCTCAAAATACGGTTGCTTTGCTTTCGCATTTCTGCATAATTACGGCGAACCAGGATTTGATCTCAAAAGTAATTAAAGCACGTGAAGGACACTCTATCGACTAAACTGGTCCATCCCGCTTCAACACACACACAACGCAAACTGCTAACTAAAGCTCTATCAGCTAAGCTGACCCTTCTCCTTCCTATCACTTGTCAGTCCATTTGTTAACTGGTCAGCTTTAATCGTTGTTACATGTCACTTGGACAGCTCTAGGCAGCAAAATGTCGTTGAGCTATTGTCTCGAGTTGGGAGCGTTTACTTGGATGACATCTGTCCTTTTGGGGATAGAGAAACATGGTGAAATATACTTGTAATATCGCTTGGTTTTAGATATTAGTTGAACGCAGTTGTAAAGTTCATCTTGCAATGGATCTTGCTTAGCAGCGATGTCTCTTAATTGATTTGGAATTTTCTTTCGATTACGAAATGGACTTCACTGCTCAGGTCAGAGCACAGGCGCTTATATCTGGACACGCGAACGCCTATGCATGTGACGCGTCTGTCTCCCTTTGATCATCTATTAAAGATAACCAAAGGGAGATGCGTCACAGACATAGACGCTCGCGTGTCCAGATACAAGCGCCTGTGGGACAGAGCATCTTTCAATAACCTCCAGTCGACAGGAATGTAGGGTGGTCTCGCTCATTCGTAAGGTCCCGCGTTCCTCCTCGACGCCAAGAAAGGTCAAGCGGTTTTTTTTTTTTTTTTTTTTTTTTTTGGAGTAAAATTTACCTCCCCGGACACATTAAGCGTATAGGGGACGGGTGAACCACCACTTTGCTGTTACAGTCTCAAGCGACTGAACTGAACCGTTCTTTTTATGTACGGGAGGAGCCATTGTGAAATATATTTGCGGCGTTTCAGGAGGCTGTGATGGGTGGGGGTGGTGAAGGTGATATCTATCCTTTTCCTTATCTAGTACTGAAGAGAGCCTGGCGAAATATATTTGTTGTATAGATTGTGAGTCTCTTCTTGACTCCGGGCATTAGTTGAAAGTTATCCGTTACTAAGTAAGTTTGCAACACCTGACCTTGAAAGATTGTGCTGAGCGTTGGGTGATGATATTTCTTAACTGCACCCTTTATTGCATGTAAGAAAACTGGGTACAAACAAAAGATTACAGTAAAATACGCAAAGTGTCGGTGTTTTTTGTTTGTTTTTTCCAGACCTACGTTTAAAAAGAACCTGATTCTGATCGTGAGTAAAAGTATAACTATACTTACATGTGATGGTAGTTGTATAATAAGAATCACGGCCTGTTTCCTTTCTCGTTCGGCAGTTAAGCTTTTATTTCCTCTATTGTTCAGCAGCAAACCTTCTGTTCAGATTTTGTTGCTTCCAGTTCAGTAATTTTATTTGATCTAGAAACAAGTTATATAGAGAAACTAAGAAAACTGTATACCCCATTGTGTTTATTTTTAGCTATAACTTGACACAAATATAGATGTGAAACTCTTACTGCAGAAGGATGCGCGGATTTCTGTCAAGTCAATTCTAGTACAATCGTGTTCTGGACTGGTCTGTTCTTGAAAGAAAAAGACTTTACAAATAGTATCAGACCATTGGGACCATCAGAAGGGAATGTCTTCGGCACAGATTCAGTAGCGTTTAGTGAGTATCGTCACAGATTTTTAATGTATAGATTATACCCTCTTTGTTATCGTGACGTCTGCGTGCGGTACGCATCCAGTGGCAATCTGGGGCTTGGGGCAGTTTGAGCTGGAACGCCTTGAGCAGCTAGTTTGAGCTGAATAAGTTCTTTATAAGAACAATTTTTGTTCATCTACGCAAGGCTTGGCTGTTCCGTATAACGCAGGATTAGTCAACGCTTACCATGAAGTTGTCTTGTCAGCCACACTAGTAAACGGACAAATACAGATAGGCTTACACAGGATTACGGTCCCATTCCCGTTACTCATCACTAGGCGGAAGTATACTGGCCTATTATTTGTTTACTTAGGTCTCAGGTCTTTGTTTTGGATGCATCTCAAATGTAGGCTGAGATTGTGCTCACATGTAAGTTTGTTGTCCCGGTTAAGTTAATCGCTAGAAAATGGGTTTCGGTTGTAGGAGCTAAGAAGATGCTTATGTGACTTTGTATATCCTGTCAGTTTGTTCTCATCAAAAATATGTGCAGACCTAAGTTGTGAAAAAATGCCATCAGCAATTGGTATAATTGTAAAAGTGTGATCCATAAAAGTTAACTTCTTTATGTGAAAGGATGCAGATGGATTTTAACTAGTGTTTTATTAACTCGCACAATTGTTAATGTTTTCTTCTCTAGTGATGGACGCTTTATTTTTTTTTCTTTACCTAGTTTGTTTTAGATTTGATCTCATGGTGATTTTTTTTTTGTACTTATGATGGATGTACTTTGACTGTGGATTCGTGTACTTCCAGGGTAATGGTCATTTCAGAATGCTGTTCGGTTTGGTTTTGGTGTTTAGATTAATGATACATGGATCTCGGTTTGCTGACTTTGTGGTGGATGTATTGTGATATAATCAGAATTTATATGTGTGTGCACTTCTCTGGATCGACAGTGATTTGAAACTATGGAAAACAAAGGTAAGCATGGACATTCCTCGATAATTAAGTACAGTGTTTTGATACACAATACTATATTATCCCAATAAAAATTTTACTATTTTTTTTTTGTAATTGTTGTAGTGAACATGATAAATATCTATAATCGCGCGGCTAAATACACACATGAATACAGATCACTATACTATTTATGTGTTTTCGTTATAACTACAAAGAAAATTAAACTCTTTCTAATGTTGCAAGCGTTTTGTCTTTCTGGTTTGTTTTTTTTCCTCCTATTTCTAGAACCACAACTTTAACACAGAATTGTCTGTTCTTAGCCTAGATTGACCGGGGACTTATTTTGAAATTGTTTTGCAATGCACAATTTAAACATCAAAAACGCACCCCCCACTCCCCAAACCAAGTTTTATCTTTTATTAATAACGTAGTGGAATTAGCCGTATGCACAGCAGCATTACTTTGATCCATATACTTGTTTGTAAGCCTATGCCTTTGCTTAATTTTGTGTTAAGCAATACAACTTTACTGATTTGACCATATATATATTATTTGAGAGGTAGGTTAAACCCAGGCTTATGGTTCAAGTGAATCAGTGTATAGACCTACGATTTATGCTGTTGAATAGTTTACATGCGGGTTGTAACGCGACTGTTTCGGATTTTGAAGTTAACAATAATAGAAATGTTAGTCTAAAAGCCAAATCAAATGGATCCGTTGAGACTGGTAATATGTTTAGTCTACGTGCAAAATGTTAAGTGCCTGTTCCGCAGTTTCAAGTATCTTTGACAATGACATACCAAATTTCTCTGCCCTCACTGCGTGCACAGATGATGGAAGTTAATTGTGTAAATATTGTCTACTACATTTATGGACATTTCCATTCTAGTTGTAGACAATAGCAAAATTACAATATTTTAGAATGCATAGCAATTTAAGACAAGGCTTGCAACATTAGAAAGAGTTTAATTTTCTTTGTAATTATTTAAACAAATTCTGTATGGAAATCTTCATCTTAATTTAACAGTTTGCACAGTTCTGGGATTCTTCTTATAAGTGATGCCTGACAATGAAAATGTGCACTTTTAATGTGACTTTGTGATAAAACAGTTTTGAGCTCTACATTGTATCTTCATCGTAAATTTGGTCTTAGTATTAATCGTCGTCGTCTTCATCGTCATCATCATCATCATCTTCATTATCAT